>JARQOC010000001.1:440548574-440588338 GCA_033576535.1 Allobates femoralis
GGCAAGGAAGTTGGCTATGTGTGGGGGCTACACTTGTGAGAGGCCTCTATAATCACTAGATACTAGGAGTAATTCAGGGGTTATAGAAAACCCGTCCCTTGTCTGCAGTAAATTGCTTTACTCAGAGTCTCTGCCGCTGCTCTCACTGTGTTATTGTCTGCAGCGCTGACACATCGACAGAGCTGCAGACAACCAGTGAGCTAAGCTGCTCTGAGAGGATCATACTGCCATCTTGGGCAGTTGCAGAGGTCACTGATGTAAAGTCAGGAGCAGCGGTGGAGCCTCAGTGCTGCCCTTGGCGGTGGGGAGTAAAGCTCAATTTTTATTGTTTTTGAAAATTAAATTGCAACCCCAAAACCAAAAAATCCCTTTAACTGCATAAATGCTAATCTGAGAGAAAAAAATTGTGTGGCAGTTGTAAGTAGTGGTGGATGCATGACCAATATAATAAAGGGATGGTTAGTCAAAACCATACATGAATGTGCTATTTTTAGGATTAAGCCTACTGTACAGCTAGGTGTTATGGTGGCTCCCAAGTACAGCAGTATCATAGCTAAATGGTACTATATAATTAAAGAGGGCCTGTCACCCCCCCTCATGGATCAGAATCTAAGCTCAGCACAGAATGCAGTATGTCTGCTGCATTCAGGCAAGGGGTCCCCATGGCTCTGTGGGGCTGCTACCCAGATAGATAGGCTTATAAATACTTAGTTATTTTCCATGGAGGCGGGCCCTTGTGCTACGTTCGCTGATCCGATCAGTGGTCTTAACTACAGATCTCAGCTGATGAGATCAGCTGAGATGTGTGTCAGAGGATGTGAGCTCACAGCAGGGGGTGGGATACGTGTATGTAAGGTTTTTGTTCATGAAGGGGCTAACAGTGGAATTAGATCAAATGATTTGGACGGTTCTGAACAGAAACTACAGGCAAAAAACATATGTTATGATGAGCAATAGTACCTGGTTATCTAAAAGGGGCTGAAGCATGGCACTCGCTGAACCACCAGCCTTGTATGCATCTCTCTGGTAGGATCCTACTGGATCAAAGCTGTACACTGCTCCTTTACCTAAAATGAGAAGTTGATGGTAAAGTCTTGATATTTATAACAGCTCCACACATGTACATATTAGGCTACGTTCACACATCGCGTATTTTGTCGCGTATTTTTACGCATGCAGTTTTCTAAAGAAATACGCGCGTTTTTTTACGCGCGTAAAAAAAACGCATGTGTGTTCACACACATGCGTTTTTTGATGCGTTTTTTTACGGACGCGTTTTTTTCTGCATGTGTACTGCAAACACATAGAAATGAAGTTTGTTAAAAAAAAAAAAGAAAAAAAAAAGAGAATTTTGTTTACGTACCGTAAATTCTTTTTTCTTGAATCATCAATGGGAGACCCAGACAATGGGGTTTAGGGCTCTGCCCTCCGGAGGCCACACTAGGTACTACAAGAACTGTAGACACCGCCCCCTCCGCTTATAAACCCCTACCGCAGGGAACATCCTCAGTTTGGTTCATAAGCTGCGAGGAGACAACAGAAAACCACACCCGAAACCTCGGGAAGACACCGTGAACAGACGGTTCAACAACCCGGATAAACTGCCCCAACAGAGGACAGATCAACCGTAACATACAACGGAACACTGGGTGGGTGCTGGGTCTCCCATTGATGATTCAAGAAAAAAGAATTTACGGTACGTAAACAAAATTCTCTTTTTTCTGATCATCATAATGGGAGACCCAGACAATGGGGATGTCCTAAAGCAATACCCCAGGGCGGGAAAAAGTTCCTCCAAAGACGTTTGCATACGCGGTCCCCGTCAAAGGTGGGCAACCGCCGCCTGGAGGACCCGCCTGCCCAAACTTGCATCCGCAGAGGCATGGGCATGCACCATATAGTGCTTAGAGAAAGTGTGCAGGCTAGACCAAGTGGCCGCCTGACACACCTGCAGAGCAGAGGCGCGATGTCGCAAGGCCCAGGAGGCACCGACAGCTCTTGTCGAGTGTGCCTTCAAGCCTACCGGAAGAGGCAAACCAGAAGACCGGTAAGCCTCTTGAATGGGTGCCTTGATCCATCTGGCCAAGGTTGATTTTGACGCCGCTGACCCCTTACAGCGACCTGCCGTCAGTACGAACAAGGAGTCCGAACTCCGGAAGGAGGCAGTTCTGGACACATAAATGCGTACAGCCCGTACGAGGTCCAGAGTGTGGAGGTCGCGCTCAATCTGATGAACAGGAGCGGGACAAAATGATGGGAGCACAATCTCCTGGTTCAAATGAAAAGTGGAAACCACTTTTGGTAGGAATTCCGCCCGCGGGCGCAATACCACCTTGTCTTGGTGAACCACCAGAAAGGGAGACTTGCACGATAGTGCCGCCAGTTCAGAGACCCGTCTCAGGGACGTAATAGCCACCAGAAAGACCACTTTCTGTGACAAATAAGCAAGAGAGACCTCTCTCAATGGTTCAAAAGGTGGTTTCTGCAAAGCCGCCAAGACCATGTTGAGATCCCAAGGGTCCAGAGGTCGCCTATACGGCGGAACCACTCGAGACACCCCTTGGAGAAATTGACGCACCTTTGGGAGGAGCGCCAAACGCCTGTCGAACAATACAGACAGTGCTGATACCTGACCCTTCAGAGAACTGAGGGAAAGGCCCAACTCCAAACCTGACTGTAAGAAAGCCAATAGGGTCGGGATCGACAAGGGCCAAGGTGCATGTCCCCCAGAGGAGCACCAGGCGAAAAAGACTTTCCACGTTCTGTGGTAAATCTTCCGTGACGTGGGCCGTCTAGCTCTGTTCATGGTGGAAACAACCGCAGGAGAGAAACCCCTGGATGTTAAGAGCCAGGCCTCAAGAGCCATGCAGTCAATCTGAGGGCCCTGGAATTGGGACGGAAGAAGGGGCCCTGCGCGAGAAGATCTGCGCGATCTGGAAGAGCCCACCGGTGTCCGCCGGACAGTTGCCACAGATCCGGATACCAGGACCTCCTCGGCCAATCCGGAGCCACTAGAATGGCTGTTTGACATTCCGTCTTGATTTTCCACAGGACCTTGGACATCAGTGCCAGGGGCGGGAAAACATATGGCAGGCGAGAAATCTGACCAACTCAGGACTAGAGCATCTGCCCCCAGAGACTGAGGGTCCCACGATCTCGCCATGTATTGTGGCACCTGATGATTCAGCCGTGAGGCCATCAGGTCCACATCCGGAGTCCCCCATCTGATGCAGATGTCCCGGAAGACGTCCGGATGGAGAGACCATTCTCCGGCGTCCATCCCCTGTCGGCTCAGGTAATCTGCCTCCCAGTTCTCGACCCCTGGGATGTAGACTGCGGAAATCAAGCAGCTGTTGGCTTCCACCCATGATAGAATGCGGTGGACCTCCGCTAGAGCCTGTGCACTTCTGGTTCCCCCTTGGTGATTTATATAGGCGACCGTCGTCGCATTGTCGGACTGAACCCGAATCGGTTGTCCGGATAGGAACCTCCGAAAGGCCAGAAGTGCGAGATAGACCGCCCTGAGCTCCAGCACGTTGATCTGCAACGTTGTCTCTGAGCTTGTCCAGAGACCTTGAGCTCTGTGGTGTAAGAACACCGCGCCCCAGCCCTTCAGGCTGGCGTCGGTGGTCACCACTAACCACGATGGCTTCAGGAAGGATCGTCCCTTTGACAAGTGACTCGGCTGAAGCCACCACTGCAGAGCATCCCTGGTCGGCTGGGAGAGGACCACCAGCTGATTCAGAGAGGACGTCCTCTTGTCCCACCTCTGGAGGATTTCCAGTTGCAGAGGACGGAGGCGAAACTGTGCGAAGGGCACCGCCTCTATGGCTGCCACCATGCGTCCCACCAGCTTCATCAATACCCGTAGGGATGAATGAGGTGATCTGAGGATATCGTGTACTCCTGACTGAATGGCCAGCTGTTTGGCTCGAGGCAGGGACACTAGAGCAGAGTCCGTATGGAAGTCCATGCCCAGGTACGTCAGTGACTGGGTTGGAATCAGAGTGGACTTCTGGATGTTGAGAAGCCACCCGAACTGCTCCAGAGACTGCATGGTCGCCTGCAGGCTCCTCTGACACAGGTGTTCCGATGGCGCTCTGACCAGCAGGTCGTCTAAATAAGGAATGACGGCGTGTCCCTGCGCATGCAGTAAGGCCATCATCGATGCCATCACTTTCGTGAACACCCGGGGAGCCGAGGCCAACCCGAAGGGTAGCGCCACGAATTGGAAGTGCTCTTCCCCCACTGCAAATCTCAGCCATCGTTGATGAGACGGTGCAATGGGCACGTGAAGGTAAGCGTCGCGGATGTCTATGGACGCTAGGAAGTCGCCCTGCGACACAGCCGCGATCACGGAGCGCAGGGATTCCATGCGGAACTTCCGAACCAACACATGCCGGTTGAACAGCTTGAGGTCCAGAACCGGGCGGAAGGAGCCGTCCTTCTTCGGGACGATAAAGAGGTTGGAGTAAAAACCCCGGAACCTCTCCCCAGTGGGTACTGGGACCACCACTCCGTCTCTGCGGAGTCCCTCCAACACCAGATAAAAAGCCTGAGCCTTTTCTGGAGACGGAACAGACCGATGGAATCGGTGTGGGGTTGTGATGACAGCTCTATCCTGTATCCTCTTGAGACTACGTCTCGGACCCACTGATCTTGGATGTGGAGTCGCCATATGTCTTGAAATTGAGACAGGCGACCCCCAACCTGTGGGGAGGCAGGAAGAGGGAGCGAGTCATGCGGAAGAGGGTTTGGGAGCGGCAGTTGTTGTACCTGCCGACTTCTTCTGGCGGCTCTTGGGACGCCACTGCTGAGAAGGCTTGGCCCCACGGTCCGCGCGAGCGGAAGACGCTGACGGCTGTGCGCTGGGAAGAAAGGACCACTGTTTAGGGTTCCTCTTCACAGTATACCTAGGCTTAGGTCTGTTCTGTGGAATCTTGGACTCCGTAGAGTCTCTGATCAACTTGTCCAGCTCGGCACCAAACAGCCTGTCACCAGAGAAAGGAAGATTCTGCAGAATCTTCTTCGACGTGGCATCTGAGTCCCATAGACGTAGCCACAACAATCTGCGGATCGCTATCGCATTGGCCGAAGCCACAGCTGAGCGAGTGGCAGTCTCCAGGGACGCCGTCCTGGCATAATCTGCATAAGCCTTTGCTCTCTCTGTAAGTGCCAGGACTTCAGAGTTGAAACCTGCCAGGCCAGCAATACCATCCAGACAGGATGTGATCGCCTGCAGAGTCCAGACCGCAGCAAAACTCGGGGCAAATGAAGACCCCACAGCCTCATAAGACGACTTGGCGAGTTGTTCGACCTGTCTGTCTGTTGCATCCTTCAGTGAGGAGCTATCAGAGGCGGAGAAGAGGGAGCGTGCAGCAATCCTGGTCATGGAAGCGTCCACTTTCGGGGACTGCGACCACTCCTGAAGCACCTCCTGAGGAAAGGGAAAGCGGTTGTCCTTGTATTTGCGGACATAACGCCGTCCAGGGTGTACCCTGGGAGCTCTAACCACCCTTTCAAAGTTAGTATGGTCCAAAAAGGAACCACATGGTCTAGCCTCAGGTTGTAACCACTGATAGACCTCCTTCGGGTGCATGGCTGTCTCCTGAGGGGGTAACCCGAGGCGTAAAGTCTCGTTGATGGAGGACACCAGATCCTCCACCCCTTCAGCTGGTTCAGACACCGACCCGAGGGTTGAACCCCCATCATCCTCGTCACTGTCAGCGTGACGCTCCTCCTCAGAGAGGACCTGGAGTTCGGGTGACTCATCCCGGCGAGCCCGCTTAAGGGGTCTCACGGTGGAAGATGGAGACACCCGGGGGTAGCTTGAAGGAGTAACTGGAGCATCCAGTCTCCTTGTCAGTGCCTCCAGGGATTGCGACATGGAGGACAATTGGGATAACAGAGAAGCATTAATCTCGCTTTGTTTCTCCCATGGCCCTGGGATCACCTGAACCTCAGGGTGTAGCACCGGAGCTGCTGACTCAGCAGTGACAGTCCGGGCTTCTGGACGTCCGCAATTATTGCAGGACCCCTCCACCAGTGTCCCATTGCATGTAGCACAGACAGGTGTGGTACTGGCCGCCTTAGCAGCGCCTTTCTTCCCTGAGGACATACCCACGGCAGGGGAATATCAAACAGGAGAAAATTCACCGGAAACCGGTGGCTTACCGACCGCTGCACAGCGGTGGTGAAGGGAGCGGTGTGTGTGTGCGGCCTCCGCGAGGAAAGAAAACCTGGTCTCCCCTGGAGTGCAGCAGAGCAGTCTCCAACGATCCCAGCAGGAAAGTGAGGGGAAAAGATGGCCGCCGCTGTAGAAGCAGAGGGCGGGGCCGAAACACGCGGGAAGCACACACACACGCCCATCCAGGTCACATGGGCCGCTCCACATCTCTCCCGGCCGCCATTACAATACCATGTAAGCGCCGGGGCCCGCTGCGCGGGAGGTATAAACATAAATACCCAGGCTCACAGACAAAGTCTGAAGCCCACAGCCGCAGCCCCTGTGACACACAGGGCGGTCAGCCAGGGTGACCCCAGCACAGGGTACACCCGCAGATCCGCGGACCCGAAGGCAACGCGCGGTCTGAGTGTCATGAACACACTAGTGCCAGACACTGCCCCCAGGCACACCGGAGACACCGAAGTATCTCAGTGCCGGTCCGGTCTGTAAGCACCATAATATGGGAGGCCTCGGACGGGGGTTCAGCACCAGTCCGGTCTGTAAGCACCATTTAGGGAGGCCTCGGACTGGGCTGGCTCTAGTCCGGTCTGTAAGCACCATTTAGGGAGGCCTCGGACAGAGCTGACTCCAGTCCGGTCTGTAAGCACCATTTAGGGAGGCCTCGGACGGAGCGGAGCTGTGCAAGGCTCCTATCTCCCACTTCCCAGAGCCCGCAGGGGGGATGGGAAGGAGCACGGCAGCGTACCGGGAGACACAGTGTGCCCAGGCACTAGGCCCTCCGGTACCTCGACCTGCGTGTTCCACAAGGGTTAACAGGGAGACTGCCGGAGGTCCCTGACTGGGACCTTCTTTTACCTTGTCTTCATACGCCATCACGAAAGCTGTGAGAATGCAATGAAGTGCAAGCAAAGCGTGTGGAACCTCCGAGCACACTAAGTCTAAAACTGAGGATGTTCCCTGCGGTAGGGGTTTATAAGCGGAGGGGGCGGTGTCTACAGTTCTTGTAGTACCTAGTGTGGCCTCCGGAGGGCAGAGCCCTAAACCCCATTGTCTGGGTCTCCCATTATGATGATCAGAAAAAAGCCTTGTGATGTCATTTCCTTTCTTTTCCATTATTACATTCTCCATTGAAAAGTGAACTAGAGAATGGACAATCTACATGCTGCATTTTCTATGTCCAGCAAGGGTAACCCAAGCAGTGTATATGGTGGGTCAGTGGTTAGCACTGTATATGGTGGCTCAGTGATTAGCACTGTATATGGTGGCTCAGTAGTTAGCACTGTATATGAAGGCTCAGTGGTTAGCACTGTATGGTGGCTCAGTGGTTAGCACTGTATATGAAGGCTCAGTGGTTAGCACTGTATACGGTGGCTCAGTGGTTAGCACTGTATATGGTGGCTCAGTGGTTAGCACTGTATATGGTGGGTCAGTGGTTAGCAGTGTATATGGTGGCTCAGTGGTTAGCACTGTATATGGTGGCTCAGTGGTTAGCACTGTATATGGTGGCTCAGTGGTTAGCACTGTATATGGTGGCTCAGTGGTTAGCACTGTATATGGTGGCTCAGTGGTAATCGCTATACGGTGGCTCAGTGGTTAGTACTGTATATGGTGGCTCAGTGGTTAGCACTGTATATGGTGGCTCAGTGGTTAGCACTGTATATGGTGGCTCAGTGGTTAGCACTGTATATGGTGGGTCAGTGGTTAGCAGTGTATATGGTGGGTCAGTGGTTAGCAGTGTATATGGTGGCTCAGTGGTTAGCACTGTATATGGTGGCTCAGTGGTTAGCACTGTATATGGTGGCTCAGTGGTTAGCACTGTATATGGTGGCTCAGTGGTTAGCACTGTATATGGTGGCTCAGTGGTTAGCACTGTATATGGTGGCTCAGTGGTAATCGCTATACGGTGGCTCAGTGGTTGGCACTGTATATGGTGGCTCAGTGGTTAGCACTGTATATGGTGGCTCAGTGGTTAGCACTGTATATGGTGGCTCAGTGGTTAGCACTGTATATGGTGGCTCAGTGGTTAGCACTGTATACGGTGGCTCAGTGGTTAGTACTGTATACGGTGGCTCAGTGGTTAGCACTGTATATAGCGGCTCAGTGGTTAGCACTGTATATGGTGGCTCAGTGGTTAGCACTGTATATGGTGGCTCAGTGGTTAGCACTGTATATGGTGGCTCAGTGGTTAGCACTGTATACGGTGGCTCAGTGGTTAGCACTGTATATGGTGGCTCAGTGGTTAGCACTGTATATGGTGGCTCAGTGGTTAGCACTGTATACAGTGGCTCAGTGGTTAGCACTGTACAGTGGCCTCCTCTCCTCCCTGGTCTCGTCTCCTCCATGTCCTCCTTAGCCTCCCTTTGTGGGGAGCTCCAATGTGGAGACACACAGGGACCCTCCAAACATGGTGTCCGCTAACAATTTGAGCTCATTTTCCATTCAAATTGTTAGCGGACACCATGTCGCGTTTGGAGGGTCCCCGTGTGTCTCCACATTGGAGCTCCCCCATAAGTGACCCCATTTTGGAAACTAGACCCCCAAAGAAACATATCTAGATCCATATTGAGCACTTTGAACCCCCAGATGCTTCACAAATTGATCCGTAAAAATGAAAAAATAAATTTTTGTGAAAATAAAAACGTACTTATTCCTTATTACGGATCAATTTATGAAGCACCTGGGGAAACAAAGTGCTCACTATGCATCTAGATAAGTTCCTTAGGGGTCTAGTTTCCAAAATGGGGTCACTTGTGGGGAAGCTCCAATGTTCAGGCACACAGGGAGTGGCTCTCCATACGCAACAAGGTTTCCGCTAACAATTGGAGCTAATTTTCCATTGAAATTGTTAGCTGACACCATGTCGTGTATGGAGAACCCATGTACCACCAGCACAAGGGCAACTGGAAGAGTTGGGTTGCAGCACCAGAAAATGCCGCCTCTAATGAATGCGCTATTTTCTTGGGTGGCTGTGGGTTGCAATTTGCAGCGTGGGGACCCACAACATTTGGGTCTCTCCACGCTGAGGATTCCAGTCAGCCAGCTGCCAAGTTGTACCTGGCTGGCTACCAAAAATACAACGAAGGACTTTTTTTTTTATTTCTAGAACTAATTCTAGAAAAAAAATGACATAGGGCTCCGCCATATTTTTGGTCCAGCCAGGTACAACTTGGCAGCTACAGACTGCCAGCAACCCCCAGCTGCCTCGTTGTACCTGGCTGCAACCAAAAATACAGCAAAGCCCATTTTTTTTTTTATTTCTAGAATTCTAGAAAAAAAAATGACATGGGGCTCCGCCATATTTTTAGTCCAGCCAGGTACAACTTGGCAGCTACAGACTGCCAGCAACCCCCAGCTGCCTTGTTGTACCTGGCTGCAACCAAAAATACAGCAAAGCCCATTTGTTATTTTTTTATTTCTAGAACTAATTCTAGAAAAAAAAAATGACATAGGGCTCCGCCATATTTTTAGTCCAGCCAGGTACAACTTGGCAGCTACAGACTGCCAGCAACCCCCAGCTGCCTTGTTGTACCTGGCTGCAACCAAAAATACAGCAAAGCCCATTTGTTATTTTTTTATTTCTAGAACTAATTCTAGAAAAAAAAAATGACATAGGGCTCCGCCATATTTTTGGCCCAGCCAGGTACAACTAGGCAGCTGGGGGCTGGAATCCTCAGCATGGAAAGGCCCAAGCGTTCTGGGCCCCCCATGCTGCGAATTGCAGCCCGCAGCCGCCCCAGAAAATGGCGCATTCATTGAAGCGCCATTTTCTGGCGCTGTACCCATGCTCTTCCAGTTACCCTGGTGCCGGTGGCAAACTGGGTAATAAAGGGGTTAATGGCAGCTTTTTATTGGCAGCTGGCACTAAGCCCGAGATTCATAATATAGGGCCAATGTTAGACCCGCCATTAGGAATCTCTGGTAAATAGTCAGAAAATACACACATAGAAAAATCTTTTTATTTGGAAAAAAACGCAAACAAAATTCGGACTCCATCTTTATTATAAAGATCCGACGTAGTCCACAACAAAGGTCCCACGACGCTCGATCGCCTCCGACGTAGTCCACAACGAAGGTCCCACGATGCTCGATCGCCTCTGCTCAATCCAGAGACTACAGCAAGGGATCAAGTGTCCTCTTCCTACAGTCTCGGGGGTCAGAGTTGTGGTGCACTGTATGACAATGATCTGTTATACAGTGCACCATGACTATGATCCCAGAGACTATAACAAGGGGACACTTGATCCCTTGTTGCACCCATCCATCCATCCATCCATCCATGTATGCACCCATCATCCACGCACGCACACAACCACGCACATCCACACACACATCCACGTTCGCACACATCCACGTACGCACACAACCACGTTCGCACACATCCACGCACGCTGACATCCTCGCACGCACATCCACACACACATCAACGCACGCATGCTGACATCCACATTCGCACACATCCACGTACGCACACAACCACGTTCGCACACAACCACGCACGCTGACATCCTCGCACGCACATCCACACATACATCAACGCACGCATGCTGACATCCACGTTCGCACACATCCACGTACGCACACAACCACGTACGCACACATCCACGTTCGCACACATCCACGCACGCTGACATCCTCGCACGCACATCCACACACACATCAACGCACGCATGCTGACATCCACGTTCGCACACATCCACGTACGCACACCACGTACAAACACATCCACGTTTGCACACATCCACGCACGCTGACATCCTCGCACGCATGCTGACATCCACGTACGCACACATCCACGTACGCACACATCCACGTACACACACATCCACGTACACACACATCCACGTACACACACATCCACGTTCGCAGACATCCTCGCACGCACATCCACACACACATCCACGCACGCATGCTGACATCCACGTACGCACACATCCACGTACACACACATCCACGTACACACACATCCACGTACACACACATCCACGTACACACACATCCACGTTCGCTGACATCCTCGCACGCACATCCACACACACATCAACGCACGCATGCTGACATCCACGTTCGCACACAACCACGTTCGCACACAACCACGCACGCTGACATCCTCGCACGCATCAACGCACGCATGCTGACATCCACGTTCGCACACATCCACGTACGCACACAACCACGTACGCACACATCCACGTATACACACATCCACGCACGCTGACATCCACGCTCGCACACATCCACGTTCGCACACATCCACGTTCGCACACATCCACGTTCGCACACATCCACGTTCACACACATCCACGTTCACACACATCCACGTTCACACACATCCACGTACGCACACATCCACGTACGCACACATCCACGTTTGCACACATCCACGCACGCACATCCACGTTCGCACACATCCACGTACGCACACCACGTACACACACATCCACGCATGCACGCTGACATTCATGCAAGCTGACATTCATGCATGCACTCATCCAAGCACACACACATACATACATACATACATACATACATTCACCCATCCATCTATTCATACTTACCCACCGATGAGGAGGAGGAGCCCCTGAGAAGAGGAGGGGCCACACCGGAGACTGCAGAGGAGGCCGACGGTGCGGGCCGGTGCACCGGCGCGTGCAGCCCGCCGGACCGGAATAGGTGAGCAGGGCTGGGTACGAGCAGGGGGGTGGGTAAGAGCAGGGAGGAGGGGGCCTGCAGCTTGACCGGTGGGCGCATGAGCCCGCCGGCCGAAAAACTATAGGAGGAGGGCGGGTACCGGTATGGGAGGGTGCAGGCTGGACAGGACACGGGGATATGGACACAGGGGGGCTGCACGGAGCGGGGATATGGACACAGAGGGGGCTGGACGGAGCGGGGATATGGACACAGGGGAAGCTGGACGGAGCGGGGACAGGACACAGGGGAAGCTGGACGGAGCGGGGACAGGACACAGGGGAAGCTGGACGGAGCGGGGACAGGACACAGGGGAAGCTGGACGGAGCGGGGACAGGACACAGGGGAAGCTGGACGGAGCGGGGACAGGAGGACACAGGGGAAGCTGGAGCAGATAATGGCTGGCGGGTGCAGCGGGACCCAGGGACAGCCACGGGAAAGCAGGAATCCCAAAATGGTGGGATTTCCTGTTCCTGTTTTCCCTGGGGCTGTTCCCGTGTGACATCATTTCCTGCACATACCCCTTGCCCCGCTCTGGAATGCGCATCGTCTGAATGACGATGCGTAATTCCAGGGGTTAAAATGGGGCCTATGGGAGAAGGCGCACGTAAAAAGACGGAAAGAATTGACATGTTCATTCTTTTTACGCGCGCGCTTTCTCCCATAAAAGCGCGGCCGAAAATTGCGCTGTGTGTGAACAGCAAAAGTGAAAGTGCATTCACTTTGCTGTGACACGCAGACGCAGGTCCGCTTTGGGGGGAAATACGCGCGCAAAAAAGCGCAAATAATACGCGATGTGTGAACGTAGCCTTAGAGTCATTTGGTCTGCATGTGCAAAAATACATTGTGTTGTTTTATTCTATGGTCTCAGCTATTTCTTTATAAAAAATCACATGTACTGTAATGAATTTGTGGTGTATAATTACTGCTCATTCTTTATTAAAGGGGTTGGTCCCCACCAGATACAGCCTTTTTAATTATTCTCACAAAATACTGAAAGGACTCCAGCAGTTATGAGATCATATAAATTACATCATCAACATTGCAGGAGCAGCGCTGGTCTCGGAGGAAAGTACCAGATCTTTTGGACTGAAAGACGCGCCTTTTTGCTCCCAAAACATTGAAAGAAAAATTGGGGATAATTCCCCCCCCCCCTCCGAAAAAAAAAAAAGTTTAATTTAATCTATGCACAAAAAACAGAAATGGCATAGTGCAGTTATTTACGGGCGATGGGTTTTGAACTGTTCTTTTTGCCAGCGAGACACCCCTTTCCTCCCAGCATCACCCCAGACCTGTCTCCTTTGACCCTGCTTCACCGCCACTGTGACACTGCTCCTCCTTCCGGCGAGCTACATCCAGACTATTAGTTAATCGGACGGACCCACATTTTAACATTAATTTTTTTTTTCTATTTTCCTCCAAAAAATTTGGTGTGCATCTTATAGCAAGTCTTAGGGTTGGATGCATCAAAATTTTTTTAATAAAAAAGCAATTGAGAACAGTATGTCCAATAATTGACAACACCTTAAAAGACTCAAACACCAACAGCAGCTTACAGCTCAGACATGCTTCTTCAGCTGAGCGAAGGCTCTAGGATAATGTATTGCTGTACTAAATGCCATTGACATTTTATAAGCATGCAGAGAAGAGTTCCCTAAATAAAACTGAATCAGTGCCTTGGCAAAGTCTTACTGAACTAACATCATTGCAGCAATATAAATGAGTAATTGGTCATGCTACCCTGTCCAGCATCCAGTAATGTTCTTCTATCATTGACAGCTCTGACTTTACAGAGTCAGAGAAAAGCAGAGATAGATGGAAAACAAACAGGCGGAAGCTGACCTTAAATGTTTGGCCCCGTCATGATGCAGCAAGCGCCTCTACTTGGGTTGAACAGTCATTTTGTGCTGCCACAATCCCTTTAATGATACATCACACAGTGGAATGGGCTTAGAGACTGAACCCGCACTATCCCCAGTAAAAGCCGACTGTGTAACACATAAGGCATGTGCCTATGACTGCAGCGGATGGATGATGGTGTGCTGATGAAGGGGCAGCTGGGATTCATAGAACGGCACCTTAGCTACTGCATTACAGTAGAATAAGCAATCAAGTGATCGCAGAGGAATAACTGACTAGCAATGCAAAAATCAGCACCACACTACCACTAAAAGGTGGTATGTATGGGATCCAACTCCAGCCAATCACCGACATTGGCTGAATATAAGGGTCAGGAGTCCTGAACAATGCTCAGTGATCGCTGCGGCTTAAAAGCGGTTATCAATGTAGATGACAGCCGTTTGGTGGTTGCATCGGTGTTGAAATCTCCTCGAATCACATATTGCCAAGTACACGTCATCAATGCTAGACAGCCCCTTTAATGCATGTTTTGTACAAAAGGTCTGTGGAAAATTACAATGTGGTCAATTACTAAACAGAATTGTGAGGAAAGAGGAAAAAAAAAAGTCACCTTCTTCATCAAGGCCTCCAATAATATTGTACACATAGTAGGGAAAGAAGCGTCTGGAGTAGAGTATTGTAGAAAGCATTGCTGCAATAGCGCCGCTGGTCATGGTCTTGTTGTTAGAGTGCTTGTACATCTTATAAGGAGACAAAATAGTGCAGTACAGATTATAATGTATACACATTAATGATTGACACACAAAGATCTGTATCCTTATCCACATAAATAGACACGGATAGTGAAATGCTCACTCTGGCCATTAGGCTGGACATTTGACAGACTTCCTGTTGTGTCCAAATGAGAGTGCTGACAGGTCATCACTACAAAGAGTGACAAGACAGAACGTCTATATACTGAACCCCCACTCAATTTGGACGCACTGTATTGCTGCTGCAGCAAAAAATACTGTTTAGTACAGTACCAGCATAGTGGATGGGATTTCAAGAAATCCCATGCCCACTTTGCTTCTCCCCTCCGCAGCGTGTTTTCAGCTGCGGTGGGGATTACCGGACTTCTGCATCATGGTAATTTCATGCTGCGTAATCGGAAGTGATCACCATCGGGTAAATGCACAGGCAAACCGCACTGCACCCACCACCGCCGATCGAGGGCACAGGTAGACTACGGTCTCCCTACACTCACCCGCAGGTTCCCGCAGGTCCGAAGGTACTGCGTCCAACACACAGTGCCTCAAGATTGTGTGCACACTGCCTTATTAGGGATGACCGAGCATAATCGGCGCTACTCGTTACTCGCACGAGTATCCCTGTACTCTGGATGCTCGGCAAGCACCGAGTACCACCGAAATGCTCTGACTACTCGTTAATAATTATCGATCTGACGCAAATACACTGCTCCCTTCAGTGCACACAGTGAGCTGGCACCTCACAGAGAGCAGATTGATTGTTAGGATCCCTCTGGGGGGCACAGCAAGGTGTTGTATGCTGTGGCGATTTGAAAAAGCCCACCCTCCCGCCCTTTCCCAGAAACACTCGGTTTATAACCGGAAGTCTGTGGGCGGAGCCTGTCACTAATTGACTTACATTGGGCTTGGTGCTCTGGCTGAGTACACGACTATCTTGGGATGCTCGGCCAGAGCATCGAGCACCCGAGCATTTTAGTACTCGCTCATCTCTATGCCTTATCTTTCTTCACCCAAGCTTCTCTCAGCCAATCTATGATCATTTGAAAGTTGACCTGAACTGTGTGGTCAAAAATCAAAGGAGAGGAGCTCATTATAAACTCGACCATTCGAATGATCTCACTGACCATAGAATGCAATACAGAAGACACATGATGTACAAATTTAATTGAACCCAATTACAACATTTTTTTAGTGAAAAACAAAAAAATAATTGCATTAAAGAGAAAAAAAACAAAAAAAAAAAAAACAGCTCTTAAATCCTTTTATCTTTCAAAATAAATTTATTTAACCCTTTTAAGACCAACATAATTTCCATTTTTTTTCCTCTTCTTCTTTCAAGAACCATAATGTTTTTTTTCCTGTCCACATAACCAATTATATAAACACTTGTTTTTTTGCGGGACAAGTTGTACTTTGAGTGACAACATTCATTTTATTATTAATGATAAGCGAGTATGCTCGGCGCTACTTGTTACTCACACGAGCACAGAGTACCGCCGAGATGCTCGGACTCCTCGCTAATAATTATCGTTCTGACACAAATATACAGCTCTCTTCAGTGCACACTGAGCTGGCACCTCACAAAGAGCAGATTGATTGTTAGGGTCCCTCTGGGTGGCACAGCAAGGTGTTGTATGCTGCGACGATTTGAAAAAGTTCCCCACCAGAAACCCTCGTTTTATAGCCGGAAATGTGGGCGGAGCCTGTCACTAATTGACTTACATTGGGCTCGATGCTCGACCCGAGCATCATGCACCGAGCATTTTAGTTTTAGCAGATCCCTGACTCTTACAGCTACTCATTGGCACTCCCCTGCCAGAACATATCAAATATATCTGACAAAGATTGATAGCGACTTTTAACAAGTTAAAGCTTCGTACTACCCGCAGGTGTTAGAGGCAGATGATGGCTGAATAATTTAGCCATCATCTGCTCGGAGATTCGGGCTTAATGTGCAAGGTTGCAAAGAAAAGAACATGACATACAACACTCCGTTACATAATATGTTGCAAAATGGTTAAGTATAGAATTGCACGTGGTCATACAAATCATAAAAAACCTTTATACTAGGGAGCTACTCATCAGCACAACTAGAACTAAGGAACATCAAAATAAACCCCGTCCATAAATGCTACTATTAGAGTTGTTATCCTCTAGTGAGACAACCCTTTTTCAATCCCAGTAAAATACCACTTACACTTCCCTTCCAGTTCCATTCCAGCTGTGTCTGCAGTGGCTCTCCTGGGGATCACCTATTATGTCACACGATCACTGCAGGGATCAGTGATGACTTTGTTCTGTATTTTATTGGACAAATCAAAAAAATCCAGAGGATGTGAGCTGCAGTTGCTCGCTCACTTCCTCCTAATGTCCATTATATCTGTAGGAGAGGAGTGAAGCCTGCGCTTGTTGGCTGCAGGAATGATGTGACAATGTTATGCAAGCCCCGGGAGAGATAAGAGAGTCAAAAAGGAGATTTTTGTGTACCCACCGTAAAATGCTTTTCTCTCAGTCTCGGATTGGGAGACACAGGACGATGGGTTATGCTATTCTGCCACTAGGAGGCAACAATAAGCAATTGAAAGAGAAGCACAGTGGCTCCTCCCCAGCAGTATATAACCCCCTGACTGACATAGTCTAGCCAGTTTTGTGCTAAAGCAGTAGGAGGAATGACATAAGCCGGTAAGGCAACCAGGATCTTAAAAACAAGAAAACATCAACCACAACAAGGCCAACTGGCCACAGGGAGGGTGCGGTGTCCCCCAATTAGAGGCTAAGAGAAAAGGATTTTACGGTGAATACACAAAAATCTTTTTTTCTCCTTCGCCTCATTGGGGGACACAGGACGTTGGGACGTCCCAAAGCAGTCCCTGGATGGGATAAAACATCCACATTCTGAAATGGCAGTCTACAGGTTAGTAGCCGCTGCCTGCAGGATGTGTCTACCCAGACTCGCATCTGCCGAGACCCGAGTATGAACACAATAGTGTTTTACAAAAGTGTGAAGACTGGACCAGGTGGCAGCTCTGCACACCTGCTCAGCCGTAGCCTGGTGCCGAATAGCCCAGGAAGCACCCACCGCTCGAGTGGAGTGAGCACTCAACGCCGACGGGATGGGCAAATTGCGTAGGGAATAAGCTTCCTGAATGGCAAGCTTAATCAACCTGGCAAGAGTGGCCTTGGACGCAGCCATCCCTTCACGGTCACCTTCTAGAAGGACGAAAAGGGAGTCTGACTTCCTGAAAGGTGCTGTCTTGGAGACATAAATCCGGAGAGCACGGACCAGATCCAGGGTGTGCAGAGCCTTTGCAATGCGGTGCACCGGAGCCGAACAGAAGGACGGGAGACAAATCTCCTTGTTTAAACGGAAAGGGGAAACCACCTTGGGAAGAAAGGACAGTACCGGACGCAGCACCACCTTATCCTGGTGAAACGTGTGGAAAGGTGCCTTGCAGGAGAGTGCCGCCAGTTCCGATACCCGCCAAATGGAGGTGATCGCCACGATAAAAAACACCTTCTAAGAAAGAAGGTGTAGCGAGACTTCCCCGAGAGGCTGGAAGGGCGGCTTCTGAAGTACCTCCAGGACTAGATTTAGGTCCCAGGCCTCCAAGGGCCTCCTATATGGTGGAACAATCCAAGAGACACCCTGCAAGAAAGTATGAACCTGGGGTTTCGTGGCCAATTGGCGCTGAAAAAGCACAGACAGAGCCGAAACTTGCCCTTTGAGAGAGCCTAGAGAAAGGCCCTTATCCAGCCCAGATTGAAGAAAAGCTAGGATTGCTGAAGCGAAAAACGCAAAGGCGGAAGACCTCCAGAATCACACCAGGCGAAGAAAGCCTACAAAGTCCTGTGGTATATACGGGCGGAGACAGGTTTTCTCGCGCAGGCCATAGTGCGCGCTACCTCTTCCGAAAATCCCGCCTGAGTCAAAATTCGGGCCTTAATGGCCACGCCATCTAACGAAGGGCCTTGGAGTTCTGATGACAAAATGGGCCCTGGGAGAGAAGATCCGGACGGTCCGGCAGACGCCATGGGACGTCTGCGGTGAGCTGCCCGAGATTGACGTACCACGGTCTCCTGGGCCAATCTGGGGCTACTACAATCACCAACATGTGCTCCAATCTGATCTTCTGAACCACTCTGGGAATGAGGGCCAGAGGAGGGAAGATGTAAGGAAGACGAAACTGTGTCCAAATCTGGACCAGAGCATCCGATCCCAGGGCTCGCGGATGTGGTCAAAGAAGTTGGGAACCTGCGCATTCATTTGCGACGCCATAGGTCCACATCCGGAGTCCCGAAGCGACTGCAGATCTGGTGGAATATTTCTAGATGGAAAGCCCATTCTCCCGAGGCAAGGCCCTGACGGCTGATAAAGTCCGCAGCCCAATTGTCAATCCCCGGGATGTGAACTGCTGAGAGGACAGCTCCGGAGGACTCGGCTCAGTGGAGGATCGGTTCCACCTCCGGCATAGCGGACTTGCTGCGGGTTCCGCCCTGATGGTTGACATATGCCACAGCTGTGGCATTGTCCGACTGAATGCGGATTTGAAGGCCTTCAGGAGACTATGAAAACTTTTCAACGCCAAGTATATGGCTCGAATCTCCAGGAGATATATGGGCAGAGAAGACTCCGTTGGGGTCCACCGACTCTGGGCTGTGTGATGGTGAAAAACCGCTCCCCAGCCGAGGAGACTGGCATCGGTGATCAGCACGTCCCACCGGGCCGGCAAAAAGGATCTCTCCGGAGAGAGAGATGGCGGGATCAGCCACCATCGGAGAGTGCGCCTCGTTGCCGCCGACGGACGGAATGTGCAGTGAAGGGTGAACGGGCTGCGATTCCAGGCCGATAGCAGGGCCAGCTGAAGTGGCCGGAGATGTAGCTGGGCAAATGGTACTGCGTCCATTGCCGCCACCATCTTTCCCAAGACTCACATTGCAAACTGGAGGGAGTGCGGGAGGGGCCGAAGAAGCGTCCGAACTGCACAGCGCAGAGAATGATCCTTGTCCTGGGGGAGAAGCACAAGTCCCCGAGACGTGTCCAGAACCATCCCTAGGAATGTGAACTTGTGGCTCGGAGTTGGCGAGGATTTTGGTACGTTGAGAAGCCATCCTAGGTGCGAGAGTGTCAACCGTGACGCGGACATTGTCCTCGCAGTCCCCGAAAGACTGACCCTTGATCAACAGGTCGTCCAGGTAGGGGAGAACAGAGACTCTCCGTGAATGCAGGATGGTCATGACAGCCACCATGACCTTGGTGAAAACTCGGGGTGTAGTCGCCAATCTGAAAGAAAGAGTGACGAACTGGTAATGGTCCTCGTAGACAGCAAAGCGCTGGAACCTTTGATGTGCATCGGATATCGGGATATGCAGCTAAGCGTCCCAGAAATCTATGGAAGCGAGGAACTCTCCCTGTTGCATGGACGCGATGACGGAACGAAGAGATTCCATTCGAAAATGCTGGGTGCTAACAAACTTGTTGAGTCGTTTCAAATCCAGAATGGGACGGGAAGACCAGTCCTTCTTGGGCACGACATACAAATTCGAATAAAATCCCTGGAACCGCTCGTTCTGGGAGGTACTGGAACGACGACTCCCGCTCGCCGGAGGGAGTCAATGGCCTGAAAGGAGGTGCGCGCCTTTGTCGGCGGGTTTGGGAGGGAAGAAACTTCTGGGGGATGGGGGCGCGCGAGTGTGAAACTCTATGCTGTAGCCGAAAGACACCAATTCCCAAACCCACTTGTCGCCTGTGACAGCGAGCCAGACGTGCTGAAAGCGAAAAAGTCGGCCACCAACTTGGGAGGTGTGTTCTGGAGGAACAGAGTCAGGAAGAGGAGAACCTCTGAGACCCAGACTCATTCGACTTGGCCTGTCGGTTGTGGGGCTGCCAGCTTGAACTTGACTTGTTAAGGCCTGGGAACCCCTGTCTGTGCGAGGCGCACGGGACGGCTGTGACGGGCAGGAAGTAGACGACCCGAACGAGTTCCGAAAGGACCGGAATCTTGTCTATTGACCCTTGCTAAACTTACGCTTGGGATTCTGCTGAGGAAGACAGGTACTTTTACCTCCCGTAGCGTCTGAGATTAGCTTATCAAGCTTTTCCCCCAAGAGACGCCCGCCTAAATAGGGCATGCTACTGAGAGACTTCTTTGAGGCCGAATCCGCCTTCCACTCTCAAAGCCAGAGGGTTCGGCGAATCGCAATGGCGTTTGAAGCCGCCACCGAAGTGGAATTGGCCGCATCAATAGAGGCGTGAACCAAGAAATCCCCTGCTACAGAAATATGAGCGGCCAGATCCAACAACTCTGGATCTGAATCCCAGTGACGTAAGGTGGAATGCAAATCACCTACCCAGGTCATAATGGCCTTAGCCACCCACATGGAGGCGAAGGAGGAGGATAGGGACGACCGTGAAGCCTCAAACACCAATTTTGACAAGTGTTCCAGCTGACGGTCGGTGGCACCCTTGATAGATGCGCCATCAGGGAGAGAACAGAGTCTTTGAGGCCAGAGGGTCTGCCCAGGCTTGTGATACCACTGGCAAGAAGGGGTAACGGGCCTCGATCGCCTTACGATTACCAAAACCTTTATCAGGCTGGGACCAATGTCTCTACAGAACCTCCTGAATCTCAGGGTGGTCTGAGAAGAATTTTTGAGGTCTCTTTAAGGAGACCACGTGGTCTGAGGGTGCGACCGGGGCTGGGTCAGCCACTGGCAAGGCCTGATTAACGGCCGAGACCAGGTCGTCCACCATGGCAAGAGTATCAGAGGAAGCCGAATCAAAGGGAGCCTCCTGGTCCGGATCCGAATCAGGATCACTAAGCTCACCAGACGAGCGCGAGTCATTGGACATGCTCCTCGTAGGTGAGGCACGAGAACCCTGTGATGGTACCGTGGATGAGCTCCTGCAAAGCCTCTTTCTACCAGAATCATGGAAGAGAGGGGAGGTACGAGCTCGTCCCCGAGAACATGTCTCCTCGCAACCAGAGAGGTCATCCTGGGAGCTAGATCGGTCTGATGTGCAGGGCGAAGATCAGGGCTGCAGCGCCCGGATCAGTGTCTCAGAAAGTAGCTGCATAGATTGGCTCATGGATTGTGCAACTGCCCATTTGGGGTCACGAGCGAAGGCTTGCACAGAGGCAGAGGCACAGGGCTGAGTGGAAACAGAGGCACAGGCCTGGCAGAGTGTTGTAGAACAACCGCTTGGCAGAGCCGTCTTACATGCATTGCAAGAGGTATAATACACAGTAAAGACCTTTGGTGCCCTCGTTTGTATTGCCTGACATAACGGCAAAAAGTAGAATTTTGTGTACTCACCGTAAATTCTCTCTCTCTCAGCCTCTAATTGGGTGACACAGGATGATGGGTTATACTATTCTGCCACTAGGAGGCGACACTCAAACGAAAAAAGCACAGTGGCTCCTCCCGGCAGTATATAACCCCCTGACTGGCACAGCTCAGCCAGTTTTATGCTAATGCAGTAGGAGGAAAACTACATAAGCCGATCAGGAACATAAACAAGAGAACACCAACCACAACAAGGCCAACCGGCCACAGGGCGGGTGCTGTGTCCCCCAGTTAGAGGCTAAGAGAAAGAGAATTTACGGTGAGTACACAAAATTCTTCTTTTCTCTTTCGCCTCGTTGGGGGGACACAGGACGATGGGGCGTCCTAAAGCAGTCCCTGGATGGGAATAAACATCCACAACTGAAAAACGCAGTCGACAGACTAGCAGCCGCTGCCTGCAGGATGCGCCTACACAGACACACATCTGCCGAGGCCTGAAATAAGTGTAAAGCCTGGACAAGGTGGCAGCGTTGCACACCTACCCAGCTTTAGCCTGGTGCCGAATAGCCCAGGAAGCACCCACCGTGCAAGTGGAGCGAGCACACAATCCTGATGGCATGGTCAGATTACGTAGGGAAGAAGCTTCTTGAATTGGAGGCCAAATCCCCCTGCTAGAGTGGACTTGGACGCTGCCGTCCCTTTACGGTGCCCTTCTGGAAGGACGCAAAAAAGGGAGTCCGACTTCCGGAAAGGAGCTGTCCTAGAGACATAATTCCGGAGAGCATGGACCAGATCCACGGAGTGCATAGCCTTTTCAAAGCGGTGCAGCAGAGCCGGACGGGAGAGAAATGTCCTCGTTCAAATGGAAGAGGAAACCATCATGGGAAGAAAGGACGGTACCGGACGATATACCCCCTTATCCTAGGGAAACTCAAGGAAAGGTGCCTTGCAGGAAAGGGCCGCCAGTTCCAATACCCGCCGAACGGAGGTGATCGCCGCGAGGAAAACCTCCTTCTGAGAAAGCAGGTGGAGCGAAACTTCCCTGAGAGGTTCAAAGGGTGGCCTCTGAAGCACCTCCAGGTCCCAGGCCTCCAAGGGCCTCTTATATGGTGGAACAATTCGAGAGACACCCTGCAAAAAAGAACGAACCCGGGGTCTCGTGCCCAAATGGTGCTGAAAAGCACAGACAGAGCCGATGCCTGTCCCTTGAAGAGACTAGGGACAGGTCTTTATCCAGCCCAGACAGAAGAAAAACCCAGAATCGCCGGAATCGAGAAACGCAAGGGAGGATGACTTCCAGATTCACACCAGGCGAAGAAATCCTTCCAAGTCCTGTGAAATATGCGGGCGGAGACAGGTTTTCTCGTGTTGGCCATAAGGCGTGCGACCTCTACCGAAAATCCCTCCACAGAGTCAAAATCCAGGCCTCAAAGGCCATGCCATCAAACGAAGGGCCCACGAGTTCTGGTGAAAAAATGGGCCCTGGGAGAGAAGATCCGGACAGTCCACCCGGCGCCATGGGACGTCTGCGGCGATCTGCACGAGATCGGCGTACCATGGTCTCCTGGGCCAATCCAGGGCCACCAAAATCACCGAGACGCGCTCCATTTTGACCTTCTGGACCACTCTGGAATTGAGGACCAGAGAAGGGAAGATGAAAGACGAAAATGTGTCCAAGTCTGGACCCGAGTGTCCGATCCCAGGGATCGCGGATCACGGGAGCGGGCAAAGAAGTTGGAAACTGCGGATTCATACGTGACGCTATGAGGTCCACATCCGGAGTCCCGAAGCGGCTGCAGATCTGTTGGAATCCTTCTGGATGGAGAGCCCATCCTCCCGAGGTAAGGCCCTGACAGCTGAGAAGTCCGCCGCCCAATTGACGATCCCCGGGATGTGAACAGTCGAGAAAACTGCTCCGGAGGACTCGACCCAGCTGGAGGATCGGTTCCACTTCCTGCATAGCAGACTTGCAGCGGGCTCTGCCCTGATGGTTGACATATACCACAGCCATGGCATCGTCCGACTGAATGCGGATGTGACGGCGCTTCCGAAGATGATGAAAACTTTGCAACGCCAAGGAGATGGCCCACATCTCCCTGAGATTTATGGGCAGAGAGGACACCGCCAGAGTCCACCAACCCTGGGCTGTGTGCTGGCGAAAAACCTGCTCCCCAGCCAAGGAAACTGGCATCGGTGGCCAGCACATCCCACCAAGTCGGGAGAAGGAACTCCCCCGAGAGAGATGACGGGATCAGACATTATCGAAGAGACTGCCTCCTTTGCGCTGAAACGGGATCTCCAAGGAGGGGGTGAACAGACTGCGCTTCCAGGCTGATAGCAGGGCCAACCGAAGTGGCCGGAGATGGAGTTGGACAAATGGCACTGCGTCCAATGTCGCCTCCATCCTTCCCAGAACTCACCTTGCAAACCGGAAGGAGTGCAGGAGATGAGAAAAACATCCGAACTGCACAGCGAAATAATAGAATTATTCTTACCGGTAATTCGGTTTCTAGGAACCTTCCACGACAGCATAGGAGGTTGCCTCTCCACGCCCTAATTGGGACAGGAAGCACAAGAGAGGTTAAAAGGCCCCTTCCACCTCCCATTAGCCAGTGTCTTACAAAGAACCATAGCATGAGAGTAATAATAACTAACACATTCCAGGAATAATCAAGGAATATAGGGAGGGAATTAAGTGCTGTCGTGCAAGGTTCCTAGAAACCGAATTATCGGTAAGAATAATTCTATTTTCTCTAGTCACCTTCCACGACAGCATAGGAGGGATAGCAACGATTAATACCTAGGGTGGGACTACAGCCTGCAGGACTATCCTGCCAAAAGCCAAATCCCTATTGGAAGCCAGGGCCTAACGGTAAGGCATTGTGAAGCATGCAATGAACACCAGGAAGCAAGCCTAGCAAAACTGCTCCGGAGAAGCCCCAGCCCGGTCCCCCCAGGAGACAGAGGGAAAACCGGTGGAATGAGCAGGAACTGCTGGGAAAGAAAGGATTCCGTAAAGGCATTCCCAAACCAAAAGGCGAAAGTACTTATAGTCACTGTCACGCCCGTACGTAGACCACTGGGCCGGACAAAGATAGTGATCCACACGCCAGAGCGCCCCCACGCCAGAGCACTGCACCCCGGACAACAAAGGAACGAAAATCCTCCTCCATAGGAGTCCACGGATGTTGACAAAAGGAAGGAAGAACATCCACTGGGAGCGAAAGAAGGCCGAGACGACCTAGGGAAGAAACGAAGGGTCCAGGCGAAAGACAACGCCTTCATCCCGGACAGGAAGGACGGGTCCCGGACAGAGAAAGCCTGAAGCTCCCCAACACATCGGGCAGAAGCAAGCGCCAGCAGGAACGCCAACTTGGTAGACAACAACCGGCCATCACAGGAGGACAGTGGTCTACAGGGAGGGCGAGAAAGCCCAGTCAGGACAACAACGAGGACCCAGTAGGGTGGAAGAATCGGAGTCCATGCACAAATATAACTAGCAGACCCCAAGCATCGCCGAAGCCAGCAAAGAATTGCCAAATTAGTGGCAAACACAGAACCGGGAGCCAAAACCGGCACGTACAAAGTGCAGGGGTGAAGACGCCAGTCCCCAAACCATGCCGAAGAAAACCGATCAACAAGAGAAAGTGGGTTGGAGGGGGAACAAGAAATGGAAGCATACTAGGAGGAAAGGCCGTCACACTGTCATAACAAATTGTATTAGTGACTGGTAGCGGAACACCAGCAAGGAGGCCACCAACTCTTCAGACAGGCCCAAAGCCCCCAACACTCGGGCCTCAGAAACTCTGCAGCTAAGATGAGCTGCCGTGGATCCGGAAGGAACAGATGACCACGAGACAGCAAGCCGGGGTCCGGATGCAAAAGGACCGGTCCACAGACTGAGAGCGCCACGAGCAGGAGATACCAATACCACCTCGGCCATAGAGGGGCCCCCAGGATAGTGTGGACTCCATCTTCCCAGACCCTCCCCAGGGATAACACGAGAAGGTGGAGAAACATGAAGCCATAAGCTTTAAGAAACCCCCCCCCCACCCCCTGGGAGGAGTTCCTTCCCCCCCTGGCCTCGACACGAGGGTTCAGGGAGAAACAGGAGGCTACTGTATGATTGGCCCAGGAGGCAAACAGGTCGAGCCCCGGCATCCCAACTGGCGACCAGGGAACAGAACACTGCTTGGTCCAGGCTCCCCCTTCCCGGGTGCCTCTCCCTGCCCCATTGGGACAGGAAATACACTGGCTAATGGGAGGTGGGAGGGGTCTTTTAACCTCTCTTGTGCTTCCTGTCCCAATTAGGGCGTGGAGAGGCAACCTCCTATGCTGTCGTGGAAGGTGACTAGAGAAAAAGGAGCCTTGTCCTGGGATAGAAGCACAAGTCCCCAAGACGTGTCCAGAACCATCCCAGGAAGGTGAGCTTGCGGCTCAGTGTTGGCGAAACCTGTGGTAGATTGAGCAGCCATCCCAGGCGCGAGAGAGTATCTACCGGGATGCAGACAGCGTCCTCGCAGTCCCCAAAGGACTAACTCTTGATCACCAGGTCGTCCAGGTAGGGGAAAACAGACTCCCTGCGAGTGCAGGATATTCATGACAGCCGACATAACAGTCGTCATGAACCTGGTGACGTGATGAGCTGTATCAATCCAGACTGGGACGGGAGACCCATCCGTATTGGGCATGATAAACAGATTTGTATAAAATCCCTGGGATGACGACTTCTGCCTGTCGGAGAGTCTGAAAGAAGGCCTGAAAGAAGGCGTGCACCGTTGCCAGGGGAAGGAAGGTGGTTTGGGGGGAGGAGTGTGAAAATCCTATGCTGTAGCCGAAAAACAACAATTCCCGGACCCACTCGACCTCTGTGACAACGCGCCTGGCGAGCCAAAAGTGAAAAAGTTGGCCGCCAACTTGGGAGGTGCCCCCCGGAGGAACCGAGCCAGGAGGAGGAGAACCTCTAGGACCCGGACTCCTTCAACTTGGCCTGCCGGTTGCAGTGGCTCACAGCTTGAACCTGGCTTGCTGGAAGCCTGGGAACCCCTGTCTGTGCGAGGCGCACGGAACGGCTGTGACATGGGGGAAACGGACCACCCGGACGAGTTCCGAAAAGACCGGACTCCTGTCCATTGCCCCTTAGCAAACTAACGCTTAGGCGTCTACTGAGGAAGCGAGGCACTCGTACCTCCCGTAACGTCCGAGATTAGCCTATCAAGCTTTTCCCAAAAAAATACGCCCGTCTAAATAAGGCATGCTAGTGAGAGACTTCACTGAAGCCGAATCCGCCTTGCACTCTCGAAGCCAGAGGGATCAGTGGATCGCAATGGCGTTTGAGTCCGCCACCGCAGTGTAGTTGGCCGCATCAATAAAAGCATGATCAAGAAATCCCCTGCTACAGAAAACTGAGCGGTTGGATCTGAATCCCGGTGCCGCAAGTGGGAGTGTAAATCACCCACCCAGGGTGCAATGGCCTTAGCCACCCACATGGAGGCGAAGGATGGGGATAGGGATGAGCCTGAAGCCTCAAACACCGACTTCGACAAGTGTTCTAGCTGACAGTCAGTGGCGTCGTTGTTAGACGCGCCCTCGGAGAGACCAAATGGGAAGCATGTGATACCGCTAGGCTGAGACCCATGTTTCTGCAGATCTTCCTGAATCACAGGGTGGTCTGAGAATACCCCTTTTTGAGGTCTTGTGAATCTCTGAAAAGAGACCACATGATCCGAGGATGCGACCCGGGTTGGGTCAGCCACTGACAGGACCCGACTAACGGCCGAAACCTGGTCGTCCACCATGGCAAGAGTATCCGAGGAGGCCGAACCGAAAGGGGCCTCCTGGTCCAGATCCGAATCAGAATCACGGAGCTCACCAGACGAGCATGACCTGCTTCTTACAGGGGAGACCCGAGAGCCCTGAGATGGGGCTGTGTAGGGGCTCCAGCAGAACCTCTTCCCACCAGAAAAGTGGAAGAGAGTGGAGATATCAACTCGTCTCCGAGAGTGCATCTCCTCGCGACCAGAGAGGTTGTCCTGGGAGCCAGGTTCTGAGGTGCTGTGGATCAGCGTCTCAGAAAGTCGCTGTATAGATTGGCTCAGACTGCAGAAACGCAACCGCCCAATCCGGGGTAGCAGGGCCACTAGAGGACGTATCCTCATCAGCAGGGGCTTGCACAGAGGCAGAGGCACAGCGCTGAGTGAAACAGAGGCACAGACCTGGCAAAGCGGAATAAAACAACCGCATGGCAGTGCAGCCTTGCATGCAGTGCAAAAAGATAATACACAGCAAAGGTCCTTGGTGCCCTCTTGCTCTTATTGCCAGACTTCATGGCAAAACCCCCCCTGCTACACATAGATGTATACACTGCTGGATGTGAGGCACAAAACAGACAGAGTAATGCTGCAGCTGAAAGAAGAAATCGCTGCTGAGCACACACACAAACAGCTCAGGGCTACAGCAGAAATATAGATCGCTGCTGAGCCCTGTCACCTCTGGAAACGAAGCGCTGGCCCAGTATCCTGTGTCCCCCTGCAAAGATCCGACTGTGCCCACACTGAGGACCCCCCTGCTGCAGAAAATGGCGCCCAGAGCGACAAAGAAGCGCTAAAAGGTACCGAAGTAAAACCGCTAGGCCACGCCCCCTGGAGTGGGAAGAAGCTAGGCCACGCCCCCTTCATGATGCAGAGCCCAGGGCGGACGCCATAGGCCGAGGGGCCGGCCGGGTGCGTTCCCGGCCGGGCCACATCATCACCAAGGGCGGGGAAGGGGCGGATTACACAGTGTAGGCCCGAAGCCGGGGCCTAAATTAATGCAGCTGGCCACCGACCGAGAGGTCTGGCGCGGAGCACACAGCGGGGGATGCGGTGGGCACAGGGGACCACAGGGGAGCACCGGAGGGCAGCGCAGCGCCATACCTTATGACGGCTCCATCCCTGGACCCCAAGGGGCAGGGGAGCGGACCATCCATCCCAGGGCAGCATGCTGCAGATCCATCTTCTTTGTGATGCAGGAGCTAGAGGCCAAGGGAGATCTACTGCAACGCAGATTCCCAACTGTGGGGTCTGGGGAGGGATGCTGCAGGAGCCGGCCATCAACCTGCAACCCAGAGTCCCATCTGTGGGGTCTGGGAAGGGACGGTGCAGCGGTCCGAACGCAGGCTACAACCCAGAGCCCCAACTGTGGGGTCTGAGGAGGGACGGTGCAGCGGTCCAAATGCAGGCTACAACCCAGAGCCCCAACTGTGGGGTCTGGGGAGCGAAGAGAAAAAATAAACTAACAAAACAAACAGTGTCTTGCCTCCTAAGACACTAAGCAAAAAACTGGCCGAGCTGTGCCAGTCAGGGGGTTATATACTGCTGGGAGGAGCCACTGTGCTTCTTTTTCATTTGCTTCGCGTCGCCTCCTAGTGGCAGAATAGCATAACCCATCATCCTGTGTCCCCCAATGAGGTGAAAGAGAAATTCCCCCTGCTACACACAGTAGAAGTATACACTGCTGGATGTATAACACAAACAGACACGTTAGGGCTACAGCCGAAATAATGTATTGCCGGTGAGCACACACAGACAGATTAGGGCTGCAGCAGAAACAACAGATCGCTGCTGAGCACCTGGAAATGACAGCAAGCGTACAGCTGGCCCAGGATCCTGTGTCCCCCTGCAGAGTTCCAACTGTGCCCACACGGAAGGTCCCTCTGCTGCAGAAAATGGCGCCCATAGCAGAGAAAAAGCGCCAAAAATCAGGCCTGGAGCGGGAAAACGAGTGAAGCATACACCCAGAGTGAAGCATACACTAGGGTGGGACGCAAGGCAGAGGGCTGGCCGGGGGCGTTCCCGGCTGGGCCGCATCATCATAGGGGGTAGAGAGAAGGCGGAGCGCGCTGTGTAGGCCCGAAGCCGGGGCCTAAATTAATGCAGTAGGCTGCCGGCCGAAAGGGGTCCGGTGCGGAGCACACCACGCGGAGTGCGCCGGGCACAGGAGAGGCTACAGGGTGGCCGGGCAGCAAGCGCGGTGCAGTACCTTGTGATGGCTCTCATCCCTGATCCCCCGATAAAAGGGGCAGGGGAGCATGGACCATCCATCCCAGGGCATCATGGTGCAGAGGGCTCCATCCCATTCTTCTATATGCTGCAGGAGCCAGGACCCGAGGGAGAACTCCTGCAACCCAGAGTCCCAACTGTGGGGTCTGGGGAGGGATGCTGCAGTGAGCCAGCCATCAACCTGCAACCCAGAGTCCCAACTGTGGGGTCTGGGGAGGGATGCTGCAGTGAGCCAGCCATCAACCTGCAACCCAGAGTCCCAACTGTGGGGTCTGGGGAGCATTACAGGTATAAATGATCTTGAAAAAAAAAAAAAATAACAGTGTCTTGCCTCCTAAGACACAAAGCAAAAACTGGCTAGACTATGTCAGTCAGGGGGTTATATACTGCTAGGGAGGAGCCAATGTGCTTCTCTTTTAATTGCTTAGTGTTGCCTCCTAGTGGCAGAATAGCATAACCCATCGTCCTGTGTCCCCCAATGAGGCGAAGAAGAGAGATTCATTATTCTACTTGGGGTAAACAAAATTAAGAAGAGCTTGACCAAGTAGTAGACAACCACTTTAACCCCTTTACTCCCTGGCTTGTTTTCACTTTCCTGACCAGACCAAATTTTACAATAATGTCCTGTGTCACTTTATGTTGTAATAACTGTAAATAAGGCGGGTTCTCCTGACTAAAGTAATGCCAAACATGTGGATACTAAGGGTCGTTTAGGAACACTGTGGGAATCGGTTGGTTGGTGTTGGAGGTAAAATTTGGATGCGCAGATTTGGAGAGAGTTTCTTTTGGAGGGTGGCGAGCCATAGGGTCTTGTGTTACCAGTAGTGTCAAAAAAATATATATTTTCATTCACAGATGATGGACCTGAGTGAGGACTTTACATTTTTTTCATGGATTGAGTTGAAGCTTTTATTGGGAATATTTTACATAAAATTTTTAACCACATTTTTCTTGTGCACTTATGTTGGGGTTTCCGTCTAAATCTACAAATGATGTGACAAACAAAACCCATGAGGGATCCATTCACTAAAAGAAGGCAACAGAGTTACTCTGGATTCCGTCTGGCCTCTTCAGTGTTGTCCTTTTAAAAAGTTCACATAACTGCTTTACTGTGATTTTATGCACGGTTAAAAAGATGGACACAACTGGATTATAGGACAGAAAGTCCAAAATGACTCACTTTGTCTCAATATACAGTGTTGGCCAAAAGTATTGACACCCCTGCAATTCTGTCAGATAATACTCAGTTTCTTCCTGAAAATGATTGCAATCACAAATTCTTTGGTATTATTATCTTCATTTAATTTGTCTTCAATGAAAAAACACAAAAGAGAATGAAGTAAAAAGCAAAACATTGATCATTTCACACAAAACTCCAAAAATGGGCTGGACAAAAGTATTGGCACCCTCAGCCTAATACTTGGTTGCACAACCTTTAGCCAAAATAACTGCGATCAACCGCTTCCGGTAACCATCAATGAGTTTCTTACAATGCTCTGCTGGAATTTTAGACCATTCTTCTTTGGCAAACTGCTCCAGGTCCCTGATATTTGAAGGGTGCCTTCTCCAAACTGCCATTATTAGATCTCTCCACAGGTGTTCTATGGGATTCAGGTCTGGACTCATTGCTGGCCACCTTAGAACTCTCCAGTGCTTTCTCTCAAACCATATTCTAGTGCTTTTTGAAGTGTGTTTTGGGTCATTGTCCTGCTGGAAGACCCATGACCTCTGAGGGAGACCCAGCTTTCTCACACTGGGCCCTACATTATGCTGCAAAATTTGTTGGTAGTCTTCAGACTTCATAATGCCATGCACACGGTCAAGCAGTCCAGTGCCAGAGGCAGCAAAGCAACCCCAAAACATCAGGGAACCTCCGCCATGTTTGACTGTAGGGACCGTGTTTTTTTTCTTTGAAGGCCTCTTTTTTTCTCCTGTAAACTCTATGTTGATGCCTTTGCCCAAAAAGAGAGAACATTCTTCCAAAATGTTTTAGGCTTTCTCAGGTAAGTTTTGGCAAACTCCAGCCTGGCTTTTTTATGTCTCGGGGTAAGAAGTGGGGTCTTCCTGGGTCTCCTAGCATACAGTCCCTTTTCATTCAGACACCAACGGATAGTACAGATTGACACTGTTGTACCCTTGTACTGCAGGGCAGCTTGAACTTGTTTGGATGTTAGTCAAGGTTCTTTATCCACCATCCGCACAATCTTGTGTTAAAATCTCTCGGCAATTTTTCTTTTCCGTCCACATCTAGGGAAGTTAGCCACAGTGCCATGGGCTTTAAACCTCTTCATGACACTGCGCACGGTAGACACAGGAACATTCAGGTCTTTGGAGATGGACTTATAGCCTTGAGATTGCTCATGCTTCCTCACAATTTGGTTTCTCAAGTCCGCAGACAGTTCTTTGGTCTTCTTTCTTTTCTCCATGCTCAATTTGGTACACACAAGGACACAGGACAGAGGTTGAGTCAACTTTAATCCATGTCAACTGGCTGCAAGTGTGATTTAGTTATTGCCAACACCTGTGAGGTGCCACAGGTAAGTTACAGGTGCTGTTATTTACACAACTCATAAAACATCACATGATTTCTCTAAGAGTGCCAATACTTTTGTCCACCCCCTTTTTTATGTTTGGTGTGGAATTATATCCAATTTGGCTTTAGGACAATTCTTTTTGTGTTTTTTTCATTGAAGACAAATTAAATGAAGATAATAATAATATTATTATTATTATTATTAATTTATATAGCGCCATTATATTCCATGGCGCTTTACATGTTAAAAAGGGCAGACTAGGACAAGTAACATAGTAGCAATACAAGTAACAATAAATGTTGACAATTCAGTTGTACAGAAACAAGAGGGGAGAAATCCTGTCCACAAAGGCTCACAGTCTACGAGGGGCGGGTGGGGATACAGTAGGAGGGGGAAATGCCAGTCATGAGGCGGTGTGGTGGACCGGGTCTTATTGCAGGTGGTAGGCTTGGCGGAACAGGTGGGTCTTCAGGCTTCTTTTGAAGGTTCCCAGGGTAGGAGAATGTCTGATGTGTTGGGGCAGTGAGTTCCAGAGTCTGGGTGAAGCACGGGAGTAATCCTGTATGTGGTTGTGTGAAGAGGAGATGAGGGGGGAGTAGAGGAGAAGCTCTTGGGAGGATCGCAGGTTGCGTGAGGGTAGGTAACGGGAGACCATGTCAGAGATGTATGGAGGGGACAGGTTGTGAATGGCTTTGTATGTCATGGTTAATATTTTAAACCGGGATCTCTGGGAAGCAGGGAGCCAATGAAGGGCTTGGCAGAGGGGGGAGACAGGGGAGTAGCGGGGAGACAGATGGATTAGGCGGGCAGCGGAGTTCAAGATAGATTGGAGAGGTGCAAGGGAGGTATTAGGGAGGCCGGTGAGCAGGAGGTTGCAGTAATCGAGGCGGGAGATGATGAGAGCGTGAATAAGGGTTTTAGCAGTGTCGTGGTCAAGGAAAGTGCGAATCCTATAGATGTTTTTGAGCTGGAGTCGGCAGGAGGTGGCGAGGGCCTGGATGTGGGGCTTGAAGGAGAGGGAAGAGTCAAGGATAACCCCAAAGAATTTGTGATTGAAGAAACTGAGTATTATCTGACAGAATTGCAGGGGTGTCAATACTTTTGGCCATGACTGTAGGGAATCTTCTTTTCCAGGTTCTGTCTGAATCGTGTCAGAGGTTTACATGGAACCCTTGGGCAGGAGCTCAGTGTAGAGCACAGTCTTAGGCTGCCTTCACACTACGGATTTTTAAGTTCCGACGCTGTCCGATTTTTACAGAACGATTTTGGCCCCCATGCAGCCCTATGGGCATCGGACCGAATCGGATGTGCACTAAATGCCATCCGATTTGGTCCGATCCGATTCTGTCCGTTTTTTTTTTTTTTTTTTGTAATCGGTGCAAAAATCGGAGCATGCTCCGAAAAGAAAATCGGACAAAATCGGATCGGACCAAATCGGATGGCATTTAGTGCACATCCGATTCGGTCCGATGTTTTTAGCATGGGGCCCTATGGAGAAGGGTCCGAGGAAACATCTGATGTCTCCTCAGACCCGATTTTACTGTACTGAGCATGCTCAGTACAGTAAAAATGCTCCCTAGACATCCAATTTTACTTCCGTAATGTATGTATATACATTGCGGAAGTAAAATTAAGTAAGGCAAGGGTTAAAAATAAACAATGTATGCTCACCTGTCCACGATCCACCCGGCGTCTCCAGCATCTCCTGCCTGTAGGACCTGCCGTGATGTCAGATTCACATGACCGGTTAACTCGGTAACCGGTCATGTGACTGTGACATCACGAGAGGTCCTAGGATCAGAAGATGATGGAAGCGCCGCTGGACTCGTGGATAGGTGAGAATAACATTTTTTTTATTCCGGAGGAGAGGGGAAAGGAGGGGGAAGTACTGGGGGACATGAGGGGGCCACACAGGGGACATAAGGGGGCCACACAGGGGACATGAGGGGGGGACACGCAGTGGTGAAGATGGGTAAAAAGAGGGGGAAACAGAAGGGAGAAGAGGGGGGGACACGCAGGGGTGAAGATGGGTAAAAAGAGGGGGAAACAGAAGGGAGAAGAGGGGGGGACACGCAGTGGTGAAGATGGGTAAAAAGAGGGGGAAACAGAAGGGAGAAGAGGGGGGGACACGCAGGGTGAAGATGGGTAAAAAGAGGGGGAAACAGAAGGGAGAAGAGGGGGAAACAGAAGGGAGAAGAGGGGGAAACAGAAGGGAGAAGAGGGGGAAACAGAAGGGAGAAGAGGGGAACAGAAGGGAGAAGAGGGGGAAACAGAAGGGAGAAGAGGGGGAAACAGAAGGGAGAAGAGGGGGAAACAGAAGGGAGAAGAGGGGGAAACAGAAGGGAGAAGAGGGGGGGACACGCAGGGGTGAAGATGGGGAAACAGAAGGGAGAAGAGGGGGGGGGACACACAGGGGTGCTGAGGGGGACACACAGGGGTGCTGAGGGGGACACACAGGGGTGCTGAGGGGGACACACAGGGGTGCTGAGGGGGACACACAGGGGTGCTGAGGGGGACACACAGGGGTGCTGAGGGGGACACACAGGGGAGCTGAGGGGGACACACAGGGGAGAACAGCTGTGACAGGCGACAGCAACTGATCCTGCAGAATGTCGGATCGGATGCCTATTTGGCATCCGATTGCAGGGATCAGTTTATATCCGATGCTGTCCGATTTATATTAGTTATCAGTTATGTGAAAGTAGCCTTAGGCTGGTTTCACATCACGATTTTGTTGGATCCATGGCTGTCTGTTGTAAAACGGACAGCCACGGATCCGATTTGGCCCCCATGTTATCCTATGGGGGTCGGATCGGATTGGATTTGGCCTAATTGCCATCCGATTTTACGGGATCCGATTTGTGTCCAATTTTTTGCTGGACCCAAAATCGGAGACTGCTCCGATTTTGGGTACAGAAAACAATCAGATCCCACAAAATTGGATGGCAATTAGGCCAAAGCCGATCCGATCCGTGGCCTTTAACATGGGGGCCTATGAGCGCGGGTCCGAGGAAACAGCGGATTGTTCCTCGGACCCGATTTGCTCAGTACACTACAATTGCTCAAACCCTTCTAATTACACTTCTAAAAGTAAAAGAAAAAAAAAAGCGTTATAAATAAAAAAATCACCATGCTCACCTATCCTTGATCCACTGCTGCCTCCCAGCAAGGTCTTACAAGGTGCTTACAGGACCTGTGATGATATCACAACCCGTAGCGTCATCAAGTCACATGACCGCAGTTAATGTGACCCGATCAGCTGATCGGCTTGTGACGTCACCACAGGTCCTGTAAGCACCCGGACTGGGAGGCAGCAGTGGATCAAGGATAGGTGAGCATGGTGATTTTTTTTATTTTTAACTTTTTTACTTAATTACACTTCTGCAATGTATATTATACATTGCAGAAGTGAAAGTGCCCCACTGTGTCCAGATCTGTGATAATTACGGACCCAGACACAGAATAATAATAATAATAATAATAATAATAATAATAATAATAATAAGACTTTATTTGTATAGCGCCAACATATTTCGCAGCGCTTTACAGTACAGAATAGGTCACCCCCTGTGGTGTCCTATAAAAAGTAGGATCCCACGGACAGGTAAAAAAACGTTATGTGAAAGCAGCCTTACTGTGATCTTTAGGAGATAGAAAAAACAAATCACCACCAGGACAAGCATTGGTTTTATTTACGCTGTTCATCATTGTGCTTTAAAGAGAACAGGTCACCCCCCTCGTGCTTTCCAAAGTGAAAGCACCACTGAATGCAGCGTGTATGCTGCATTCAGGGAAGGGGTCTCCCAGGTCCCTAGCCCCCATATACCCCGAAAAAACACTGTCTAAATTTCGTGGTTAAGGGGTCTGATGGGTCTGCTCACTGTGCACTGAGATTGCCGACGGCAGGGTGCTCTCCGCCTCCTGTATGTTTGTTCCGTGATAATCACGGCCCCGGACACAGAGTAGGTCACCCCCTGTGGTGTCCTTTCCTGTCCGTGGGGTTCTACAAAAAGTAGGATCCCACGGAGAGGAAAAAAAATGTTATGTGAAAGCAGCCTTAGTATTGCACAGGTGAGAATATAATTGCCTGCACTGGTGATGATTCTAATAGTAAGGAAATCCTGAATACATGACCCTTGAGACCTGAAGTTCCCCACGCCTGCTCTAATCTAAGCTATTTTCTTATATATTCCCTTTATTAATTCCCTCTCTACATTATCTCACAGCTGTTTTTTTTGTTATTTTCTGCTTGATAACATACCATGTGAGTGCCCCAGTGCATCCTCACATGGCGTCAGACTGGCCTCAAGCACTTCCTCAGCCCCTCCCTGAAACACAGTATCACAGTGACGCTGGTTTCTAGGGTGGGGCTGTCAATCACTTCACAAAAGGTCCCCAGTCCCTCCTCACCCCCCTTGCCATAGTAAAGTGTCTCAGCCCCCCCACTTCTTCCCCCCTATCTGCAGTGTGCTGTCTCAGCACCAAATGTAAGGCCCAGTTACACACACAGGTAATTGTGCAGACATTGTTCGCAGATATCTGGTTGCAGTGAAATCATGCACACATTGTTATATTTGTACACGACCACAAAATGGAACAATATGTCCATGATATCACTGCAACCAGAGATCTGTGAACAATGTCTGCACAATTACCTGTGTGTGTAACTGGGCCTTATGGACAAAGTACCTCAAAGTCCGCGCTGCTGCCAAATAAATACAGAGGACACCAGAGACAACGGGATGTCTGGATCAAAGTGATGACTTGGTTTATTATCTGACGCGTTTCAGAGCCACATACCGAGCACCTTCCTCAGGTATGTGGCTCTGAAACGCGTCGGATAATAAACCAAGTCATCACTTTGATCCAGACATCCCGTTGTCTCTGGTGTCCTCTGTATTCATTTGGCAGCAGCGCGGACCTTGAGGTACTTTGTCCAGAAGATTGATCGATAACCGCAGTAACCTGTGGAGGTACGGTCCCAGCAGCAGCTGCATTTCTGAGCAATCAAGCTGGTTGTGTGTGACACAACCTTATCAGGTGAGCAATTCTGATTTTTGACCCTTTATCTTGTGTAAAAAAGATAAGACCCTAAGATAAGACAAAAAAATACAACAGCAGCTGTAAAGGCCCTGTCACACACGACAATGTCGCCAGTGATCTGATCGCTGGTGAGCTGTCGCATAGGCAGACTCACCAGAAATCATTTTACCTGCGACATCATGGAAATGATTTCTATATCGTTTCCACGATGTCTGCAGGCTGGTATCCAGGGTAAACTGTGGGTAACTAGGCAGCGTGCGCTGCCTAGATACCCGATGTATACCTTAGTTACCAGCCTCCTCCGCTCACCGGCTGGTATCTAAGGTACACAGCGGGTAACTAGGGTTCCTAGGCTGGTAACTAAGGTATACATCGGGTATCTAGGCAGCGCGCACTGCCTAGTTACCCGCAGTTTACCCTGGATACCAGCTCCCAGCGCTTCCTGAGAGGAGCTGGGAGCTGGCTGATCGTGTCTCCCGGTGTCACAGGCAGCGATGCTGCGTGCACACCGGGCGACCATCGCCAGGTTTTCGGTCCAGTCCGAAAACCTGGCAATGATCAACCAGCTGGTTGATTCAGCATGTCACACGCGTCAATATCGCTGCAACGTCACGTGCAGCAGCGATTTTGATAGTGATATTGACGCGTGTGACAGGGCCTTTAGTGTAGAGAGGGAACTGTAGGGAATTACCATAGAAAGTATATTAGAAAATAGTTTAGATTATAGGAATAAATTAAATAGGAAGTTAGGAGAAAAGATGTTTGTCTCGGATTGACCTTTTAATGCATAACATCTGTCACTGCGACACTGACAGAACGCCTTTTAGACCATGCAACTGGTATGGTCTAACAGGCCACCGTAGCAAGCAAACCTAGAGGTCAAACCTAGAATTGCATGGCAACGATCGGCAGCCTGTGATTATATAGCAGGGGTGCTGATCAGGTGGGAGAGTGAAGCCTCCGAAATGCTGTGATCACTATTAACTGTGACATTTAGGGGTTTAAATAGCCAGGAATGGTGAAGCAATATCCCTGGCTTTGACAGCCAGAGCTCGGCTAACACTTAAGCAAATGTGCGAGCATAGCCTATATGCCAGCGTGATCTCCATTATGCACACATACGTCATAGGACGGAAACTCCTTCCAGAACATGACATATGGGTACGTCAAAGTTCGTGAAGGGGTTAAGGCATATAAATACTGCTCCCCCCTTTGTGAGCTATAGTGAATAAATACTAACAGGCAGTGGCACTTCTAGTTAGGAATATGCCTGGCTTGTCGGGCTTCCTCCATTAAAACTGAGGCGCTCAGTATTTTCTTTCCTATGTAGCATGTACCTAACTCCGGCACTAATGCCACTCTTCCAGACAAGGTTGTATATCTCTTGGTAGACCTATTTTTCATGAAAGTATTTAGGCCAAACAGCTAAAAATGACTCAAATTTTTAGTGAAATACAATGTTAATGATTTACCTTTAACCTAGCTTCTATTATTTTAGTTAGAGTGAGGCAGTCCCCATGAAATCCACTGCAACCGATCACTGTTTTGTCTGTCCTGTGTCAAATATAAAAAAATAAAGTAATATATTAATCACATTTATATTGCCATCACTGGGTGATATACAGTGAATGTATTCCAGAACGTTTAATACAAGACGTAACAGGTTAAGAAGATGGGTTGATTGTGGGAAACTATCTTATTATAGACCGGTCGTGTTTCCACGTTATAAATGTTGCGCTATCTTTCCGCTGCTGTTCTTCAATGTAGTTAACCTGCTTCGCTAATAGTTCAAGCAAAATCTAAAAAGTACTTACCCGTTTCCCAGATGTATAACATACTAGTACGTCATGTCGGGTAGCCTTCATTCATATGGGCTTAAAGGGAACCTGTCACCAGGTTTTTGCAACCTAATCTGAGAATAGCATAATATAGGACCCGAGATCCTGATTCCAGCGATGTGTCACTTACTGAGCTGCTCAGTGTAGTTTTGATAATCTCCAGCTGTTTAAACAGTGACTTTATCATTAGCAGTCCTCTTGGCCTGCTGCCAAGTGGACTGGTATATTCACAGACTGCTAAATCTGCAACAGAGAAAACAGTAATTTTATCAAAATCACAGAAAGGGGCGGGAAATCCCTTTCCCGAAAATGACATTTTGGGTACGTCAAAATTCGTGAAGGGGTTTTAAAGGGATATAAATACTGCTCCCCCCCTTTGTGAGCTATAGTGAATAAAAACTTTAAAGGCAGTGGGGGACTTTTTAGTTAGGAATATGCCTGGCTTGTCGGGGGTTCCTCCATTAAAAAATGAGGCGTCAGTATTTTCTTTCCTTTTTGTTTGCATGTTTCCTAACTCCGGCATAATGCCCCTCTTCCAGACAAGG
>JARQOC010000001.1:440588438-440607679 GCA_033576535.1 Allobates femoralis
GGCTGTGTAGGGGCTCCAGCAGAACCTCTTTCCACCAGAAAAGTGGAAGAGAGTGGAGATATCAACTCGTCTCCGAGAGTGCATCTCCTCGCGACCAGAGAGGTTGTCCTGGGAGCCAGGTTCTGAGGTGCTGTGGATCAGCGTCTCAGAAAGTCGCTGTATAGATTGGCTCACAGACTGCAGAAACGCAAGCGCCCAATCCGGGTAGCAGGGCCACTAGAGGACGTATCCTCATCAGCGGGGGCTTGCACAGAGGCAGAGGCACAGCGCTGAGTGAAACAGAGGCACAGACCTGGCAAAGCGGAATAAAACAACCGCATGGCAGTGCAGCCTTGCATGCAGTGCAAAAAGATAATACACAGCAAAGGTCCTTGGTGCCCTCTTGCTCTTATTGCCAGACTTCATGGCAAAACACACCCCTGCTACACATAGACGTATACACTGCTGGATGTGAGGCACAGACAGAGTAATGCTGCAGCTGAAAGAAGAAATCGCTGCTGAGCACACACACAAACAGCTCAGGGCTACAGCAGAAATATAGATCGCTGCTGAGCCCTGTCACCTCTGGAAACGAAGCGCTGGCCCAGTATCCTGTGTCCCCCTGCAAAGATCAGACTGTGCCCACACTGAGGACCCCCCTGCTGCAGAAAATGGCGCCCAGAGCGACAAAGAAGCGCTAAAAGGTACCGTCGTAAAACCGCTAGGCCACGCCCTCTGGAGTGGGAAGAAGCTAGGCCACGCCCCCTTCATGATGCAGAGCCCAGGGCGGACGCCATAGGCCGAGGGGCCGGCCGGGTGCGTTCCCGGCCGGGCCACATCATCACCAAGGGCGGGGAAGGGGCGGATTACACAGTGTAGGCCCGAAGCCGGGGCCTAAATTAATGCAGCTGGCCACCGACCGAGAGGTCCGGCGCGGAGCACACAGCGGGGGATGCGGTGGGCACAGGGGACCACAGGGGAGCACCGGAGGGCAGCGCAGCGCCATACCTTATGACGGCTCCATCCCTGGACCCCAAGGGGCAGGGGAGCGGACCATCCTTCCCAGGGCAGCATGCTGCAGATCCATATTCTTTGTGATGCAGGAGCTAGAGGCCAAGGGAGATCTACTGCAACCCAGATTCCCAACTGTGGGTTGCAGAGGGATGCTGCAGAAGCCGGCCATCAACCTGCAACCCAGAGTCCCATCTGTGAGGTCTGGGAAGGGACGGTGCAGCGGTCCAAACGCAGGCTACAACCCAGAGCCCCAACTGTGGGGTCTGAGGAGGGACAGTGCAGCGGTCCAAATGCAGGCTACAACCCAGAGCCCCAACTGTGGGGTCTGGGGAGCGAAGAGAAAAAATAAACTAACAAAACAAACAGTGTCTTGCCTCCTAAGACACTAAGCAAAAAACTGGCTGAGCTGTGCCAGTCAGGGGGTTATATACTGCTGGGAGGAGCCACTGTGCTTCTTTTTCATTTGCTTCGTGTCGCCTCCTAGTGGCAGAATAGCATAACCCATCATCCTGTGTCCCCCAATGAGGCGAAAGAGAAATTCCCCCTGCTACACACAGTAGAAGTATACACTGCTGGATGTATAACACAAACAGACACGTTAGGGCTACAGCCGAAATAATGTATTGCCGGTGAGCACACACAGACAGATTAGGGCTGCAGCAGAATCATCAGATCGCTGCTGAGCCCTGTCACCTGGAAATGACAGCAAGCGTACAGCTGGCCCAGGATCCTGTGTCCCCCTGCAGAGCTCCAACTGTGCCCACAAGGAAGGTCCCTCTGCTGCAGAAAATGGCGCCCATAGCAGAGAAAAAGCGCCAAAAATCAGGCCTGGAGCGGGAAAACGAGTGAAGCATACACCCAGAGTGAAGCATACACTAGGGTGGGACGCAAGGCAGAGGGTCTGGCCGGGGCGTTCCCGGCTGGGCCGCATCATCACAGGGGGTAGAGAGAAGGCGGAGCGCGCTGTGTAGGCCCGAAGCCGGGGCCTAAATTAATGCAGTAGGCTGCCGGCCGAAAGGGGTCTGGTGCGGAGCACACCACGCGGAGTGCGCCGGGCACAGGAGAGGCTACAGGGTGGCCGGGCAGCAAGCGCGGTGCAGTACCTTGTGATGGCTCTCATCCCTGATCCCCCCCATAAAAGGGGCAGGGGAGCATGGACCATCCATCCCAGGGCATCATGGTGCAGAGGGCTCCATCCCATTCTTCTATATGCTGCAGGAGCCAGGACCCGAGGGAGAACTCCTGCAACCCAGAGTCCCAACTGTGGGGTCTGGGGAGGGATGCTGCAGTGAGCCAGCCATCAACCTGCAACCCAGAGTCCCAACTGTGGGGTCTGGGGAGGGATGCTGCAGTGAGCCAGCCATCAACCTGCAACCCAGAGTCCCAACTGTGGGGTCTGGGGAGCATTACAGGTATAAATGATCTTGAAAAAAAAAAAAATAACAGTGTCTTGCCTCCTAGGACACAAAGCAAAAACTGGCTAGACTATGTCAGTCAGGGGGTTATATACTGCTAGGGAGGAGCCAATGTGCTTCTCTTTTAATTGCTTAGTGTTGCCTCCTAGTGGCAGAATAGCATAACCCATCGTCCTGTGTCCCCCAATGAGGCGAAGAAGAGAGATTCATTATTCTACTTGGGGTAAACAAAATTAAGAAGAGCTTGACCAAGTAGTAGACAACCACTTTAACCCCTTTACTCCCTGGCTTGTTTTCACTTTCCTGACCAGACCAAATTTTACAATAATGTCCTGTGTCACTTTATGTTGTAATAACTGTAAATAAGGCGGGTTCTCCTGACTAAAGTAATGCCAAACATGTGGATACTAAGGGTCGTTTAGGAACACTGTGGGAATCGGTTGGTTGGTGTTGGAGGTAAAATTTGGATGCGAAGATTTGGAGAGAGTTTCTTTTGGAGGGTGGCGAGCCATAGGGTCTTTGTGTTACCAGTAGTGTCAAAAAAATATATATATTTTCATTCACAGATGATGGACCTGAGTGAGGACTTTACATTTTTTTCATGGATTGAGTTGAAGCTTTTATTGGGAATATTTTACATAAAATTTTGAACCACATTTTTCTTGTGCACTTACGTTGGGGTTTCCGTCTAAATCTACAAATGATGTGACAAACAAAACCCATGAGGGATCCATTCACTAAAAGAAGGCAACAGAGTTACTCTGGATTCCGTCTGGCCTCTTCAGTGTTGTCCTTTTAAAAAGTTCACATAACTGCTTTACTGTGATTTTATGCACGGTTAAAAAGATGGACACAACTGGATTATAGGACAGAAAGTCCAAAATGACTCACTTTGTCTCAATATACAGTGTTGGCCAAAAGTATTGACACCCCTGCAATTCTGTCAGATAATACTCAGTTTCTTCCTGAAAATGATTGCAATCACAAATTCTTTGGTATTATTATCTTCATTTAATTTGTCTTCAATGAAAAAACACAAAAGAGAATGAAGCAAAAAGCAAAACATTGATCATTTCACACAAAACTCCAAAAAATGGGCTGGACAAAAGTATTGGCACCCTCAGCCTAATACTTGGTTGCACAACCTTTAGCCAAAATAACTGCGATCAACCGCTTCCAGTAACCATCAATGAGTTTCTAACAATGCTCTGCTGGAATTTTAGACCATTCTTCTTTGGCAAACTGCTCCAGGTCCCTGATATTTGAAGGGTGCCTTCTCCAAACTGCCATTATTAGATCTCTCCACAGGTGTTCTATGGGATTCAGGTCTGGACTCATTGCTGGGCACCTTAGAACTCTCCAGTGCTTTCTCTCAAACCATTTTCTAATGCTTTTTGAAGTGTGTTTTGGTCATTGTCCTGCTGGAAGACCCATGACCTCTGAGGGAGACCCAGCTTTCTCACACTGGGCCCTACATTATGCTGCAAAATTTGTTGGTAGTCTTCAGACTTCATAATGCCATGCACACGGTCAAGCAGTCCAGTGCCAGAGGCAGCAAAGCAACCCCAAAACATCAGGGAACCTCCGCCATGTTTGACTGTAGGGACCGTGTTTTTTTTTCTTTGAAGGCCTCTTTTTTTCTCCTGTAAACTCTATGTTGATGCCTTTGCCCAAAAAGAGAGAACATTCTTCCAAAATGTTTTAGGCTTTCTCAGGTAAGTTTTGGCAAACTCCAGCCTGGCTTTTTTATGTCTCGGGTAAGAAGTGGGGTCTTCCTGGGTCTCCTAGCATCCTTTTCATTCAGACACCAATGGATAGTACAGATTGACACTGTTGTACCCTCGTACTGCAGGGCAGCATGAACTTGTTTGGATGTTAGTCGAGGTTCTTTATCCACCATCCGCACAATCTTGCGTTGAAATCTCTCGGCAATTTTTCTTTTCCGTCCACATCTAGGGAGATTAGCCACAGTGCCATGGGCTTTAAACCTCTTCATGACACTGCGCACGGTAGACACAGGAACATTCAGGTCTTTGGAGATGGACTTATAGCCTTGAGATTGCTCATGCTTCCTCACAACTTGGTTTCTCAAGTCCTCAGACAGTTCTTTGGTCTTCTTTCTTTTCTCCATGCTCAATGTGGTACACACAAGGACACAGGACAGAGGTTGAGTCAACTTTAATCCATGTCAACTGGCTGCAAGTGTGATTTAGTTATTGCCAACACCTGTTAGGTGCCACAGGTAAGTTACAGGAGCTGTTATTTACACAACTCATAGAAGCATCACATGATTTTTCTAAGGGTGCCTATACTTTTATCCACCCCCTTTTTTATGTTTGGTGTGGAATTATATCCAATTTGGCTTTAGGACAATTCTTTTTGTGTTTTTTTCATTGAAGACAAATTAAATGAAGATAATAATAATATTATTATTATTATTAATTTATATAGCACCATTATATTCCATGGCGCTTTACATGTTAAAAAGGGCAGACTAGGACAAGTAACATAGTAGCAATACAAGTAACAATAAATGTTGACAATTCAGTTGTACAGAAACAAGAGGGGAGAAATCCTGTCCACAAAAGCTCACAGTCTACGAGGGGCGGGTGGGGATACAGTAGGAGGGGGAAATTCCAGTCATGAGGCAGTGTGGTGGACCGGGTCTTATTGCAGGTGGTAGGCTTGGCGGAACAGGTGGGTCTTCAGGCTTCTTTTGAAGGTTCCCAGGGTAGGAGAATGTCTGATGTGTTGGGGCAGTGAGTTCCAGAGTCTGGGTGAAGCACGGGAGAAATCCTGTATGCGGTTGTGCGAAGAGGAGATGAGGGGGAAGTAGAGGAGAAGCTCTTGGGAGGATCGCAGGTTGCGTGAGGGTAGGTAACGGGAGACCATGTCAGAGATGTATGGAGGGAACAGGTTGTGAATGGCTTTGTATGTCATGGTTAATATTTTAAACCGGGATCTCTGGGAAGCAGGGAGCCAATGAAGGGCTTGGCAGAGGGGGGAGAAGCGGGGAGACAGATGAATTAGGTGGGCAGCGGAGTTCAAGATAGATTGGAGAGGTGCAAGGGAGGTATTAGGGAGGCCGGTGAGCAGGAGGTTGCAGTAATCGAGGCGGGAGATGATGAGAGCGTGAATAAGGGTTTTAGCAGTGTCGTGGTCAAGGAAAGTGCGAATCCTATAGATGTTTTTGAGCTGGAGTCAGCAGGAGTTGGCGAGGGCCTGGATGTGGGGCTTGAAGGAGAGGAGAAGATCAAGGATAACCCCAAAGAATTTGTGATTGCAATCATTTTCAGGAAGAAACTGAGTATTATCTGACAGAATTGCAGGGGTGTCAATACTTTTGTCCATGACTGTAGGGAATCTTCTTTTGCAGTTTCTGTCTGAATCGTGTCAGAGGTTTACATGGAACCCTTGGGCAGGAGCTCAGTGTACAGTGTAGAGCACAGTCTTAGGCTGCCTTCACACTACGGATTTTTAAGTTCCGACGCTGTCCGATTTTTACGGAACGATTCTGGCCCCCATGCAGCCCTATGGGCATCGGACCGAATCGGATGTGCACTAAATGCCATCCGATTTGGTCCGATCCGATTCTGTCCGTTTTTTTTTTTTTTTTTTTTTTTTAATCGGTGCAAAAATCGGAGCATGCTCCGAAAAGAAAATCGGACAAAATCGGATCGGACAAAATCGGATGGCATTTAGTGCACAACCGATTCGGTCCGATGTTTTTAGCATGGGGCCCTATGGAGAAGGGTCCGAGGAAACATCTGATGTCTCCTCAGACCCGATTTTACTGTACTGAGCATGCTCAGTACATGCTCAGTACAGCAAAAATGCTCCCTAGACATCCAATTTTACTTCCGTAATGTATGTATATACATTGCGGAAGTAAAATTAAGTAAGGCAGGGGTTAAAAATAATAAACAATGTATGCTCACCTGTCCACGATCCACCCGGCGTCTCCAGCATCTCCTGCCTGTAGGACCTGCCGTGATGTCAGATTCACATGACCGGTTAACTCGGTAACCAGTCATGTGACTGTGACATCACGAGAGGTCCTAGGATCAGAAGATGATCGCTGGAAGCGCCGCTGGACTTGTGGATAGGTGAGAATAACATTTTTTTTTTTTTTATTCCGGAGGAGAAGGGAAAGGAGGGGGGAGTACTGGGGGACATGAGGGGGCCACACAGGGGACATAAGGGGGCCACACAGGGGACATAAGGGGGGGACACGCAGTGGTGAAGATGGGTAAAAAGAGGGGGAAACAGAAGGGAGAAGAGGGGGGGACACGCAGGGGTGAAGATGGGTAAAAAAGAGAATTTTGTTTACGTACCGTAAATTCTTTTTTCTTTAATCATCAATGGGAGACCCAGACAATGGGGTTTAGGGCACTGCCCTCCGGAGGTCACACTAGGTACTACAAGTTTGTAGACACCGCCTCCCCCGCTTATAAACCCCTACCGCAGGGAACATCCTCAGTTTGGTCTACAAGCTGCGAGGAGGAAATAAACCACACCCGAAACATCGGGAAGAATGCCGTGTACAAACGGTTCAACAACCCGGCAAACACTGTCTCAACAGAGAACAGAGCAAATGCAAAACATGCAAAGGAACAACTGGGTGGGTGCTGGGTCTCCCATTGATGATTAAAGAAAAAAGAATTTACGGTACGTAAACAAAATTCTCTTTTTTCTGGTCATCATAATGGGAGACCCAGACAATGGGGATGTCCTAAAGCAATACCCCAGGGCGGGAAGAGTTCCTCAACAAGACGGATAACACATGGTTCCCTTTTAAAGGTGGGCAACCGCCGCCTGGAGAACCCGCCTGCCCAAACTTGCATCCGCAGAGGCATGGGCATGCACCATATAGTGCTTAGAGAAAGTGTGCAGGCTGGACCAAGTGGCCGCCTGACACACCTGTAGAGCAGACGCTCTATGTCGCAAAGCCCAGGAGGCACCTACGGCTCTGGTAGAGTGAGCCTTCAATCCCACCGGGAGAGGCAAACCAGAAGTCCGGTAAGCCTCCTGGATGGAAGCCTTAATCCATCTGGCCAATGTCGATTTCGACGCCGCGGACCCCTTACAGCGACCTGTCGTAAGAACAAATAAGGAATCCGAACTCCTAAAGGAGGCGGTCCTAGACACATAAATGCGTATAGCTCTCACGAGATCCAGAGTATGGAGGTTGCGTTCAACCTGATGAACGGGAGCGGGGCAAAATGATGGGAGAACAATCTCCTGGTTCAGGTGGAAAGTTGAAACCACCTTCGGCAAGAATTCTGGCCGTGGACGCAACACCACCTTGTCTTGGTGAACCACCAGAAAGGGTGACTTGCATGATAGTGCAGCCAATTCTGAGACCCGCCTCAGAGATGTAATCGCCACCAGAAAGGTCACTTTCTGGGATAGACGAGATAGAGAAACCTCCCTCAGAGGCTCAAACGGCGGTTTCTGCAATGCCGCCAGGACCATGTTAAGGTCCCAAGGGTCCAGAGGTCTCCTGTAGGGCGGAACCATCCGCGACACCCCCTGCAGAAATTGACGGACCTTCGGGAGGAGCGCCAATCGCCTGTCAAACAGCACAGAAAGTGCTGATACTTGACCTTTCAAAGAGCCAAGGGATAATCCCAATTCCAAACCCGACTGTAGGAAAGCCAACAACGTCGGGATGGACAAGGGCCACGGAGACCGTCCGCCAGAGGCACACCAAGTAAAAAAGATTTTCCACGTTCTGTGGTACATCTTCCTGGAAACTGGCTTCCTAGCCCGGTTCATAGTGGCAACCACCGTAGGGGAGAAACCCCTGGATGTCAGCAGCCAGGCCTCAAGAGCCATGCAGTCAATCTGAGGGCCCTGGAATTGAGGTGGAAGAATGGGCCTTGCGCGAGTAAATCTGCGCGTTCTGGAAGAGCCCACCTGTGTCCGCCTGACAGTTGCCACAGGTCCGGATACCAGGACCTCCTGGGCCAGTCTGGAGCCACTAGAATGGCTACCCTGCATTCCGACCTGATTTTCCACAGCACCCTGGGAATCAGAGCCAGGGCGGGAACACATATGGTAGATGGAATCTGGACCAAGTCAAGATCAGGGCGTCCGCTCCCAGAGACTGGGGGTCCCATGACCTCGCCATGTATTGTGGAACCTGATGATTCAGCCGCGAGGCCATCAGATCCACGTCCGGGGTGCCCCATCTGCTGCAGATGTCCCGGAAGACGTCTGGATGAAGAGACACTCTCCGGCGTCCATCCCCTGCCTGCTCAGATAGTCGGCCTCCCAGTTTTCTACCCCTGGGATGTGAACTGCGGAGATCAGGCATTGTTGTCCTCCGCCCAGGATAGGATGCGGTGGACTTCGGCCAGCGCCTCTGCACTCCTGGTTCCTCCTTGATGATTTATATAAGCGACGGCCGTCGCATTGTCGGACTGAACCCGAATGGGTTGTCCTGAGAGGAATCTCTGAAAAGCCAGGAGTGCCAGATAGATCGCCTTGATCTCCAGTACGTTGATCTGCAACGCCGACTCTGACTGAGTCCAGAGGCCTTGGGCCCTGTGGTGCAAGAACACCGCCCCCCAGCCCTTCAGACTGGCGTCGGTGGTCACCACTAACCATGACGGTTTGATGAAGGACCGGCCCCGAGACAAGTGATGTGGCTGTAGCCACCACTGCAGGGAATCCCTGGTCGGTAGGGAAAGGGTCACCAGCCGATTCAGAGAGATCGTCCTCTTGTCCCACCTGCGGAGAATCTCCAGCTGAAGAGGACGGAGGCGAAATTGTGCGAACGGCACCGCCTCTATTGCTGCCACCATGCGCCCCACCAGCTTCATCAACACCCGTAGGGATGATTGTGGTGACAGGAGGACTGCTTGTACTCCTGATTGGATTCGCCATCTGTTTGACTCGTGGCAGAGACACCAGGGCTGAGGCTGTGTTGAAGTCCATGCCCAGATATGTCAAAGACTGGGTCGAACTAGCGTTGACTTCTGAATATTGAGGAGCCAACCGAACTGTTCCAGGGACCGCATGGTCACATCCAGGCTCTCTTGACAGAGGTGTTCTGATGGCGCCCTGACCAGCAGGTCGTCTAAATAGGGAATGACGGCATGTCCCTGCATGTGCAGGAGAGCCATCATGGAGGCCATCACTTTTGTGAACACCCGCGGTGCCGAGGCCAACCCGAACGGCAGCGCCACAAATTGGAAGTGTTCTTCCCCCACCTGCGAATCGCAACCAGCGCTGATGAGCCGGTGCAATGGGTACGTGAAGGTAAGCGTCTCGGATATCTATGGACGCTAGGAAGTCCCCCTGTGACACAGCTGCGATCACGGAGCGCAGTGATTCCATACGGAACTTCCGAACCAACACGTGATGGTTGAACAACTTCAGGTCCAGTACTGGGCGGAAGGATCCGTCCTTCTTCGGGACGATAAAGAGGTTGGAGTAAAAACCCCTGAACCTCTCTCCGGAAGGCACCGGGACCACTACTCCGTCTCTGCGGAGACCCTCCAACACCTGGTAAAAAGCCTGAGCCTTTTCTGGTGATGGGACCGACCGATGGAATCGGGATATCGGCTTTGACGTCAGCTCTATCCTGTACCCTCGCGAGATCACGTCTCGAACCCACTGATCTTGAACGTGAAGTAGCCACTTGTCCTGAAAGCGAGACAAGCGGCCCCCCACCTGTGGGGAGGCAGGATGAGAGAGCGAGTCATGTAGAGGCGGGTTTGGGGGTGGCGGCTGCCACCCCCGCCGGCTTCTTTGGACGACTCTTAGAGCGCCACTGGGAAGCGGGCTTTCCCCCTCGGTCCGTGCGAGCGGACGGTGCTGATGACTGCGAGCTGGAACGAAAGGACCACTGTTTTGGGTTCCTTTTAACGGTATACCGTGGCTTAGGCTTATTCTGCGGTATCTTAGACTCAGCAGAATCCTTTATCAGCTTGTCCAGTTCGGTGCCAAAAAGCCTGTCACCAGCAAACGGAAGATTCTGCAAAATCTTCTTGGATGTGGCATCTGAGTCCCAAAGACGCAGCCACAACAACCTGCGGATCGCTATAGCATTGGCCGAAGCCACAGCTGAGCGAGTGGCAGTTTCCAGAGTCGCCGTCCTGGCGTAGTCCGCATAGGCCCTTGCCCTTTCGGTAAGTGCTAGGACCTCTGGACTTGATCTTGCCAGGTCAGAGATACCATCCAAGCAGGTAGTAATCGCTTGTAAGGTCCAGACCGTGGCAAAATTAGGGGCAAATGAAGACCCCACAGCCTCATAGGAAGACTTGGCGAGTTGCTCGACCTGTCTATCAGTCGCATCCTTCAGCGAGGAGCTATCAGAGGCAGAGAAAAGGGAGCGTGCAGCAATCCTGGTCATGGAAGCGTCCACCTTCGGGGACTGCGACCACTCCTGAAGCACCTCCTGGGAGAAGGGGAAGCGATTGTCCTTGGTTTTACGGACATAACGCCGCCCAGGATGTAACCTGGGAGCTCTAACCACCCTTCCAAAATTCGTGTGGTCCATGAAGGAACCACTTGGTCTAGCCTCTGGCCGCAGCCATTGATAGACCTCCTTCGGGTGCACCGTCACCTCCTCAGGGGGTGTCACGAGACGTAAGGTCTCGTTGATAGAGGACACCAGATCCTCCACCCCGTCTGGTGGTTCAGATATAGACACAGACCCGAAATTTGAACCCCCATCATCGTCCTCACCATCAGAGGAACGCTCCTCCTCAGAGAGAGCCTGGAGCTCGGGTGATTCCTCACGACGAGCCCGCTTAAGGGGTCTCACAGCAGAAGAGGGAGACACCCGGGGGTAACTGGACGGAGTAGCTGGGCTATCCAGCCTCCTATTAAGTGCCTCCAGGGATTGCGACATGGAGGACAACTGAGACAACAGAGATTCATTGATCTTATTCTGAGTCTCCCATGGCCCTGAGATCACCTGAACCTCAGGGTATAGCACCGGAGCTGCTGACTCAGCAGTGCCAGCCCGGGCCTCTGGGCGTCCGCAGTTATTGCAGGACCCCTCCACCAGTGTTCCATTGCATGTAGCACAGGTAATGGTGGCCTCTGCCGCCCTAGCAGCACGCTTCCCAGCTGAGGACATCGCCACAGTAGGGGAAGATAAGCCAAATTGCAGACAACAAAACCGGGAGTCCCGGTGGCTTACCGACCGCAGTAAAGCGGTATGAGGAAGCGGTGTGTGTGTGTGACCTCCGCGACGGTTTCCGGTCTCCCCTTTGGAGTGCAGGCGCACGCTGCATACAAATCCCAACCGGGAGGTGAGGGTAAAGATGGCCGCCGACAGTGAAACTGTGGGCGGCGTCGAAGACACGCGGGAAACACACACACACGCCCATCGATGACGTCATCGCACGGGCTGCTTCCCATCCTCCAAGCAGCCTCAGCATGAGGGAGCCGGAGCCCGCAGCGCGGGAAAAAGTGTAAAATGTTATACACAGACTGCATGCACAAAACAAACATCCGCAGCCCACGGCCTCAGCCCCTGTGACACACAGGGCGGTCAGCCAGGGTGACCCCAGCACAGGGTACACCCGCAGAACCGCGGACCCGAGGGTAACGCGCGGTCTGAGTGTCATGAAACACATAAAGTGCCAGACACTACCCCCAGGCACACAGGAGACACAGAGTGCCTCAGTGCCGGTCCGGTCTGTAAGCACCATTTAGGGAGGCCTCGGACGGGGGTTCAGCACCAGTCCGGAGTGTAAGCACCATTTAGGGAGGCCTCGGACTGGGCTGGCTCCAGTCCGGTCTGTAAGCACCATTTAGGTAGGCCTCGGACGGAGCGGAGCTGTGCAAGGCTCCCATCTCCCACTCTCCAGAGCCCCCCAGAGAGGGATGGAAAGGAGCGCAACAGCGTACCGGGAGAACACAAAGTGTCCAGGCTCTAGGCCCTCCGGTACCTCCACCAGCGTGTTCCACAAGGGTGAGCGGGGAGGCTGTCGCAGGTCCCGACCGGGACCATTTTACCTTGTCTTCAGACGCCATCACGTAAGCTGTGAGAATGCAGTGAAGTGCAAGCAAAGCGTGATCCTCCGAGCACACTAAGTTTAAAACTGAGGATGTTCCCTGCGGTAGGGGTTTATAAGCGGAGGAGGCGGTGTCTACAAACTTGTAGTACCTAGTGTGACCTCCGGAGGGCAGTGCCCTAAACCCCATTGTCTGGGTCTCCCATTATGATGACCAGAAAAAGAGGGGGAAACAGAAGGGAGAAGAGGGGGACACACGCTGGGGTGAAGATGGTTAAAAGAGGGGGAAACAGAAGGGAGAAGAGGGGGACACACGCTGGGGTGAAGATGGTTAAAAAGAGGGGGAAACAGAAGGGAGAAGAGGGGGGACACGCAGGGGTGAAGATGGGTAAAAAGAGGGGGAAACAGAAGGGAGAAGAGGGGGACACACAGGGGTGCTGAGGGGGACACACAGGGGTGCTGAGGGGGACACACAGGGTGCTGAGGGGGACACACAGGGGTGCTGAGGGGGACACACAGGGGTGCTGAGGGGGACACACAGGGGTGCTGAGGGGGACACACAGGGGTGCTGAGGGGGACACACAGGGGTGCTGAGGGGGACACACAGGGGTGCTGAGGGGGACACACAGGGGTGCTGAGGGGGACACACAGGGGTGCTGAGGGGGACACACAGGGGTGCTGAGGGGGACACACAGGGGTGCTGAGGGGGACACACAGGGGTGCTGAGGGAGACACACAGGGGTGCTGAGGGGGACACACAGGGGTGCTGAGGGGGACACACAGGGGTGCTGAGGGGGACACACAGGGGTGCTGAGGGGGACACACAGGGGTGCTGAGGGGGACACACAGGGGAGAACAGCTGTGACAGGCGACAGCAACTGATCCTGCAGAATGTCGGATCGGATGCCTATTTGGCATCCGATTGCAGGGATCAGTTTATATCCGATGCTGTCCGATTTATATTAGTTATTAGTTATGTGAAAGTAGCCTTAGGCTGGTTTCACATCACGATTTTGTTGGATCCATGGCTGTCTGTTGTAAAACGGACAGCCACGGATCCGATTTGGACCCCATGTTATCCTATGGGGGTCGGATCGGATTGGATTTGGCCTAATTGCCATCCGATTTTACGGGATCCGATTTGTGTCCAATTTTTTGCTGGACCCAAAATCGGAGACTGCTCTGATTTTGGGTACAGAAAACAATCAGATCCCACAAAATTGGATGGCAATTAGGCCAAATCCGATCCGATCCGTGGCCTTTAACATGGGGGCCTATGAGCGCGGGTCCGAGGAAACAGCTGATTGTTCCTCGGACCCGATTTGCTCAGTACACTACAATTGCTCCAACCCTTCTAATTACACTTCTAAAAGTAAAAGAAAAAAAAAGCGTTATAAATAAAAAAATCACCATGCTCACCTATCCTTGATCCACTGCTGCCTCCCAGCAAGGTCTTACAAGGTGCTTACAGGACCTGTGATGATATCACAACCCGTAGCGTCATCGGGTCACATGACCGCAGTTAATGTGACCCGATCAGCTGATCAGCTTGTGACGTCACCACAGGTCCTGTAAGCACCCGGACCTTGCTGGGAGGCAGCAGTGGATCAAGGATAGGTGAGCATGGTGATTTTTTTTATTTTTAACTTTTTTACTTAATTACACTTCTGCAATGTATAATATACATTGCAGAAGTGAAAGTGCCCCACTGTGTCCAGATCTGTGATAATTACGGACCCAGACACAGAATAATAATAATAATAAGACTTTATTTGTATAGCGGCAACATATTTCGCAGCGCTTTACAGTACAGAATAGGTCACCCCCTGTGGTGTCCTTTCTTGTCCCTGAAGTCCTATAAAAAGTAGGATCCCACGGACAGGTAAAAAAACGTTATGTGAAAGCAGCCTTACTGTGATCTTTAGGAGATAGAAAAAACAAATCACCACCAGGACAAGCATTGGTTTTATTTACGCTGTTCATCATTGTGCTTTAAAGAGAACAGGTCACCCCCCTCGTGCTTACCAAAGTGAAAGCACCACTGAATGCAGCGTGTATGCTGCATTCAGGGAAGGGGTCTCCCAGGTCCCTATCCCCCATATACTCCGAAAAAACTCTGTCTAAATTTCGTGGTTAAGGGGTCTGATGGCTCTGCTCACTGTGCACGAGATTGCCGACGGCAGGGTGCTCTCCGCCTCCTGTATGTTTGTTCCGTGATAATCAGCACGTCCTCAGGTATGTGGCTCTGGAACGCGTCGGATAATAAACAAAGTCATCACTTTGATCCAGACATCCCGTTGTCTCTGGTGTCCTCTGTATTCATTTGGCAGCAGCGCGGACCTTGAGGTACTTTGTCCAGAAGATTGATCGATAACCGCAGTAACCTGTGGAGGTACGGTCCCAGCAGCAGCTGCATTTCTGAGCAATCAAGCTGGTTGTGTGTGACACAACCTTATCAGGTGAGCAATTCAGATTTTTGACCCTTTATCTTGTGTAAAAAAGATAAAACCCTAAGATAAGACAAAAAAATACAACAGCAGCTGCAAAGGCCCTGTCACACACGACAATGTCGCCAGTGATCTGATCGCTGGTGAGCTGTCGCACAGGCAGACTCACCAGAGATCATTTTACCTGCGACATCGTGGAAATGATTTCTATATCGTTTCCACGATGTCTGCAGGCTGGTATCCAGGGTAAACTGTGGGTAACTAGGCAGCGTGCGCTGCCTAGATACCCGATGTATACCTTAGTTACCAGCCTTCTCCGCTCACCGGCTGGTATCTAAGGTACACAGCGGGTAACTAGGGTTCCTATGCTGGTAACTAAGGTATACATCGGGTATCTAGGCAGCGCGCACTGCCTAGTTACCCGCAGTTTACCCTGGATACCAGCTCCCAGCGCTTCCTGAGAGGCGCTGGGAGCTGGCTGATCGTGTCTCCCGGTGTCACAGGCAGCGATGCTGTGTGCACACCGGGCGACCATCGCCAGGTTTTCAGTCCAGTCCGAAAACCTGGCAATGATCAACCAGCTGGTTGATTCAGCATGTCACACGCGTCAATATCGCTGCAACGTCACGTGCAGCAGCGATTTTGATAGTGATATTGACGCGTGTGACAGGGCCTTTAGTGTAGAGAGGGAACTGTAGGGAATTACCATAGAAAGTATATTAGAAAATAGTTTAGATTATAGGAATAAATTAAATAGGAAGTTAGGAGTTTGTCTCGGATTGACCTTTTAATGCATTACATCTGTCACTGCGACACTGACAGAACGCCTTTTAGACCATGCAACTGGTATGGTCTAACAGGCCACCGTAGCAAGCAAACCTAGAGGTCAAACCTAGAATTGCATGGCAAAGATCGGCAGCCTGTGATTATATAGCAGGGGTGCTGATCAGGTGGGAGAGTGAAGCCTCCGAAATGCTGTGATCACTATTAACTGTGACATTTAGGGGTTTAAATAGCCAGGAATGGTGAAGCAATATCCCTGGCTTTGACAGCCAGAGCTCGGCTAACACTTAAGCAAATGTGCGAGCATAGCCTATATGCCAGCGTGATCTCCATTATGCACACATACGTCATAGGACGGAAACTCCTTCCAGAACATGACATATGGGTACGTCAAAGTTCGTGAAGGGGTTAAGGCATATAAATACTGCTCCCCCCTTTGTGAGCTATAGTGAATAAATACTAACAGGCAGTGGCACTTCTAGTTAGGAATATGCCTGGCTTGTCGGGCTTCCTCCATTAAAACTGAGGCGCTCAGTATTTTCTTTCCTATGTAGCATGTACCTAACTCCGGCACTAATGCCACTCTTCCAGACAAGGTTGTATATCACTTGGTAGACCTATTTTTCATGAAAGTATTTAGGCCAAACAGCTAAAAATGACTCAAATTTTTAGTGAAATACAATGTTAATGATTTACCTTTAACCTAGCTTCTATTATTTTAGTTAGAGTGAGGCAGTCCCCATGAAATCCACTGCAACCGATCACTGTTTTGTCTGTCCTGTGTCAAATATAAAAAAATAAAGTAATATATTAATCACATTTATATTGCCATCACTGGGTGATATACAGTGAATGTATTCCAGAACATTTAATACAAGACGTAACAGGTTAAGAAGATGGGTTGATTGTGGGAGACTATCTTATTATAGACCGGTCGTGTTTCCACGTTATAAATGTTGCGCTATCTTTCCGCTGCTGTTCTTCAATGTAGTTAACCTGCTTCGCTTAATAGTTCAAGCAAAATCTAAAAAGTACTTACCCGTTTCCCAGATGTATAACATACTAGTACGTCATGTCGGATAGCCTTCATTCATATGGGCTTAAGAGCTGAGCAGAATTTTTTCAGCAGACAATTACTTTGTTGCTCAGCCATCTTCTGCTTTTAACAGCTGCGGATGGAGCTGATCTGCTGTTAGTTTGTTAAAGGGAGCTTGTAAGGTCCTGTGTGCACCCAGCACCACGAGGAGGTCTGTGCCCATATCTCTAATCCCTGCCTCATAGTCCCAGATTATTGCAGCACACAAACAGATCTTTAGAAAAAGTATTTCTAAGGCGGCCGTCACACGCTACAATATCGTGAGCGATATCGCTTAAGCGATCTGCTTTTTGATCGCTTAAACGATATCGTTTGTGCATCGCTGCGTGTAATCAAGCGATTTTACAATGTAAAATCGCTTGATTGTTACATAGCAGATATGAGAGCCGGAGCTCATATCAAGCGATAAACGCTTTATTAATCTGCTTCATCGTGGTGTGTGACACCACGATGAACGATCTCCCAGCGGCAAAGCCTATGCTGGGAGATGGTATCTATGGTAAACGTCGGGTTACTAAGCACCACGCGGCGCCTAGTAACCCGATGTGTACCATAGTTACCAGCGATTTCGCTGCCCCACATCGCTGGTGAGTCTGCCTGTGTGGCAGCTCACCAACGATGTGAGCGATATTGTTAGCGATCGCGCGTGCACGTGATCGCTTACAATATCGCTCACGATATTGTAGCGTGTGACGGCCGCCTAAGGATTGCTTATAATATACTAATGTGGCATTAGATCCGCAGACTAGCCAGCCCACATAGCATGCTATCCAGCCCCCATGAGTGAGATAACATGCTATGCATAGCGCGGCTGTGTAATACCCACCATTGAGCGCCTCTGTCGTCAAGTGTATGCACCCTCGGCTTCAGAGAGGCTCACGGCGAATGTGCTGCATTTCCAGTCATATGTGCAATACAAAGATGGGTATGACTTGTATATCTAAAACAGTCATCTCAGGGTGCAAAAAAATAAGCCATCGCACAGCCCCAATCATAATAAAGGATAAACTTGTGTTTTTCTTTACTTTTTTTTCTATTCAAATTTAAAAAAAAATTTCCACCAATTAAATAATAATAATAAAGCATGTTTGCTATCCACAAACTCTTGCTAACCTGGGGAACCATCCTACCAGGTCAGTTTCACCATACAGTGCACATTGTAAATGAAAAACCCCAAAAAACAATTGTGGGCTTGCACCTTTTTTTTTTTGCAATTTCACTACATTTGGATTTGCTCTTGTTTTTCAGTTCATTATATAGTAAAATGAATGATGGCATTCATAAGTACAACACATCCCGCAAAAAACAAGCCCTCATATGTCTATAATGATGGAAAAATAAAAAGTTATGGCTCTTGGAAAAAAAGGGAGGAGAAATCAAAAGCACAAAAGACTGAAAATGTAGGGTCACCAAGGGGTTAACCCCTTTCCAACCCGTGACACAGCATATGCGCCATTGAAAATAATGCATTCCCAACACATGACACACATGCTGTGTCATCTGGGGATTCCGTTCCTGCGGTTCTGTTAACCGGGATTAATGAAGGGTTAACAGAGCCGCAGATACGTGAGGACCTGTAGTTGACCCCACGAGGGGAGTGGTTTTTAATGGAAATTGGTGAAATATTTACAATTTGGGCATGGCCTGATGCTTAATAGCATCAGGCATTGGCTGGGGCACTGTGTCCTGTGTGTCAACCCCCCCCCCTCCCCTGATCTGATTGTGGCTAGTGTCCATGTGATGCTAGACCCCCAATCAGATGTGGAGGGGCTTGTTTACAAATGGATGACCATGCTCTTCAGCTTCATCCCGCCCATGGAAGCTGAAGAGCGAGGTCCCGCTGCCACCGACTGTGCCCGTCTGCCACCGCCGCCTGAGACCCTGAGCTGCCGATAACTCATCTGTTCTGCGCCGCTCACCCTTGCCCCCTGTTCCCCCCATCTCCGCTCCCCCCACCCCCCGATCTATCCCCCCTTCCCGTCCGATTGCACCCCCTGCTCCATCTGCTGTCTCCGCTCCCTCCTCTCCATTTTCATCCACCGGCTCATGTCCTGCTTCTGCCAGCCAATGTAAGGCCCCCTGCTGGTTGCAGGCAGCCTCAGCTACCAATCCCCTGTACCTGTGATTAAACTCCCCCGTGATCACCCCCCATAAGGTACCTTCACACATGGCAATATTGCTTGCAATTTCAATAGCAATTTGTTGGTTGCGGTGAAATCATGGACACATTTTTGTTGCCGTGTACAAATGGAACAATGTGTCCATGATTTCACTGCAACCAGCAAATTGCCAGTGAAATTGCCTAGCGTGAATGTACCTTTATTGATCTTCCCACCCAGTGATCTACCCCGCTGCCTCCTGTGCCTGAAAGCCCCCTTCTGCCCAAGTGATCACCCCCTCTGCCCCCCACCCCAGTGATCACCCCCCCTGGCCCCCACCCCAGTGATCACCCCCTCAGACCCCCCACCCCAGTGATCACCCCCCTCGCCCCAGTGATCATTCCCTGCCCCCCCACCCCAGTGATGACCCT
>JARQOC010000001.1:440607779-440654991 GCA_033576535.1 Allobates femoralis
CTACTTGGAGTCCCGTGGACTCAGTAGAAATGTTGAAATATTGCGGATTGGTACTTCACATGGGGATTGTGAAGAAACCAGAAATCCGCCAATATTGGAGAACAAAAACGATTCGAGGTCATTCACAAGTTTTTACATTTCAGTGACAATGCGGACAGCCTTCCCCGCGATGGCCGGAATTTTGATAGGCTGTTCAAAATTCGGCTGGTCATCGAACACTTCAGCAACAAGTTTGCTGAAGTGTACGTTCCCCAAAGGGAAATTTGTGTGGATGAATCCCTCATCCACTTCAAAAGGGAGGCTTTAATTCCGTCAATACCTGCCCAGCAAGAGGGCGAGGTACGGAATAAAACTCTACAAGCTGTGCGAGAGTACCTCAGGGTACACTCAGCTTTAGAGGGTACCAAGGAAAGGATTCCAGGATCCAGCCCCCAGAACATCCATCTGTTCTGGGGGTGAGTGGAAAAATAGTGTGGGACTTGATCCACCCACTTGCTTGATAAAGGTTACCATCTATACGTTGATAACGTTTATACAAGCATCCCGCTCTTCCAATCCCTCTCTGCCAGAACTACCGCCGCTTGCGGTACTGTGCACAGAAACCAGAGGGGTCTCCCTATGCCGCTAATTGAGCAGCCTCTCCCAAAGGGTGAGAGCCGAGCCAAATGTAGCGGCAACATGGTTGTCGTCAAGTTCAAAGACAAAAGGGACGTCTTTTTCTTGACCACAATCCATGGTCCCGGCACCACTAGAGGTACCCCAGCACAGGTCCACAAACCGGACTGTGCTCTGGGGTACAACAAATACATGGGGGAAATTGATCTTTCTGATCAAGTCCTCCAACCATACAGTGCCATGCGGAAGGTGAAGGTGTGATACAAAAAACTGGCCATGCACATCATTCAAATGGCACTGTATAACGCATACGTGCTATCACAATGTGCAGGCCAGACCACCAACACCTTCCTCCAGTTCCAGGAGGCGGTGATAAAGGCCCTGATGTTTGGAGGTGAACAAGAAGCGAGCCCCAGCACCCCTAGAACTCGAGTTTCATGTGTGGTACCAGGGCAACATTTTCCAGGTGAGGGGACAAGAAAAAGGTGTCGGGTCTGCCATAAAAGGAGGATAAGAAGGACCACCCGTTTCCAATGTGAAACGTGTCCTGACAAACTGGGACTGTGTTTGAATGAATGCTTCAGAATTCATCACACGTCCCCGGACTAAAACACATCCTGACCTTTGCTACAGAACTCACCCACACTAGCATGACACACACAACACCACATACACACACACACACAACCTGACGTACACTACACCAATCCTACATGCACTAAGTCAGGTTGGTGTGGTATAGTGTAAGTCAGGTTTTGTGTGTGTGTATACACTACACTATACCACACCGCACACCAACCTGACATACACTGAGCCCTGCCGTGCGCCCAAACAATGGTTTATGACCACATATGAGGTATCGGTGTACTCAGGACAAATTGAATAAATAAGAATGAATGAAAAAATAAAGTTTTTAAAAAACCTGTAAAAATAAATGTTCAAATCAACCCCCTTTTCCCCCAATCACAATAAAAGTATTTATAAAAAAAAATACACGTTTGGTATCGCCGCGTTCAGAATCGCCCGATCTATCATCGTATATTAAATCAGTGAATAAGAGCCGTAAACTCCGTAACAGAAAAAAATGGTCCAAACGCCAAAATTCTGTTTTTTTTGGTCGCCGCTACATTGCTATAAAATGCAATAACGGGCGATCAAAACTGCGGATACCCCCAAAAATGGTATCATTAGAAACGTTAGCTCAAGACGCAAAAAATAAGCCGTCACACAGCCCCATGTCGCAAAAAGTCCGTTTTTGGTTTTTTTCAAACTTCTGAATTTTTTTTCACCACCTAGATACCAATAAAAGGTATACATGTTGGGTGTCTGCGAACTCGTACCGACCCGAGGCATCACCCTGTCATGTCGGTTTAACCATATAGTGAACATGGCAACTAAAATACCCCAAAAACAAATGTGTCATTGCACTTTTTTTTTGCAATTTCACTGCATTTAGAATTTTTTTTTGCAATTTCCTTGAACACTATATGGTAAAATAAATTATTGCATAAGAAAGTACAACTCGTCCCGCAAAAAACAAACCGCCATATGTCTATATTGACGAATAAATAAAAAATGTTATGGCTCTTGGAAGCAGGGGAGCAAAAAACGAAAATGAAAAATTCCCGGGTCATGAAGGGGTTAAGGAAAGCTTGGATTTCTCTAGAATAAGATAACGGATTGCAGATATCAAGGTATCAATTCATTCATCTTCCCATCTCCTGCATGCCAATATAGACGGCTTAAAAAGCATTGATTCAATTAACAGATTCTCTTTAAGTGTCATGGTGGGTTTACACGCTACAACGTCGGTCCGATATTGGATCCGACGGCGCGGGAGCGCGTGCTTTTTGTGCCCTGTTTTTCCAGTATCGCATCGGCGGTTTACACGTCGCGATATCAGGAACCAACGTTCCTACAATGTGTACGCCCCCCGACCCAGGAACGACCATTTAACATGGGAGTGAATGGGTGACGTTGTACTGCACATCGGAGTTCGGCTGTCACACAGGATGATCCAGCTCCAACCGGCATCCGATATCGGGACGTTGAATAGCACGCTCATTCGACCCCCGATATCGGTTTGCCATCGTTCCTGCATTGTATTGGACGTTCACACTGTACAACGCACGAACGATATCGGGTCCAACGCATGAACCACGTGACTTTTCATTGAAATTGGACGCCGATATCGCAACGTGTAAACCCACCATAATAACTAGAATCTCTCTGTTTTTACCTTTCAGATCAGAAATTGTCATGAAATGCACTTACAGTTTGTAACACTTTGGCGTGTCTCTGCTGTGGATTGAATACCCCTCACTTAGCCTGGTGTCCGATGCAACGAGGGCAAAGTCTTCCCCAGCAAGAGCTAGTACAGTTCTAAGAAGAAAAGGAGGAGATATTATTCCAATCTGGTTTCCCATTCAGGGATTATTTTCTGATATAAATGCAAAGACAACAAAGATGAAATGGAATCAGGCTATTCTAATTTTTCACATTTGATGTTCCATTTAACCTTAACATTTTTGAAAAGACACATTCTGCATTAGGCAGGATACCTGAAGTAATTCCTACAACTGAACTTTATGTATTAGGGTCTTGTCACGCTTGGCGACGTTCCAGCGATCCAGAGAACGATACGACCTGGTAAGGATCGCTGGAATGTCACTACATGGTGTCTGGTGAGATGAACAGCCAGATCTACTGAATGATGCAGCAACAATACGGAGATCCATATAATGACCATGGCGGCTGTTGGGAACTACATGACTGAGTTCTGAGTCGCCAACGAGGTTGTTGTTAAGGCGTCAAACACACAGACGCATGCTGGCCAGCGGGAAACCGACGATCAGAAAATGGTCCAGGCCATTTCGACACGATCAGCGATCTCACAGCTGGTGAGGTCGCTGTTATGTCACAAAATCTGACGTAACAGCGATCTCGCTATGTGTAATGGGGGGTTTACAGAGTCCTAGTGAAATCACTGGGGTCCACAATGATCTGCAAGCGCAGATGGAAGGCGCTATTCTTACAGCGCTCCCACCTCCCTTCCGCTACCTGCCTTGTCTGATGGGTGACAAGCATGAATGAGCCGTCAGACAAGAGACAGGAAAGCTGTACATGAGGCCCTCACCACTGCACCTGCAACTAATTAGCATTAACAATTTCAACTATGGATTTCTTTACAAAACAGATTTATACAAGAAATGTAAGGATTTAAATAGAATTAAGCACTTGTCATACATGTCATTAGTTTGTAAGTGGAAAACCCAATGATAGTTTCTCTTTAAAGGCTTCCATACACTGAAGATGATAGTTGCATATTTAAAATCCCAAAGGAGGATTGTTTGGCCTATAAGTCTCCTTACTCTCTACAAGATGAAACATTTCCCCTAGTACCCTCAGTCAGAGATATCTCACCTCTACTTGGCATTGAGGAAGAGCAACAAACCTAAACAAGTCTCAAAATTGAGTGTTTCTTTAGATATTAAACATATTAACCCCTGCTGACCCAGTGTGGTATGTCACCATGCGTCCAGGGAGTGTGGGCATCAGCGGGTTAACCCTTCAGACACCGGCTAATTAACCGCTTCTGCAGGGGTTAGTATGCTGATTAACCCCTGAAAAATGTTAATTTTTCACAGCAGCTGGGTTTTTATGAATAATCTTTCCTCGTTGCAGTGACAGCGGGGAAAGATTATTCTTACTGTACCAGGAAACCGGTGAATTCAAACTCCGCAGCTTTGACAGCCGCGGAGTTTGAAGCGACTTTTTAGACACACGCGTGTGACTATCGCACAGTATGCTCTATGGGTGTGAAATTTTCTCGCTCCCATAGACTTGTAGTATTGGCCCTTGCGCGACAAATACGTGTTCAGACGCATGCTGCAAATGAACTTGCATTTGACTCGGGAGTGAGAGTCCAGTCCAGGAGACACGCACCAGTGTGGCCTGCCTGATAGGGCAGCACTGGTCCGAGTGCAATGCAAGTTTCCCTCGCATTGCACTCACGCGAGGCACACGGATAGTGTGCCTACAGCCTTACAATTCAGTTTCAGCTCCTTACACTCTACTGAAACTGCTCTTGCGAAAGTATCGAATACCAACTAAATCTAAAAGTCACTACTACCTGCCGATTCTCTTGGATCTCTCCACTGCATTAGACACTGTGTGGATCAAGATATGCTCCTCACGGACACCACGCTCTTCTGGTTACCCTCCTAATTGTGGTCTGGAAGAACTTATTCTCCAAGATATCCCATGATTAGGGGGCTACGTTTCTCCTCAATATATTAGTCCAGCCTCTCTGATTTATTTAATGATTTGCCCATAGGGAAATTTAGGGCAAGTGGAGGGAAAGCCACCATTGAGAGGGGACACAAATATACATCAGGGCGACTGCGTGCTTGCGTCGAGTCCGGTTTTCGGCGGCACAATTAGCAGTAGTGTCCATGGGGCCACTACCGGGCTATTGTGTTTTTGGGTGTATTTTAATACTGATAATAAAAAATAAAAAAAAAACACTACATATTTTATTACATTTTAATGTCTGGATCACCCTTGAATTGTTTTCTTTGATCTATTTAGAAACGCAAACAAAGCGTAATCAGAGCAGAGGTCACTGTTATAGTCTCTGCCCTTTCCTACAACAAAGGGTCATAAGAGCAGGGGGCAGAAGTAACTATTATAGTCTCAGCCCTCCATGAGACAAAGAGCCATCGCCATCAGTGATGTTCATTTCTGGGGCTGCTCTGTCCCTGTGCCCCACCCTGTACACTGATACAATCTGCACAGCTACATCATCCACTCAGATCAGTAACCAACATGCATTGGGGTACTCAATTGAAGTGCCATCAGACAGGAATTGGGAAAAAAAAATCTAAATTACTTACTAATGGGTTTTTCCGGAGCCACGACAGCACCACCTGAGAGAGAGGACCGCCCATCCAAGACAGGAAACCTCTGAGATAAAAAGGCGGGACCTCTCCTGGACCTCAGTTTTGGTTACAGAGATCAGAGAGGGGAACCCAACAATCATTAGTACACAACCACCACCAAAAGAAATCAACAATTCAAAACCCCCCAAACGTGACCAACACCAACAGGCAATAGGGAGGGATGCGGTGGTGCTGTCGTGGCTCCGGAAAAACCCATTACCGGTAAGTCATTTAGATTTTTCCATCATCGCCACGACAGCACCACCTGAGAGATTTCAGAGAAAAGAAAATTAGGGAGGGACCACCGCTTGCAGAACCCGTCTACCAAAGGTCACCTCGGTGGAAGAAAGATCAAGCCTGTAATGCTTGAAGAAAGTAGAAGACCAAGTAGCAGCCCTACAGATCAATTCTAAGGGGACATCAGCCTTCTCAGGCCAGGATGTAGCCACTGCCCTGGTGGAATGTGCATTAAGGCCCACCAGGATCGGCACCTGACTAGAAGAATAAGCTAGAGCAATGGCTTCCCGCAACCACCTAGCCAGGGTACCCTTGGACACCGCCTTACCCCAAGAGGCCCCCTGAAAGGAAACAAAGAGGGACGGGGACTGACGCCAGGCAGCGGACTCGTCCAAGTATGTAAGCAACGCCCTCCTGACATCTAACGTGTGGAGAACCTCTTCCTTCTGATTTGCAGGATGATCACAGAAGGAAGGGAGGACAATTTCCTGCATCCTGTGGAACTTTGTAGCCACCTTGGGAAGATAGGAAGGGTCCAGGATGACCCTGTCCTGCAAAAACTGAGTATAAGGCCCCACCACTGACAAGGCCTGCAGGTCAAAGCCACCAACAGGACCACCTTCAGAGTAAGGACCTTAGGTGAAGCAGAAGATAAAGGCTCAAAGGGAGGCCTGGTTAAGGCATCAAGAACTAAATTGAGATCCCAAGGAGGCACCTTCGGACAGGGAACAGGAGTGGCCCGCTTGCAGGACTGAATAAACCTCGTCACCCAAGAAGACCCAGCGAGGGGACAATGGTACAGGGCCCCCAAGGCCGAAACTTGGAGTTTCAGGGTATTGACAGAGAGACCCATTTCCCACCCCCTCTGGAGGAATTCTAAAACAGCCGGAACAGGAGCCTCACCCTCCGGACTCGTCCTCGAAGAGGACAGGAATTTCTTCCACACTTTACCATAAATATTGGTGGTAACCGGCTTCCGACTGGACATCAGTGTACGAACAAGGCTGTCCGAGAACCCCCTACGTGACAGGAGCCGCCGTTCAAGTTCCACGCCGTCAGCCAGAAACCCGAGACCTGCGGATGGTGGATCGGCCCCTGAGACAGGAGAGACTGGGACGGGGGAAGAGTCCAAGGAGCCTGCACGGACAGGTGACTGAGCCAAAAGAACCAAGCTCTCCGGGGCCAGAAGGGCGCTATCATGATGAGTCTGGCCCTGTCCTCCCTGACCTTCCGAAGGACTGCAGGAATCATGACTAAGGGAGGGAAGGCATACAGAAGACCCGAGGACCAGGGGATCAGCAGAGCGTCCACAGCAAAGGGCCGGTCTCCGGGATTCAGAGAACAGAACCGGCGAACCTGCCTGTTCTCCTGAGTTGCAAACAAATCCATCTCCGGAAGGCCCCACATGTCCACAATCTCATCGAAAACCCTCGGATCCAGAGCCCACTCCCCCTGTCGGAGCTGCACCCTGCTGAGAAAATCCGCCCGGGAATTTGCCACCCCCCGTATGTGAAGGGCAGAGAGGGAAACGTGACGGTCTTCCAACAACTGACAAATGTCCCGTGTAACGCCCATGAGAGCCTGAGACCGGGTGCCTCCCTGATGGTTCAAGTAAGCCACCGACACACTGTTGTCGGAGAGAATTCTTAGATGGCGCCCCCGAAGGAAAGGAAGGAACGCAGAAACTGCCTCCCAAACTGCCAGGAGCTCCCGCATATTTGACGACATCCTGGAGAGGCGCGAGTCCCAGGCTCCCTGAGCGGACAGGTTCCGAAGGTGGGCCCCCCATCCCCAGGAACTGGCATCCGTGGTGATTACGTCGGAGACCGGACAACCCCACGGGACGCCCACGGACAGGTGCTCGGGGACCAGCCACCACCCCAGAGAATCTAAAGTCGGAGGGGATACAACAAATGATGCGTCCAAGGCTGCCCCCAACCCACGTTGATGCTGGAGAATCTCCCACTGAAGGGCCCGAGAGTGCAACTGTGCCCAGGGGACTGCCACGGTACAGGACGTGAGGGATACAGGACGTGAGGGAGCCCAAGAGAGACATAGCCCTCCTCAAAGTCACTCGCGGGGAAGCCCGAACTGCAGAAAGGGAAGACCGGAGACGCACTTGTTTGTCTTCCGGAAGGAGGCAAAGCTGAGACTGTGAGTCCAGAATCATCCCCAGAAACAGCTGACGCGTGACAGGAACCAGCCTGGACTTTTCTAGATTGACAATCCAGCCCAACTGACCCAGGGAACGCTGCACCCTCTGCAGATGGTCGAGGCACTGATCCCTGGAGTCCCCCACAATCAGCAGATCGTCCAGATTCGGAACAATCAAAATCTGCTGACGGTGGAAGTGAGCCATCACCTCCGCCAGCAGCTTCGTGAAAATCAGAGAGGCCATTGCCAGCCCGAAGGGGAGAGCCAGATACTGGAAATGGCAGAGGGAGCCCTCCATGTACAGGGTGAACCTCAGAAACTGTTGGTGGCGACGATGAACCGGAACATGATAGTATGCGTCCTTCAGATCCAGTACTACCATGAAACAATCTGGAAACAATAGCCTGACTGCTGAGTTCAAAGTCTCCATCTTGAATGAACGCTGGACCAGAAAGCTGTTCAGACGTTTCAGGTTTATAATCGTCTGGAACGAACCGTCTGGCTTTGGCACGAGAAACAGTGTGGAATAGAACCCCCTGCCGCATTCAGCCGGAGGAACTGGGGAAACAACCCCTTTTTTCACAAGGGCCCGCACCTCGCCCATCAGAATTTTGCATTTTTCCGGACTGCTGACAGACGTAATCACTAGGGACCCCACAGGAGCCGAAGCGAACTCCAGTTTCAACCCTTCTCCAAGGAGACCGAGAGCCCAAGCGCAAGCCCCAATGTCGGGACCAGGCCGGGAGAAAGTGGGCAAGCCTTCCTCCCACCCGGAGCGAGCCTTCACTTAGACTGGTGCTTCCTGTCAAAGGAGGAACCCTTGAACCAGAAACCCGCCTTCTTGTCTCTCTTGTCGGCCCAAGAATCTCGGGTCCGGCGAGGGGACCTCCGCTTGGCAAACCGCAGCTTACGAAAGGAACGACCACGGAAGGTGGAAGCCGGAAGACCGGCAGGAAAATTTTTCTTATTGTCACTAGCACGTTCCAAGATCTCATCCAGCGGCTTGCCAAACAGAAAATCACCCATACAAGGCAAAGAACACGACTTCGATTGGGCATCCCTGGGCCAGGCCTTTAACCATAAGGCCCGACGAGCAGCATTAGAGAAGGACGCAGCCTTTCCCGCCAACTTCAGGGAGTCAGCCGAGGAATCCGCCAGAAAAGCCGCTGCCGAAAGAGCCAAAGGAAAGGAAGACAAGATCTCCTCCTTAGGAGCCTCGTCCCTCACCAGAGCCTCCAACTGCTGCAACCAAATCATGAGGGACCGAGCGACTGATGTACCTGCAATTGAGGGACGAAAGATGCTAGTAGTGGATTCCCAGGAACTACGCAAGTAGCCGTCTGCCTTCCTGTCTAGCTGATCCTTCAAATTCCCCAGATCCTCAAAGGGAAGAGAGGAACGCTTAGATGCCCGGGCCACAGCTACGTCAAGCTTGGGGGATCTATCTCAGGAAGTAGTGGCCTCCTCATCAAAAGGGTACTTCTTTTTAGCCAAATGGGAGAGAGCACCCTTCTTATCAGGCCTAGCCTAATGATCTTCAATCAAGGCCTAAATTCGCTGATTCAAAGGAAAAGTCCGTCGCTTCTTGTAAGACAGACCACCGAACATTAAATCCTCCACTGAAGAGGGGTCACGGGCATCCACCAACCCCATAGTTGAACGAACAGCCTTAATCAAAAAATCAGTGTCTTTTCAGGGAAAACAGGACTTCCCAGCACCACTACCATCTGAGGAGGAAGAGGAGGCAGAGGATGACCGAGACCTGCGTCTCCCCTTGTGAGAACTACGAGAGGCCCGGTCAGAACCAGAAGAAGAGGCCCGGGACCTCTGTCGCTTACGCCCCCTATTCTTCCCGGATTTCTAGAGGGACTTCAGCTCTTCCCTCACTAAATCCCTAAGGCTAGAGGCCAGACTGGGAACAGCGCTTTGTACAGTTTCCTCAATGCAAGGGGCACACAAATCCTTAAGACAATCCTCTGGAAGAGGGACTTTGCAGATAGCACAGTCTTTATGCCGTTGTACAAACAAGCAAGGCGGCGGTGTAAATACAGATATCACAGCCCGAAGGCACTCACCCACCAGAGGCATACCGACTTCCAGGGGGTTTCGGGTCCACATCCAGCCTGGACCCCTTCTGACCTGAGGACCTGTGGCTGCCAGCTTGCTCGTGCTCCCCTGGGTCGGGTGTTGCCAGGGCCTGCTGCTCCATTCCTCCGTTGTGGCCGGCGCCACCCTCCATGCACTGCCCCACACCTCCGGCCGCTGCTGCGTCTCCCAGACGCTGAACGCTGGGCGCCGCCATCTTGGGCTCTACTGCGCAGGTGCGGAGCGTCACTTCCAGTCCGCGCCCGAAACCGGAAGTAGCGGCTCCCGGCGCGGAATTTGAAAGCTGCCGCCGGGAACCCGCTCCCAGGCCCCTCACAGACCCAGGAACGCTGTGCCTAGCCAGGAGAGGAACCTGTACACAAGGGGCACAGGCATGCAGGGCAGCCACCAACCCTGCAGCTGCGACCCCCTGGGCGGCAACAAGGGCCGAGAACCGGCCGCTGGTGGCCCTCTCCAGACCCCGTGCCCTCCACCACCGCAGGGGATACCCCGTGGAGGAGCTTCTGCACCCAAGTCCGGAGCCACTGCCTAGGTAAGGACAGTTCTTCCAGCTACCTGGTCAGGCCAGGACCGCATGAGCTTCAGAGGTCTCCCACCTCCAAGACAGGAAACCTAAACTGAGGTCCAGGAGAGGTCCTGCCTTTTTATCTCAGAGGTTTCCTGTCTTGGATGGGCGGTCCTCTCTCTCAGGTGGTGCTGTCGTGGCGATGATGGAAAAATAAAGTAGCCATTACACAGTATGGTAAGGGAACAATAGGGAATTTTCAATATCAGTACATTAGAAAATGGCTTAGATTTCAACCCTAAATAGCTAGGGATTTAGAAGGAAATACAGTTTGGAATTGGACCATCCCCTCAATGATCAATCCTGAGGATATGTCATTAACAGCATTCAAAATTAATAAGGATTTTAATCTTAAATATTTATTGTAATAATCTATAAGCTTATGTACTAAATAGTTCCTATTGTTCACTCGAATTTATCTCCTTTATTTATTTTTTCCCCATTTCTGTTTCGATGATATTCTATTTGAGAATGCTCAATACATGCTCAAATGGGACATCAGCGGGCAGAGATTGTGGTCATTGCTGCAGCTTCTGTCCCCAACCTGAAATGAAGCATCATCAGTAACATCCATTTCAGGGGCTGGACTAGTCCCTGGTCTACTTATCATGCACATTGTAAGGAAAACGTAGCAAGCAGGGAAACTTGGGACTAGCCCCGCTCCCGAAGGTGATGTTACTATCGGGGGTACGGCTGGTCTCTGTTCACCCTGTCACCTCCTTACAGTGCACTCCATTGATGGCTGGTCACTTCTATTAGAGGGGGTGCACTGTCACTGCGCACAGAGAACAGCATACATCAGACAGCTGAGGCATGATCAGTACAGGGGGTGCACTGTCACTGTGCACAGAAAACAGCACACATCAGACAGCTGAGGCACGATCAGTAGAGGGGGTGCACTGTCACTGTGCACAGAGAACAGCACACATCAGACAGCTGAGGCACGATCAGTAAAGGGGGTGCACTGTCACTGTGCACAGAGAACAGCATACATCAGACAGCTGAGGTACGATCAGTAGAGGGGGTGCACTGTCACTGTGCACAGCACCGTCTGACAGCTGAGGCACGATCAGCAGAGGGGGTGCACTGTCACTGTGCACAGCATACATCAGACAGCTGAGGCAAGATCAGTAGAGGGGGTGCACTGTCACTGCACGGAGAACAGCACACATCAGACAGCTGAGGCACGATCAGTAGAGGGGGTGCACTGTTACTGTGCACAGAGAACAGCACACATCAGACAGCTGAGGCACGATCAGTAGAGGGGGTGCACTGTCACTGTGCACAGCACACATCAGACAGCTGAGGCACGATCAGTAGAGGGGGTGCACTGTCACTGTGCACAGCACACATCAGACAGCTGAGGCACGATCAGTAGAGGGGGTGCACTGTCACTGTGCACAGAGAACAGCATACATCAGACAGCTGAGGCACGATGAGTAGAGGGGGTGCACTGTCACTGCACGAGAACAGCATACATCAGACAGCTGAGGCACGATCAGTAGAGGGGGTGCACTGTCACTGTGCACAGAGAACAGCACACATCAAACAGCTGAGGCACGATGAGTAGAGGGGGTGCACTGTCACTGTGCACAGAGAACAGCACACATCAGACAGCTGAGGCACGATCAGTAGAGGGGGTGCACTGTCACTGCACGAGAACAGCATACATCAGACAGCTGAGGCACGATCAGTAGAGGGGGTGCACTGTCACTGTGCACAGAGAACAGCACACATCAAACAGCTGAGGCACGATGAGTAGAGGGGGTGCACTGTCACTGTGCACAGAGAACAGCACACATCAGACAGCTGAGGCACGATCAGTAGAGGGGGTGCACTGTCACTGTGCACAGCACACATCAGACAGCTGAGGCACGATCAGTAGAGGGGGTGCACTGTCACTGTGCACAGAGAACAGCACACATCAGACAGTTGAGGCACGATCAGCACAGGAGGGACGGTTCCAAATCCCTGAAACAGTCACTGATGACACTTCCTTCCAGGTTGGGGACAGAAGCTGCTGCAGTGACCAAATCCTCTGTACTCGATGACATGTCATCAAACGGCAAGTAGGTAAAGAAAAAAAAAAATAAAGAACAGGGACATCTTAATTATAATATATAAGGAATTAGATGACAATAAATAGACATGTAGGATGACAGTCATTCTGTTACAGAGCACTCCTTAATCCTCTTGGGATCACTGGGCAGAATCTTGTACTTATGAGAGACAGAGACCGTAATAATGGACACACAAGAACCCAACCATCTACAATAGTCCGAGAACCCAGTAGAACACTGGAGTCAGTGCAGCAACAGCAGGACGACTATGGAGTCCGAAAGTGAAAGGCCATGCGGAGCTGTACAGGGCCGGGGACAGCACTGCAGCCTTCCTTACCCTCCGTTGAACGTGTAGGGGTTGAAGCGCTGCTCCACTGGGCCGGCATAGTGATACTCCATGGCCCTGTGCGGCTTGTGGTCAGGACGTGTGCAGGAGGCCAGATACATCCCGTAACGAGAGAAGACTAGGAGCTCTGCTGTATCACTGCAGATGGCGACAAGCACGCTTCCGGTTTCCGGCAATCAACTTCCGGTGACGTAACCACCAGATGAGCCCCGCCCCTTCGTCCATTACCGTGCAGTCTGGACCCGGAGACAGCAGCCGCACTAGGAAGCGCTGAGAGCTGAGCTGTGCTTTCTGGAGGCTCCTGTGGGATATTGCAGCTGGACTTGTCTCCAGTAATGGCCGCCATAATGAAACACTGCAATATGTGAAAGAAAACAACCAAATGTACACAGCCTTTAGTCCCCTGTTTGGGGTGCAGTGGGGTACCTTATAGTCCCAATGCATCTTCACCCAGTGCTTTGTTTCTGTTATATATGGGGGCTGACGGTGCGCATGCGCGCTGACGCGCCGGCATTTGGACTGCGTCTCTCCTTCGATCGCGGAGAATCACGTGATCGTGGTCCCGGTCATGTGATCATACGTAGGCGAGGGTTTGTGGTCTTGTAGCCCCGCCCTTTCCGCTGACGCTCTCGGCGATACTGATTTCCGGCTTGTGCCGCGCGGCGAGCGCCAATCAGCAGCATCCTCTCTACAGCTCTATGTGTATCATCCCTCGCCATTGGTTTGTAAGGTTTAGTATAATGTTACTCCTCCAGTAGACGGCAATGCCCGCCGAAATGCGCGGTGGGTAGGGGCCACATTACAGCCCAGGTAACTTTAGTGTTTACTTCCAGCATGACAGACTTCTTTATGGGATTTCCGTGCAGTAAATGCAGAGGTGATATTGTGTCCACTTGGCGCTCTCTATTGGTGAGCCTCGGACCTGTGCTGTACATTGTTACCTATGACTTCTACAATCGCTGATCACTTCTGCTGGATCTCACTCCTGACCAGTTGTATTACAGTCCATGGTAATCCTATGTGTTCTATGAGCGCATTTCTTTCTGTATGCTTTTTCTATTTGGCAGTGGGTGACCGCCTGCACTGACCTGTCCACTGCCCACAGTGCTGTAGCCCTGGCTCAGTGGGTGACCGCCTGCACTGACCTGTCCACTGCCCACAGTGCTGTGGCCCTGGTTCGGCTGCCCGTGTGGACTCCTATGTGGCTGGCAGTGCTGTGACCCCGGCTCAGTGGGTGGCCGCCTGCACTGACCTGTCCACTGCCCACAGTGCTGTGGCCCTGGTTCGGCTGCCCGTGTGGACTCCTATGTGGCTGGCAGTGCTGTAGCCCTGGCTCAGTGGGTGACCGCCTGCACTGACCTGTCCACTGCCCACAGTGCTGTGACCCTGGTTCGGCTGCCCGTGTGGACTCCTATGTGGCTGGCAGTGCTGTGACCCCGGCTCAGTGGGTGGCCGCCTGCACTGACCTGTCCACTGCCCACAGTGCTGTGGCCCTGGTTCGGCTGCCCGTGTGGACTCCTATGTGGCTGGCAGTGCTGTAGCCCTGGCTCAGTGGGTGACCGCCTGCACTGACCTGTCCACTGCCCACAGTGCTGTGGCCCTGGTTCGGCTGCCCGTGTGGACTCCTATGTGGCTGGCAGTGCTGTGACCCCGGCTCAGTGGGTGACCGCCTGCACTGACCTGTCCACTGCCCACAGTGCTGTGGCCCTGGCTCGGCTGCCCGTGTGGACTCCTATGTGGCTGGCAGTGCTGTAGCCCTGGCTCAGTGGGTGGCCGCCAGTGCATCAGTTTAGACAAGCTGTCAATAACTCATTGAATGTGCAAGACAATCCATCATTGGATTAAATGATCTTTTTATGCATAGAAAATCCACTCATACAGCCAGATCAGAATATCCCACACACTATACTGATGGGGGGCAGTTACCCCGAAATGCAGCGTCTGTAGTTTGGGGTTCTGATCTGGCGCAAATCCCTTAGTCATATTAAAAAGCTTGTTGGAAAGCGATTATGACTTTGAGGAGCTGCTTAAAGGTGGCGCTGGAGTTATTCCACTTCTTTTCTGAAGAGCAGATTTGCATATTTCCTAGAGGAGGGATGTGGCTACAATCTCCTCACCTACTTAACTGTCTTCTTATGGTTGCAGGAAAACTTCTCTCCATAAGGTAGATGGCAAGTTCCTAGAAAATCATCGTTCTCGGTGGTACTTCATCCTTTATAAACAAGGCTCTAAGTGCTGAGAACCATGGCAGCCAATGTGCCCCTGTTACATTCGGTGTGCTTCATTTACTACCTGCAGCAGTTTAGTATCCAGTTCACACACACAAAGCAGTAAAGGTGTTTAGTGTTCGGCAGTCATTAGTGTTTCTGGTCAGTCTGTGTAAATGGAAGCTATGGAGATAAATTACCCTGTTTCAGCTAGTGACAACAATATGGAAAATCGGAATGTGATGTGGACACCCAGATTTGTGTTTTTTTTTACCCATTGGATCTGGTAAAGTGAAATCAACCTTTCGAAACCCATCCCTCCCAAAATGTCCTACCGTATTTGCTTCCAGTGTCTCTATTTATTTTTTGTAAAGGTGTTCAGGAGTTGTTTTTGTGAGAGTATCCAATCCCTGCAGCAGATCCAGAATTGGCTACTTGTTGTCTTTACTGTGGGAAGCCATTTATGGTTGAGATGGGAATACATGGCTAAATGGATCTTGGTTACAGGGTTTATGGGACAAATAAATGGGATTTACAGAAATGGCACAGGTGCTCAGCTATAACTGTAATTTTGACTAATTCTGGCCTCTTCATATATGTAGGTGCTATGGTCTACGCCATATTCAGCCCTCAATGATGTCTTCTGTAGCCTTTGAGCAGGCCCTGTCTGCCCTATAAATCCAGCCTCTCCTGTGATGTCTATGCCCCAGCCTCGCCCTGCCCAGTGATATGTATGCCCCCAGCCTCTCCTGTGATGTTTATGTCCCAGCCTCACCCTCCCCAATGACATGTATGCCCCCAGCCTCTCCTGTGATGATTATGCCCCAGTCTCACACTCTCCAGTGATATGTATGCCCCCAGCCTCTCCTGTGATGTTTATGCCCCAGCCTCACCCTCCCCAGTGATATGTATGCCCCCAGCCTCTCCTGTGATGTTTATGCCCCAGCCTCACCCTCCCCAGTGATATGTATGTCCCCAGCCTCTCCTGTGATGTTTATGCCCCAGCGTCACCCTCCCCAGTGATGTGTGACCCCAGCCTAAACACTAAACACGTGACTTTTGAATGATATCTGCAACAATATCGTTACGCGTGACGGTACCTTAAGTGTGTAGTGAATGCACATGTGCAATTGATTGGACATTGGTAATCATCCTGTGTGAACATAGCCTAAACGTTCTGCAAAATCTTTTGGTGCTTGTGAACAAATATCTAGATTTCTTTGCTGTATTATGTCTAAATAACATCAAATTCTAATTTAAGATGTGCTAAAATGAATTGCACTAGTCAATCATTAAAGCTGTTAGGACATTAACATTCTCGCCATTGTTGTAGCCCCTTTTACCATTTCACTTGCACAATCATCTTTAGTGTCTTCTTTTACAATCTGTACTTGAACACTTAAGGTACCGTCACACAGGGACATATCGCCGGCGATGTTGGCGGCGATCGCGGGAGCGCGCATCCCTGACAACATCGCCGGTGAGATGTCAGACTGAGCAACTTACCGGCGATGTCGCCGGCTAGTTGCCGCGGCTATCGCTCGCTGGGTTGCCCAGCAACCCAGCGAGCGATAACTCGCAATGTTGTAGATAGGCGGAATCGCCCCCAACATTGCAGGTTGCCGCGTTACACAGGGCGATCAGGCATGATCGCCTGACCAACATCGCCAGGTTTCCCAACATTGTTGGGAAACCTGGCGATGTTACTCAGGCGATTCATCGCCTGATTATCGCCCTGTTACACGTGGCAATTCGCCGGCGATGTCGCTGCAACCTGGCCACGCCCCTCAGTTGCCGGCAACATCGCCGGTGATATCTCCCCGTGTGACGGTACCTTAAAGAACTTTTGTATGTTCCAACTTGATGACAATACCTGGAAACCTCTTTTGGGTAAACAGACTTGAAGTTAAGGATGGGCTGGTCTGTATAGCAAGAAGTGGAGGCTCTATTGAAAACTCAGAACAGTTAGGGTATGTGCACACTGGGAGTTTTGTTAGCTGTTTTTTAGCGTTTTCTGCCAGCGTTTTCCGCTGAGTTTTATGTTAATTTTATGTTAATCCTAACCACCGGTTGGATTAACATGCTAGTCAATGGATTTCAGAAAACGCTGTGCACATTAGAACTTTTTTTTTTCTCCTTTCCACTTTTTTCACCGGTTTTCCACCGTTTGTCAAGAATAGAGCATGTTACTTCTTTTTAGCGTTTTTCCAGCGTGTCTAGCACAAAAACCAGTCGCCAAGAAAATCGCTAGCAAAACGCTGTATAAACGCTGAAAGTCGCTAGGAAATCGCTAGAAAATCGCTAACAAAACGAGGGACACTGCTCAGGTTTTCTGACGGTCTGCAAAGATGCAGAAACGTCAGATGTGCACATACCCTTACTGCTGTGATTTTAAATAACTTTTAGGTCGTATTCATGCTAGGGCTGGGCGATTAATCGAATTAATTCGATTAATTCGCCCCCCTGCTGTGGCCACGATTTGGTTTTATCACAAATCGTGAAATTCGATTAAAAATGGCGGCCGGAGCGCTGCTTAGAAGATCCGGGCGGCTAAGGGTTAATGCGAGCGTGTTCGCAGCAGTGAGCGGGGCTGACAAGGAATCTCGCGAGATTTGGTATGTTCCCTCCCCCGTATTCCCCATATCGGCCCTCTCGCCCCTCCGGTTTCCTCTCACCATGGTCCTGGTTGAATCCGGCGTACAGGAGGCCGTTCCCGTGCGGGTTGGAGGGCAGCAGGTTCATGTTTTCAGCTCCGGTGTCAGTGTATACCCGCTGCTCACTGTGAGGCCGAGGGTAGGGGGTGCTGTCAGAGCCCAGTCCCTGCTACAGTGGCGGGAGATGTCCTGGGGGGGGGGAAGGGGGAGAGAAGTGCTGACAGTGCCCCCTCGCCCTTGCTACAGCTGTAGCAGCCGCGGCCGCCCCTGCTACAGCAGCTGCGACCATGTTCCGGGAGTAGGAGCGATCAGTGCCCCGGCCACCCCTGCTACAGCAGCCGCGGCAGAGTTCCGGGAGTAGGAGCGATCAGTGCCCCTCCCCCGCCCCTGCTACAGCAGCCGCGGCAGAGCTCCGGGAGTAGGAGCGATCAGTGCCCCGGCCACCCCTGCTACAGCAGCCGCGGCAGAGTTGGGGGGGGGGGTGGTATCAGTGCCCCGCCGCCCCTGCTGCAGTCGCGGGGGGAGGGGGGCATAGCTGTCAGAGCCCGGTGCAGGTCTTACCTGCACCTTGCCGCCGGCGCCCTGACAGGGATATGGCACCGCCCCCTTCTCCTAGGGCTAGTGTTAGGGCTAGTGCTAAGGCTAGGGCTAGTGCTAGGGCTAGTGCTATAGGGCTAGTGCTATAGGGCTAGTGCTATAGGGCTAGTGCTAGGGCTAGTGCTATAGGGCTAGTGCTAGTGTTAGGGCTAGTGTTAGGGTTAGGGCTAGTGCTATAGGGCTAGTGCTATAGGGCTAGTGCTAGGACTAGTGCTATAGTGCTAGGGCTAGGGCTAGTGTTAGGGTTAGGGCTAGTGCCAGTGTTAGGGCTAGTGTTAGTGCTAGGGCTAGTGCTATAGGGCTAGTGCTATAGGGCTAGTGCTAGGGCTAGTGCTATAGTGCTAGGGCTAGTGTTAGGGTTAGGGCTAGTGTTAGGGCTAGGGCTAGTGTTAGGGCTAGGGTTAGGGCTAGGGTTAGGGTTAGGGCTAGGGTTAGGGTAAGAGCCTGGGCTGCAGACAAGAGGAGGGGCGGGAACACCCAAGGGAAGCAGGACGCTTCCCTCAGTTACCCTCCTCTCCTCTGTCACAGGGTCACGGGGGCCCCCTCTTTATTCATCAAAGAAAAGCAAATAAAAAATAGAAAAAAAAATCGAGATTTAAATCGAAATCGTCCATAGCTTTAAATAAAATCGAGATTTGATTTTTCCAAAATCGCCACCCTAATCATGCATTTGTGTGCTGTGTCTAAGTGAGACTGTGGGTTCTGACCTGAATGTGTAATGATACGGCTGTGGTCTCTGGACCTGCATGTGGTCTAGTGCGGCTTTGGGTCTTGACCTGCATGTGGTCTGAGTGCGCGATGTGGGTCTCTGGACCTGCATGTGGTCTGAGTGCGCGATGTGGGTCTCTGGACCTGCATGTGGTCTGAGTGCGGGCTGTGGGTCTCTGGACCTGCATGTGGTCTGAGTGCGCGATGTGGGTCTCTGGACCTGCATGTGGTCTGAGTGCGCGATGTGGGTCTCTGGACCTGCATGTGGTCTGAGTGCGCGATGTGGGTCTCTGGACCTGCATGTGGTCTGAGTGCGCGATGTGGGTCTCTGGACCTGCATGTGGTCTGAGTGCGCGATGTGGGTCTCTGGACCTGCATGTGGTCTGAGTGCGCGATGTGGGTCTCTGGACCTGCATGTGGTCTGAGTGCGCGATGTGGGTCTCTGGGCCTGCATGTGGTCTGAGTGCGCGATGTGGGTCTCTGGGCCTGCATGTCATAGCCTCGTATGTCTACATGGCTGTTGGGGTTAGAGCTGGATGCCTGTGGCCACTCCATGCATCACATAATATATAAGATTATAAAAATTTGTTATTTTTGGTCTCGGTATTGACCATACACGATACATACATACTCAATACACGAAGGCATAAAGGTACATGCCGCCATATCGCCGGCGAGATCGCTGGGAATTCCCGAATTCTGTGATGTGGAAACCACATCGCATGTGCGTAGTGGCATGTAACTGGGCGATTCTTCGGCGAGAAATTGCTGGTGGTGCGTCGCCTGATTGCACTGCAGTGTGACAGAGCGATAGCGACGTATACAGTGATCCTGAAATCAATCCCGTAGGGGTGATTTGATGGTGTTTTTTGCGCCACATCTGTGGCGATTGGTGGGTGATACTGCATTCCGAATGGCTGGCCGTGTCCGAGGTGCCTTTATTAATAACCCATGCGTTCGTGCAAGGCTGACCAATGGGAATGCAGTACCGTCCATCAATCGCAGTGATAGGGGCGCAGTGATGCCCACTCTAGCACGCCCCTATCGAAACAGTATGGCCACATCGCTGCTTCGATTGTGACGTGTGACGCGACGATGTATGAAGGGAAGATCGCTTCTGCAGGCGATTTTCCGGGGCGCAGGATCGCCAAAGATCGCACGCTAGATCGTTACGTGTGACAGCTCCACAGCAGTCTGGAAAAAGTGCCCGAAAAATGCGCGCTGACGTCAAATCGCCGGTGATATAGAAGCCATATGGCGGTGTGTGACAGTGCCTTAAGTGATTTATTTCCACCCCACACGCCTTTTTATTCTCCATATTTGTGATTGATTTTTTTTTTTTTGTTTTGTCCTGTTGCAGGTTATGTGAGAATTCAAGATGATTTAATGAAACTTGACAGCCTACAAAGGTGAAGACAAATTATTTTCCAAGGGGCAGATTCACTGAACTAAACAACAACAAAGATGGATCAGAACAATAGTTTGCCCCCTTTTCAGGGACTGGCATCTCCCCAGGTGAGTAATGTATCCTAAACCTTTTCATAAGAAAAGTAATCTCGGACACGTGCATATTGTCATTTTGCCAAACCACCAGACTTCCCAATATTTTTGATGAAAAGAATGTGATCTGTTCTCTCAGTTAGCACTGGCTGCCTCCAAATGTTCTGTTACCTAGAGAAGATGAGTGCTTTGTCTTCATCCCTAGCTTACCTTGTCTGACACCCACTTCTACTGAATGTGAAGAGCTTCACTACCAACCTGAAAACTAAATGGTATTGTGAATGTCACTTCTGTATTATTTTCCTTTTATACCTCTTTATTTCTCACTTGCAGGGAGCAATGACGCCCGGTCTCCCCCTCTTCAGTCCTATGATGCCCTATGGCACTGGTTTGACCCCACAACCTGTACAAACAACCAATAGTTTGTCAATTCTTGAAGAACAGCAAAGACAACAGCAGCAGGCTCAGCAGTCCACGTCTCAGCAAGGGACTCAGGGGTCCGGCCAAACCCCACAATTGTTTCACTCACAAACTCTAACCACTGCCCCTCTTCCAGGCAATACACCTCTTTATCCTTCCCCTATGACCCCCATGACTCCGATCACCCCGGCCACACCAGCATCAGAAAGTTCTGGGATTGTACCACAGTTGCAGTAAGTACACTTTCTATATCTGAATCTTAAATTAAAGTATATCTGTGCAATTGTTCACCTTCACTATGTTCTGGTGTTCCTCCAAAGCACGTGCTATGCCTATTTACCCCTTCACTCCCATATTATTTTTTTGCAAACAAGTTGTACTTTTGATTTACGCCATTCAATCTATCACATAATGCACTGGAAAGTCTGGAACAAAAATCCAAATACGTAAAAAGTGCAGTGTTTCATCAGTGTATCAAAGTGTATCCAGTAACTAACATAACAAGTTCACAACTGCATCCAGAATAGTTTTTTTTTTTTTTTTACTTCCATAATATCGCAATAACAGATGATCTAAACATTTCTCCATCTCAAAATTACCCCCTCCCTGCTTTCCAGTATACCTTGTGGCAAGAATTAATGGGGTCATTCAAAAGTACAACTTGGCCTGCAAGAAAAGAAAGGGGGGAAAAAAGTCCTCATACAGCTATATTGGTTAAATCAATGTTTATTGAATATCCAACACAATTATACACATTGCATAGCCATGCGAAAAGCAAGGCACATAAATGACAGTAAATAAACATGTGAGATTAGTATAACACAATGCAGAATACATAACTTTGACCTCATTGCAGCAGGTGTTCGACACGACCTTCCAGGGGCTAATAACCTATTTATTTCAATCACATGTAGAGCTCTTGGCTCTATAACCAAAGTCTCTGGAACGAAAAGGAACAAAATTGAATCAAATTGTAAATCTCTTTAATACCTCCTACTGGAGGAAGAAAAAATGGCCACACTAGACATTATAGTTATGTTTGATAAGATTCAAGCTGTGGCTATAAAAGAAAAGTAATAGAATAGATCAGAGAGGAAAAAAAAGGAATAAGAAGAAAGGAGAAAAGTTAAAAAGAAAAACAGAACTGAGCGGGAAGTCATTAAGATCAGTATATTACACACAAAGTTCTGAGTTATACCCCTGACATGAGACGTGAAGAATAAACCTATACAGCTACTCCCATTGAGACAGCCAATCTCTGAAATCATGCGATTCCCTATACATAATCCAAGGTGCCCATAGGTTACAATGTCTTTCTGTCACATCTACATCAGGGACACCAGCTCTTCCAACCTACAAATGTCATTAAGCTCAGAAACGAGCTGTGCTCTAGAAGGACCTCTAGTTCTTTTCCACCATCTGGGAATCAGGCGTCTAGCTGCTGTCAGGAAGTAATGGAGTAGACCTTTCTTGAATGTTGATATAGACATGGAGGATACATTCAAAAGTGCAAGCTCCGCCGTAAGTTCCAGGTGGCGAGAAGCGACCTTATTATAAAGTGTATTTACCTCCCTCCAAAAGGGGGCGATCAAGGGGCATCTCCACCATATATGTATATAAGAGCCAACATCCGTTAAGCAACGCCAGCACTTATCTGATATCGTTGGAGAGATCGCATGTACGTCTGTCGGGCATCTGTACCACCTCACCACCACCTTATAGTTCCGTTCTTGAGACAAGGTTGTAAGGGATGATTTATTCGTAAAGAGAGGGATTTTTTTTTTCCCAGTCTGAATCGGACAAAGAGATACCCAAGTCTCTTTCCCAGGCCTCTCTAAATCTGGGGGGGTCGATGCACAACGTCCTTAAGTTGGTCTTGTAGAATGCAATATAGTGTAGAAATGGCATGAGGAATCTGGGATCGCCTATTGCAAAGCTGTACAAATCTTGTCAATGGTCTTCTAATATCTGTATGAGTTAAAGATTTGATATAGCTGCAAAATCTGGCATAAGTAAACCATGAGCCTCTCTGAGGGGGTCCAGATGGATACATAGCAGAGAGGGACCTGGCTCCAGTATGGGAAATATAATCTTTAAGAGTGGGATATGAGAGTTTCGTAATATGTAGAAAGGATGGATCTAGCATCCACTGGTAAGGAAGGATTCCCATATATAGGGGTCAATGGGCCCGGATGAGTGGTCAGGTGAACAGTCCGGGTCTGGGCCTTAAACGAGGCATGTAATTGATTGACTAGGTATGAAGGGTGTTTGGCGTTTATAGAGGTGGGGGACCAAGGGGATATCTTTTTAACCCGTCTCCACCTCCACCCACCTCTTCCCCTCTCCCAAACAATAAAAGGGCCAAAATGCATCTGTCCATAGCTGCATAGTGGTAGAGCAACGGATTAGGAAGACCCATGCCTCCACGATTGACCTGTTTGTGCAATAAACAGAGAGCCTGGGATGACCATGGGGCCAGATGAAACGTACAATCAAGGTCTTCAATCTAGAAAAGAAAGCCACTAGCAAGCGAATGGGTACCGTCTGGTATACATACAAAAGTCGGGATAGAAGATCCATGCGAATAGAATGAATCCTCCCCAACCATTTTAAAGAAAGGTCTGCATCAACTCGGGAAAGTAAAGTAGCATAGTTACCTCGTACAATTGGGAAAGATCCCTTGGCAATTTAATCCCTAAGTAAGTTAGATATTCTCTACGCCACTCGAATGGAAAATCTCGTTCAAGCATGTCAACTATGAGCCTTGGAAACGAGATGTTCGAAAGCTCCGACTTTGAAGTATTAATTTTAAAATTGCTAATATGACCAAAAATAGAGAGCTCTGATAGGATATCGGGAATACTAATCAGGGGATTAGAAATATACATAAGCAGGTCATCAGCAAAGAGAGCCAATATAGGTTCCTGACTACCCACGACCAGACCCCAGATGGAGGGATTATTGCGGAGAGCACACGCAAGTGCTTCCATACATAATATGTACAGCATAGGGGAAAGGGGACATCCTTGACGGGTTCCATTTCGAATGGAGAATACGTCAGAGAGGGATCCATTGATCCGGAGTCTAGCAGAGGGATAAGTATACAGGGCTGCAATACGATGGATCATGGTATCATCCAATCCCAAGTGCCGAAGTGTGGCAAACATGAACCCCCAGTCCACCCTGTCAAGCGTCTTCTGAGCATCAACCGACAGGATGCACATGGGGATACCCCGTCGCTTAGCTGCGTCAATAAGGGTTATTGATCTGATTGTGTTGTCCCTGGCCTCACAACCAGGGACAGAGCCCACCTGATCAGCATTTATCGTGCAGGGGAGGAGGGTCTTCAACCTATCTGCAATCATTTTGGCATAGCGTTTAATATCTAAATTCATTAAAGATATTGGCCTATAGCTCCCACACAGGGATGCATCTTTTTCGGGTTTATGCAGAACCACCACATGAGCCACAAGGGCCTGGGTGGGAAATGATCCCCCTGAGGAGACTGCATTACAAGCATCCAAAAAGATCGGACTTACAAGGTCAGAAAATTGTTTAGAAAATCCAGCTGTAAGGCTGCGTTCACACATTGCGTATTTTGCCGCGTTTTTTTACGCGCGCTTTTCAAAATACGCAATGTGCCTTTTGTCTGCCTGCAAAGTGAATGGGAAATTCACTTTGCAGTGCAGACATTGCGTAAAAATACGCAGTGCGTTTTCCGGGAGAAAACGCAGCTCCGTAAACAATTGATATGTCAATTGTTTACGCAGCTACTACTGCGTATTCTCCCAGAGGGGAGGAAGAATCCAGCTTCCTCCTCCCCTCTGTGACAGCTGTGGCCGCCCATTAGATTCCACAGTGTGTTAATACACACTGTGAAGTCTAAATTAAACAGAGGCAAGTGTGTGAAAAATAAAAAAGAATCAATACTTGCCTTCCGACGCCTTCTCCCGCTGTCCGGTGCCTTCTCCCGCTGTGCAATTCCCGGTTCTAAGTCAGATCTCTTCTGACAAGACCTGTGGTGATGTCAGAGAGGGGGCGTTCCCGGGCACTTGCGGTCATGTGACCGCGAGCAGCCAATTAGCGATGAGACCGCCCCGGGAACGCCCCCCCTCTGACGTCATCACAGGTCCTGTCAGAAGAGATCTTACTTGGAATCGGAGATCGCACACCGGGAGAAGGCGTCGGAGAGGTGAAGTATTGATTCTTTTTTATTTTTCATTAACTTGCTTTTGTTTAATGTAGATTTCACAGTGTGTATTAACACACTGTGGAATCTAATGGGGCGGTCACACATGTCACAGAGGGGAGGAGGAAGCAGGATTCTTCCTCCCCTCTGTGACATCACTGCGCTTTCTGGGGGGAAGAAAGCGCAGTGTGTGTAAGCCCCTGCGTATTTTGCTGCGCTTTTTTGCGCGGCCGAAAAACGCGGCAAAAAGCGCAGCAAAATACGCAAATGTGTGAACGTAGCCTTAAACCGTCCGGTCCCTGACACTTGCCAGCTTTCAATTTCAATTCCTCAAATTCGGTCAAGGAAAAGCTGCTAGACAATAGCTCACATGTCTCATTTGGGAAAGGCGGAAGGCCACATTCCCGAAGGTATGCCCTCATTTTTTCCATGAGTTGGGTAGGCGGAAGTGCGTTATAATGACCATTTAGCTGATATAAAGATGAATAAAATTTGCTAAACTCTGAGAGTATCTCTGAGGTCTTGTGTAGCAGTTTTCCACCAGCATCTCGAATATGTGAGATGATGGTCCGCTGGGGGTTAGGGTGTAATGTTTTTGCTAATAGCTTGCCACATTTATTCCCCAGTAAGTAATATTGAGATCGAATTTTGTCTCAAAACTTGGCCTTTCTGGTCTAAAAGGGCAAGTAGTTTATGGCGTGCAGTGGAGAGATGAGAATATGATTACAGGTCCGGGTTACGTTTATGTGAAGACTAGTAAAAAGGCCCGATGCAATTGCATCGGGAGCGCGGTGAAATGAATTGTGTGTATACAGGCGGGTGAGTGGCTAGCAGAGTATATATGGGGCTCTGTGGGTAGCAGAGTATACAGACTGCTCTGAGGGTAGCAGATTATACAGGCGGCTCTCTGGGTAGAAAAGTATACAGGCGGCTCTGTGGGTAGCAGAGTATACAGGCGGGTTTGTGGTTAGCAGACTATACAGGCCGCTCTGTGTGTAGCAGAGTATAGAGAAGGCTCTGTGGGTAGCAGAGTATAGAGGCAGCTCTGTGGGTAGCAGAGTATAGAGGCAGCTTTGTGGGTAGCAGAGTATAGAGGCAGCTCTGTGGGTAGCAGAGTATAGAGGCGGCTCTGTGGGTAGGAGAGTATACAGGCGGCTGTGTGGGTAGGAGAGTATACAGGCGGCTCTGTGGGTGTCAGAGTATAGAGGGGGCTCTGTGGATAGCAGAGTATGATGTGGCGGGAGGCTGGAGGGGTGAGGGGAGCAGAGGTTGGAGTGGTGAGGAGAGGTCCAGATGGAGGGGTGAGGAGAGGTCTGGCTGGAGGGGTGAGGAGAGATGCGGCTGGAGGGGTGACATCACCGCTCGGCGGCAGGACGTGGCTGCGTGCTGGGGCTGATCGCAGCCCCAGTCACACGGCATTGTCCTCTGCGGCGGGTTGGGTGATGCAGAGAGGGATCAGTTCTTGCCCTCAGGTCACACATGTGACCTGAGCGGAAGGAGCGGATTGGGCGGTGTGTGGTAAAGACAGGACGGTCATCCGATTGGTCTAGGACGCCAAGTCCTGGGCAATGGGATGGGCGTCCTGTGTGTACAACACAGCGCCCAATCCGCTTGCAGGGGCAGGCAACGGGAGTGAGCGGGGCGTGTCAGGCTTTGCAGGCTGACACGGTCCGCTCACTCCCATTGGCTGTTGCCGGCCACAGGACGACGTCCCTGGCTCCCGGCACCCGGCCACAGCCCGTAGACCGCTACTCCACCAGCATGGCGACATTGAGAGCCCAGCGGTGAGAGAGTGGCGAGGGGCGGAAGGCTCCGGCGGCATCCGGGCAGCCTGGACCTCGCGGAGGGCGCGAGGGCGGTGGCGATGGTGCGGGGCCGACGGTTGGCAGGATGGAAGTGGTGTCAGGTAGTGCGGCTGAGGATGGAGGAGGGTGAGAGGCTGGAGGAGGCTGTGAGGCTGGAGGAGGATGTGAGGCTGGAGGAGGATGTGAGGCTGGAGGAGGATGTGAGGCTGGAGGAGGATGTGAGGCTGGAGGAGGATGTGAGGCTGGAGGAGGATGTGAGGCTGGAGGAGGATGTGAGGCTGGAGGAGGATGTGAGGCTGGAGGAGACTGTGAGGCTGGAGGAGGCAGTGAGGCTGGAGGAGGCAGTGAGGCTGGAGGAGGCAGTGAGGCTGGAGGAGGATGTGAGGCTGGAGGAGGCTGTGAGGCTGGAGGAGGCTGTGAGGATGGGGAGGCTGTGAGGCTGGAGGAGGCTGTGAGGCTGGAGGAGGCTGTGAGGCTGGAGGAGGCTGTGAGGCTGGAGGAGGCTGTGAGGCTGGAGGAGGCTGTGAGGCTGGAGGAGGCTGTGAGGCTGGAGGAGGCTGTGAGGCTGGAGGAGGCTGTGAGGATGGGGAAGCTGTGAGGATGGGGAGGCTGTGAGGCTGGAGGAGGCTGTGAGGCTGGAGGAGGCTGTGAGGCTGGAGGAGGCTGTGAGGCTGGAGGAGGCTGTGAGGCTGGAGGAGGCTGTGAGGCTGGGGAGGCTGGAGGAGGCTGTAGGAGGCTGTGAGGATGGGGAGGCTGTGAGGCTGGAGGAGACTGTGAGGCTGGAGGAGACTGAGGCTGGAGGAGGCAGTGAGGATGGGGAGGCTGTGAGGCTGGAGGAGAGATTTACTGTACTGAGCATGCTCAGTACAGTAAAAGGTCTCCAAACAGGAAGGCAGGGGTTAAAAAAAAAAAAAAAAAGTTAATGCTCCCCTCTCCCCGAGCCCCCGCCGTCTCCTGCCGTCTTCCTCCAAGCTTCCGGTGGCTGCCGCAGGCTCCCAGTGTCTGCAGAGCTCTTCTAGTGCAGAACAGGACCTGCGGTGATGTCACAGTCACGTGACACCAGGTTACCATGGAGTAACCTGGTGTCACGTGACTGTGACATCACCACAGGTCCTTGACTGTAGTAGAAGACCTCTGCAGACACTGGGAGTCTGCGGCAGCCACCGGAAGCTTGGAGGAAGACGGCAGGAGACGGCGGGGGCTCGGGGAGAGGTGAGCATTAACTTTTTTTTTTTTTTTTTTTTTTTTTACAGTAGTGCGGGTCTGCGGCTCGTGATGACGCTGCGCGTCATCACTCGCAGTCCCGCAAAGCATGTTGGGATTCGGCGACAACGCCCGAATTCCCAACTGCGGATTATATAAGTAGATTCCAGCTTGGCATTTTGGGAAAGAAGGGCCTGTATGTCCTGTGCACTTGTCCGTTTTAAGTGTGAGCCATGAGAGATGAGAACTCCTCTTAAAACGCTTTTCAGGGCTTCGCATTTTAGCGGAGGTGAGGTTGGGTCAGACCGGTGATCGGAAATAGTGTCTGGTTGTGGATGTCAAATCCGCAAAACATGTGGGGTCTTTTACCAAATGTTCATTTTCTGGTCATCATAATGGGAGACCCAGACAATGGGGTTTAGGGCACTGCCCTCCGGAGGTCACACTAGGTACTACAAGTTTGTAGACACCGCCCCCTCCGCTTATAAACCCCTACCGCAGGGAACATCCTCAGTTTTAAACTTAGTGTGCTCGGAGGATCACGCTTTGCTTGCACTTCACTGCATTCTCACAACTTACGTGATGGCGTCTGAAGACAAGGTAAAATGGTTCCGGTCGGGACCTGCGACAGCCTCCCCGCTCACCCTAGTGGAACACGCAGGTGGAGGTACCGGAGGGCCTAGAGCCTGGACACTTTGTGTTCTCCTGGTACGCTGTTGCGCTCCTTTCCATCCCTCTCTGGGGGGCTCTGGAGAGTGGGAGATGGGAGCCTTGCACAGCTCCGCTCCGTCCGAGGCCTCCCTAAATGGTGCTTACAGACCGGACTGGAGCCAGCCCAGTCCGAGGCCTCCCTAAATGGTGCTTACACTCCGGACTGGTGCTGAACCCCCGTCCGAGGCCTCCCTAAATGGTGCTTACAGACCGGACCGGCACTGAGGCACTCTGTGTCTCCTGTGTGCCTGGGGGTAGTGTCTGTCACTTTATGTGTCCTGACACTCAGGCCGCGCGTTACTCTCGGGTCCGCGGATCTGGAGGTGTACCCTGTGCTGGGGTTACCCTGGCTGACCGCCCTGTGTGTCGCAGGGGCTGAGGCTGTAGGCTGCGGATGTTTGTTTGTGCATGCAGTCTGTGTGTGTATTATCACACTACTTCCCGCGCTGCGGGCTCTGGCGCCTTCATACTGAGGCTGCTTGGAGGATGGGAAGCAGCCCGTGCGGTGACGTCATCGATGGGCGTGTGTGTGTGCTTCCCGCGTGTTTCGGCGCCGCCCACGGTTTCACTGTCGGCGGCCATCTTTACCCCTCACTTCCCGGCTGGGATCTGTCTGCAGCGTGCGTCTGCACTCCAGGGGAGACCGGAAACTCTCGCGGAGGTCACACACACACACCGCTTCCTCCTACCGCTTCGCTGCGGTCGGTAAGCCACCGGGATTCCCGGTTTTGTCTGCACAATTTGGCTTATTTTTCCCCTGCTGTGGCGATGTCCTCAGTTAGGAAGCGTGCTGCTAAAGCGGCAGATGCCACCATTACCTGTGCTACATGCAATGGGACTCTGGTGGAGGGGTCCTGCAATAACTGCGGACGCCCGGAGGCCCGGACTGACACTGCTGAGACAGCAGCTCCGGTGCTGTACCCTGAGGTTCAGGTGATCCCAGGGCCATGGGAAACTCAGAATAAGATCAATGAATCTCTGTTGTCCCAGCTGTCCTCCATGTCGCAGTCCCTGGAGGCACTTAATAGGAGACTGGACAGCCCAGCTACTCCTTCCATTTACCCCCGGGTGTCTCCTTCTTCTACTGTGAGACCCCTTAAAAGGACTCGTCGTGAGGATTCACCCGAGCTCCAGGCTCTCTCTGAGGAGGAGCGTCCTTCTGATGATGACGAGGATGATGGGGGTTCAATACTCGGGTCTGTGTCAGAACCACCAGACGGGGTAGAGGATCTGGTGTCCTCAATCAACGAGACCTTACGTCTCGTGACACCCCCTGAGGAGGCGAACGTGCACCCGAAGGAGGTCTATCAATGGCTGCGGCCAGAGGCTAGACCAAGTGGCTCCTTTATGGACCACACTAACTTTGGAAGGGTGGTTAGAGCACCCAGGTTGCATCCTGGGCGGCGTTATGTCCGCAAATCTAAGGACAATCGCTTTCCCTTTCCACAGGAGGTGCTTCAGGAGTGATCGCAGTCCCCGAAGGTGGACGCTTCCATGACCAGGATTGCTGCACGCTCCCTATTCTCTGCCTCTGACAGCTCCTCGTTGAAGGATGCGACTGATAGACAGGTCGAACAACTCGCCAAGTCTTCTTATGAGGCGGTGGGGTCTTCATTTGCCCCTAATTTTGCCACGGTCTGGACCCTACAGGCGATCACCGCCTGCTTGGATGGGATAACTGAACTGGCTGGATCCAGTTCGGAGGTCCTGGCACTTGCCGATAGGGCTAAGGCCTATGCGGACTACGCCAGGACGGCAACTTTGGAAATTGCCACTCGCTCAGCTGTGGCTTCGGCCAATGCTATAGCGATTCGCAGGCTGTTGTGGCTGCGTCTTTGGGACTCAGATGCCACGTCTAAGAAGATTTTGCAAAATCTTCCGTTCTCTGGTGACAGGCTTTTTGGCACCGAGCTGGACAAGCTGATTAAGGATTCTGCTGAGTCTAAGATCCCGCAGAATAAACCTAAGCCACGGTACACCGTTAAAAGGAACCCAAAGCAGTGGTCCTTTCGCTCCAGCTCGCAGTCATCAGCGACGTCCGCTCGCGCGGACCGAGGGGGCAAGCCCTCGACTCAGTGGCGCTCCAAGAGTCGTCAAAAGAAGCCGGCGGGGGCAGCAGCTGCCACCCCCAAGCCCGCTTCTACATGACTCGATCTCTCGTCCTGCCTCCCCACAGGTGGGGGGCCGCCTGTCTCAATTTCAGGACAGGTGGCTTCTTCACGCCCAAGATCAGTGGGTTCGAGACGTAGTCTCGCGAGGCTACAGGATAGAGCTGTCGTCACAGCCGGTACCCCGATTCCATCGGTCGGTCCCTTCTCCAGAAAAGGCTCAGGCTTTTCACCTGGTGTTGGAAGGGCTCCGCAGAGACGGAGTAGTGGTTCCAGTGCCTTCTGGGGAGAGGTTCCGGGGTTTTTACTCCAACCTCTTTATCGTCCCAAAGAAGGACGGCTCTTTCCGTCCGGTTCTGGACCTCAAGTTGTTCAACCGTCACGTGTTGGTTCGGAAGTTCCGCATGGAATCCCTGCGCTCCGTGATCGCGGCTGTGTCACAGGGAGACTTCCTGGCGTCAATAGATATCCGGGACGCCTACCTTCATGTGCCCATTGCACCGGCTCATCAGCGCTGGTTACGCTTCGCAGTGGGGGACGAACACTACCAGTTCGTGGCGCTGCCCTTCGGGTTGGCCTCGGCACCGCGGGTGTTCACAAAGGTGATGGCCTCTATGATGGCTCTCCTGCATGTGCAGGGACACGCCGTCATACCTTATCTAGACGACCTGCTGGTCAGGGCGCCATCGGAACACCTGTGTCGGGAGAGTCTGAAGGTGACCATACAGTCTCTGGAACAGCTTGGGTGGCTACTCAACGTCCAGAAGTCGACCCTGGTTCCAACCCAGTCCCTGACGTATCTGGGCATGGACTTCCACACAGACTCTGCTCTAGTGTCTCTGCCTCGAGCCAAACAGCTGGCCATCCAATCAGGAGTGCAGGATGTCCTCCTATCACCTCACTCATCCCTACGGGTTTTGATGAAGCTGGTGGGGCGCATGGTAGCAGCAATAGAGGCGGTGCCTTTCGCACAATTTCGCCTCCGTCCTCTTCAGCTGGAGATTCTCCGCAGATGGGACAAGAGGACGTCCTCTCTGAATCGGCTGGTGCTTATCTCACAGCAGACCAGGGATTCCCTGCAGTGGTGGCTCCAGCCATATCACCTGTCACGGGGCCGGTCCTTCCTCAAACCGTCATGGTTAGTGGTGACCACCGACGCCAGTCTGAGGGGCTGGGGTGCGGTGTTCTTACACCACAGGGCTCAGGGCCTATGGACTCAGGCGGAGTCAGCGTTGCAGATCAACGTACTGGAGATCAAGGCGGTCTATCTGGCGCTCCTGGCGTTTCAGACGTTCCTGTCAGGACAGCCCATCCGGGTTCAGTCCGACAATGCGACTGCCGTCGCCTATATAAATCATCAGGGAGGGACCAGAAGTGCTCAGGCCCTCGCCGAAGTCCACCGCATTCTATCCTGGGTGGAGGACAACGACTGCCTGATCTCCGCAGTTCACATCCCAGGGGTCGAGAACTGGGAGGCCGATTACCTGAGCCGGCAGGGGATGGACGCCGGAGAGTGGTCTCTTCATCCGGACGTCTTCCGGAACATCTGCAGCAGATGGGGCACCCCGGACGTGGATCTGATGGCCTCGCGGCTGAATCATCAGGTGCCACAATACATGGCGAGATCATGGGATCCTCAGTCTCTGGGGGCAGACGCCCTGATCCTGAGTTGGTCCAGCTTCCATCTTCCGTATGTGTTCCCGCCTCTGGCTCTGATTCCCAGGGTTCTGTGGAAGATCAGGTCGGAGTGCAGGGTAGCCATTCTAGTGGCTCCAGATTGGCCCAGGAGGTCCTGGTATCCGGACCTGTGGCGACTGTCAGGCGGACTCCGGTGGGCTCTTCCAGAACGCGCAGATCTGCTCGCGCAAGGCCCATTCTTCCACCTCAATTCCAGGGCCCTCAGGTTGACTGCATGGCTCTTGAGGCCTGGCTGCTGACGTCCAGGGGCTTCTCTCCTACGGTTGTTGCCAATATGACTCGGGCTAGGAAGCCTGTTTCCAGGAAGATGTACCACAGAACGTGGAAGATTTTCTTCACCTGGTGTGCCTCGGGTGGTCGGTCCCCGTGGTCCTTGTCCATTCCGACTTTGTTGGCTTTCCTTCAGTCGGGGTTGGAATTGGGGTTATCCCTAGGCTCTTTGAAGGGTCAAGTGTCAGCTCTTTCAGTGCTGTTTGACAAGCGCTTGGCGCTCCTTCCCAAGATTCGTCAGTTTCTGCAGGGAGTGTCTCGGGTGGTTCCGCCCTACAGGCGACCACTGGACCCTTGGGACCTTAACATGGTCCTGGCGGCATTGCAGAAACCGCCGTTTGAGCCGCTGAGAGACATTTCTCTGTCTCGTCTGTCCCAGAAGGTGGTCTTTCTGGTGGCGATTACGTCTCTGAGACGGGTCTCAGAATTGGCGGCATTATCGTGCAAGTCGCCCTTTCTGGTGGTTCACCAAGACAAGGTGGTGTTGCGCCCGCGGCCAGAATTCTTGCCAAAGGTGGTTTCCACTTTTCACCTGAACCAGGAGATTGTTCTCCCATTATTTTGCCCCGCTCCCGTTCATCAGGTCGAGCGCGATCTCCATACTCTGGATCTCGTGAGGGCTGTACGCATTTATGTGTCCAGAACTGCCTCCTTCCGGAGTTCGGATTCATTATTTATCCTTACGACAGGTCGCTGTAAGGGGTCCGCGGCATCGAAGTCAACCTTGGCCAGATGGATCAAGGCTTCCATTCAGGAGGCCTACCGGTCTTCTGGTTTGCCTCTCCCGTGGGATTGAAGGCTCACTCTACCAGAGCTGTCGGTGCCTCCTGGGCTTTGCGACATCGAGCTTCTGCTCTACAGGTGTGTCAGGCAGCCACCTGGTCCAGCCTGCACACTTTCTCTAAGCACTATATGGTGCATGCCCATGCCTCTGCGGATGCAAGTTTAGGCAGGCGGGTCCTCCAGGCGGCGGTTGCCCACCTTTGAGGGGGACCATGTGTTATCCGTCTTTGAGGAACTCTTCCCACCCTGGGGTATTGCTTTAGGACATCCCCATTGTCTGGGTCTCCCATTATGATGACCAGAAAAAAGAGAATTTTGTTTACGTACCGTAAATTCTTTTTTCTTTAATCATCAATGGGAGACCCAGCACCCACCCAGTTGTTCCGTTGCATATTTTGCAGTTGATCTGTTCCCTGTTGGGACAGTGTTATCCGGGTTGTTGAACCGTTTATGCACGGTTTCTTCCCGACGTTTCGGGTGTGGTTTATTTGTCTCCTCGCAGCTTATGGACCAAACTGAGGATGTTCCCTGCGGTAGGGGTTTATAAGCGGAGGGGGCGGTGTCTACAAACTTGTAGTACCTAGTGTGACCTCCGGAGGGCAGTGCCCTAAACCCCATTGTCTGGGTCTCCCATTGATGATTAAAGAAAAAAGAATTTACGGTACGTAAACAAAATTCTCTTTTTAGTCACCACGTAAAATCTTTTTTTGAGTCTAGGCCAACCTGTAGCGAAAGAAATATGGGGGCATGATCTGACCATAAAATGTTCCTCGAATCCACCCCCCCCCCCCCTCCTGTCCAGCAGAGACCTGTTCCATATCTCCCAATCTATTCTGCTGTATAATGGGTACACAGGAGAGTAAAAGGTGTAATCCTTGGTATCCGGGTGCAATATGCGCCATACATCAATCAAGTGCAAGCTCTCTCAATGCCTTGTGAGGTGGTGGAGAGATGGCCAGATTGTCAGAAATATATGCCGGCCCGATGGATCCACTGACTGTTCCAAAATTGTCGGGAGCATGTTCTATTGCAAGCAATGGACACACCGCCTGATTTCAAGATTGGATTTGGACTATGTATCCATAGTGAAAAGTCCCGTGACTCATACTTTGAGACTGTCCGTACAGAAATGTGTCTCTTGTAACATTGGTGCTTGAACCTTACTTTTGTTAAAGGAGTAGAGAATCTGACGTCTCTTCTCAGGTTTATTCATTTAAGGAGCAGCAAGTGAGGGTAGACATGGTGACCAAATGTGGCTCCAGGGATAGAAAAAGTGGGCAACCCGCTCAGTATCAAAAGAAAAGAATGAGAAAGAAGATTAGACACGAAAAAAAAATATGACAAAATACATTCTGTCAAGTACCTATAGGTACTCTAAACTGCTCAATTATGGATAATCAAAGGTATCCAGCACGTGAGGGTGTGCGTAGAAGCTTAGTGTGTGAGCCCTCTGCCACACCGCCTTCCCACCGCATCATTAAGGCACAACAAAATACAATACACCACTTGTATTAAGTAACTAACCTAGCACCTGGCATCCCGGGGGATGGAAATGAGAATGGGACCATCACAGCCCGATAGGGAGTGAGGGTTAGGATAAGGTAGGGAAGGACGGGGGAAAGAGCAACCAAGGGGGTATGAAAGAGAGGAAGACAAACAAAACGGAGGGTAGGGAGGGAACACCAGGAGGGTCAGCATTCAAAATACAGATGGGAGGCCTTAGCCCCACTAAACTAAACTCTCAAACCATGAACATTATAATCCTCTACAACTAGAGGAGCAGAGTAGCCCCTGTCATCCAGGGGGTGATGTCACCAACTGTGCACGATAGTCTCCTCGGGTAGGGGATCCCTGGGGCGAAGGCTGGTGCCGTACCCCCTGTCATCTGGTAGGCAGAGATGGTAAGTGTGGAATTCTCGGCCAATCAGGAAGTGCGACCTCCCGGAATGTTCCGGGCTCTGCAGAAAGCTGGTAAATCTTCTAGCCGTCTAAAAGAGGCAGACCTCCCCTCCTTAGTAGCCACCAACTGAAAGGGGAAGCCCCAATGGTATGTTATGTCTTTTTCCCCTCAATACGGCTAAGAGGGGTCTAAAGCCTCGCCGTTGCAGCAGGGTGCATTGGGCCAAATCTGGTAGAAGGAAGACAGGCACATCACGGAAAATGATCTCCCCTTCTGTCTGGCAGCTTGCATTATGACCTCCTGTATTGAATAAAAGTGGATCCTGCATATGGTGTCACAGAACCTGGCCTCTGAAGCTGGTCTTGGCGCCAAGCCCTGTGGACTCCGGCAAGCTCAATATGGGGACCGTTAGGATCACCAAGACCCTGTTTAAAGAGTTTTTGGACAGTTTTGGGTAGATCCACCGGAGAAATGGTCTCTGGAAGCCCTCAAATACGGACATTATTGCGTCTATTACGGTTCTCAGAGTATTCTTGGTTATACAGTAGATCTTCAATGATAGAAGAGTGTGCTGCCAAAAGGGCCCTTTGTGCTTGCAATTCATCCAGCATGCTCTCCTGAGTCTTCTCCACCTCCTCAACCCTGGAGGTGAACTCCATTTTAAGAGCCTGGACTTCAGATTTATAGGAGGCCTCCAGGCGACAGGCAAATCGCTCCAGATCATGTTTGTTAAGCAGATTTCTTAGATATGCGCTTATCTCGCCTCTGGATGCCCCCTCCATCAGAGCCAGCGGTGCAGCGTCGTCCCCATGCGGTTACTCCTCTCTCCTCAATCCCGCCCCACGGCACCGCGCTGCTGTGGAGTCAGCTCCATCTTAGAAGCTCCCGCTTCAGCCGATGGACCCGTTCCTGAACGAAGAAAGCAGTCAATACCGCCGTTGGGGACAGGCCCTCCGAGGTACCAGGGGCTTTCCTAGTCTTTCCCATCCAGGAATAGTGGTGATATTAGCAGTGAAACGGTGGTTTTAGAGGCTGTATGGCGGAGCGACAGGAACCAGCGTCCTACTCCTCCATGTGCAAGCCCAGCCCCCCCCCCTTCATACAGCTATATTGACTTAAAAATAGGTTATTGCTCTTGGAAATAGGGGAGGTGCAAGAAAAGGACAAGGTTCTGGAGGGGTTAAACATGATCGGGTGTGACTACAGCTAAAAATGTATAGGTACATTATTGTATAATAGGAGCATGATTCATAGAATATCAAATATAGAGAATGGGCATAAAGTCATATAAAATAGGTTATAATTTATATTCTCTCCTTACAGGAGCTTGTTCCCCAATGCGTGTTTCGCTCATTGCTTCCTCATTATTTTTAATGGGACAAAAGTGGGGTGATCTGATCCTTTGTCGGCGTGTTAAATGCCACAGTCAATCTCTGGTAGCAGCACTTAACAGTTTAGGTGCTGGAGCTCTGTTCCGCCTACAGCTATTAAAGGCAAATGATGGCTGATTAAATCAGCCATTATGTGCAAGGAAAGATACAGGCTGTGAGACTGCATCAGTTATGGACTGTGTACATCATCTGTCGTGAACGGGTTAAAGCTCAACTTTTGGGTGCGCTCATTGTATAGCATCTAATTCCCAATCAAGAGAATCAGGATTGTGCAAAGTTGTACTAGGTTGTATGTAACCCACATGCACAAAGTTTATTTATACTCAAATTATTATTATTATTATTATCATGGTGATAATATAAATCACTGCACTGTGAGGATTCCAACCCCCTGTGTAATGCTAAGTAAATCCAGGGCCACCAATAGGTCATTTATTCAGGATTTACTTAGCATTACACAGGGGGTTGGAATCCTCACAGTGCAGTGATTTATATTATCACTCGTGCAAAACTAAGGCAATCCTGAAAACATGACCTTTTGTTGGTTCTTGAGGACTCTGGAGATTGGGAATACTGTTCTAATCAATGGAGAAGGTATTATGTGCAAAGTTGTACTAGGTTGTATGTAACCCACATGCACAAAGTTTATTTATACTCAAATTATTATTATTTTTTTTTTTTTTTTTTTTAAGAAATATTGTGTCCACAGTGAATCTTGGCTGCAAATTGGACCTTAAAACGATTGCACTTAGAGCTCGAAATGCCGAATATAATCCAAAGGTAAAACGACTTGTACTGTTTTTGATTTTATAAGAACATATCATAAGCATAATGCAAAATAGTGTTGTACACGTTGTCTTCTGGTTGGGAAGTTTTATCTGTTTCACTTGATTCATTAGACAAATATAGAGGGGTGTGTTCACCCAGCAAAATCTTATCAAGAGTTGATATGGTGCTGCTTTTCTACATGCGGGAAAACATGGTCCCATTTTCTCCATGGCATAAGCTCCCATTAAAATGAATCATTAATGCTTATTAGAAATGGTTTACAGGTGGATTTTAAAGCGGATAAAACTCAATCGAGACATATAGTAAATTAAAGGGAACCGGACGCCTAAAAATTAGCCACCAGCCTCTTAAGACCTGTCCCTGCACCATCCTTACCTTAGCCATCCCTTTGTGCTAAAAATGTGTATTTAGAAAGTTCATAAAAGTGACTTTATTACCTTCAGCAATGTGGCTTCTCAGATTTTGAAGTCACAAAAGGCGTTGCCTGGTGCTTCTCCCCACCGCCTGCAGGATAATTATTCACACCCGATGGGCCTGCTAATTAGCAGAGAGCCGCCGCGTCACATTACATGGGCACTATAGCTGCTATGATGCTAAACGCGTCATATCCGGCTATACTGACCTCAGTACACCCATTTGGGTGTACTGTGGACCTCGTGATGCGCATTGTGCTTGCGCGAGGTGTGTTCACGGCAGCTTATCTGTGAGCCAATCGAGGCTGCCTCCGACCAGGACGAGTCATGTCCCCGGTCTGGGGCCACACGTAACAGACAACACGGAAGCGTCTCACCCGCGTCCTCACAGGGTTCCCATTCTTCCCTTATCAGGGACCCGGGCCCTACATCACCCCCACCTGACGCATATCATAGTCTGGATTCAGACCCCGGACGTGTTTTTTGACCTGGACTCCCCAGACACGCAGGCTATTGTCAGCGACCTGATCACTGCTGTCAACCAAGCGCTAAACGTCAATGATCCCGCATGTTCGTCTCCCGATCATGTGGTGACCTTCAAAAGGGCAAACCGCTCGCAAAAGTTTTTCGCAGATCATCCTGAGTTTCAGAATATGCTGTGAAAGCACAGAAACCGCCCAGACAAAAGGTTTGGAATTCGTAAGGCTTTCGAGGCTCGCTACAATTTTCTTCCCGCCTTAGGTCAAAATTGGGCAGATTCCCCGCCGGTTGATCCCCCAGTTTCCCGCCTGGCTGCGAAAACTTTACTTTCTCTTCCAGACATGTCCTTCATTAACCTCTTTTTGACCCTAAAGACTATCACATTTTTGTCAATTCTGACCAGTGTCCCTTTATGAGGTAACTAGCTGTGAGCCCGATGCAAATGCATCGGGATTCTAGAACGTGGCAATATTATTTGCATTAGTAGCATTATTATTACCATTAATAGCATAATTATTAGCATTCACAGCATTATTAGCATTAATAGCATTATTAATAGCAATAATAGTACTAATAATAGTATTGTTATTAGTATTAATAGCATTATTACCATAAATAGCATTAATAATAGCGTTAATAGCATTATTATGAGGAGTAATAGCATTATTAGCATGAATAAAATTATTAATAGCATTAATAGAATTAAAAATAGCATTAATAGCATTATTAATAGGATTAATAGCATGATTATTAGCCTTAATAGCATTAATATTAGCATGAATAGCATTAATAGCATTATTAATAACATTAATAGCATTATTAATAGCCTAAATAATAGAATTAATAGCATAAATAATCGCATTAATAGCATGAGTATTAGCATAAAGAGCATGAATAGCAATATTATTAGCATTAATAGAATTTTGAATAGCATAAATAGCATGATTATTAGCCTTAATAGCATTATTAATAGCGTTAATATGATTATTAGCATTAATATTAGCATTAATAGCATAATTATTAGCATTAATAGCATTATTAATAGCATTAATTGCATTAATAATACAATTAATAGCATTAATATTAGCATTAATAGTATAGCATTAATAGCATTATTAATAGCATAAATAATAGAATTAATAGCATAAATAATCGCATTAATAGCATTACTATTGGCATAAAGAGCATTAATAGCAATATTATTAGCATGAATAGCATTTTGAATAGCATAAATAGCATGATTATTAGCCTTAATAGCATTATTAATAGCGTTAATATGATTATGAGCATTATTATCATTAATATTAGCATTATTAGCATAATTATTAGCATTAATAGCATAATTATTAGCATTAATAGCATTATTATTAGCAGTAATAGCATTATTAATAGTATTAATAGCATTATTAGCATTAATAGTAGTAATAATAGAATTAATAGCATGAATATTAGCATTAATAGCATTAATAGTATTATTAATAGCATGAATAGCATTATTAATAGCATGAATAGCATTATTAATAGCATGAATAGCATTATTAATAGCATTAATAGCCTAAATAATAGAATTAATAGCATAAATAATCGCATTAATAGCATGAGTATTAGCATAAAGAGCATGAATAGCAATATTATTAGCATTAATAGCATTTTGAATAGCATAAATAGCATGATTATTAGCCTTAATAACATTATTAATAGCGTTAATATGATTATTATTAGCATAAATATTAGCATTAATAGCATAATTATTAGCATTAATAGCATTATTATTAGGAGTAATAGGATTATTATTACCATTAATAGCATTATTAATATCAAAAATAGCATTAATAATACAATTAATAGCATTAATATTAGCATTAATAGCATTAATAGTATTATTAATAGCATTAATAGCATTATTAATAGCATTATTAATAGCATAAATAATAGAATTAATAGCATAAATAAGCACATTAATAGCATTACTATTAGCATAAAGAGCATGAATAGCAATATTATTAGCATTAATAGAATTTTGAATAGCATAAATAGCATGATTATTAGCCTTAATAGCATTATTAATAGCGTTAATATGATTATTATTAGCATTATTAGCATTAATATTAGCATTAATAGCATAATTATTAGCATAAATAGCATTATTAGGAGTAATATGATTATTATTAGCATTAATAGCATTATTAATAGCATTAACAGCATTAATAATACAATTAATAGCATTAATATTAGCATTAATAGCATTAATAGTATTAAGAATAGCATTAATAGCATTAATAGCATTATTAGCATTAATAGCATAAATAAGCGCATTAATAGCATTACTATTAGCATAAAGAGCATTAATAGCAATATTATTAGCATTAATAGAATTTTGAATAGCATAAATAGCATGATTATTAGCCTTTATAGCATTATTAATAGCGTTAATATGATTATTATGAGCATTATTATAATTAATATTAGCATTAATAGCATACTTATTAGCATTAATAGCATAATTATTAGCAGTAATAGTATTATTATTAGCATTAATAGCATTATTATTAGCATTAATAGCATAATTATTAGCATTAATAGCATTATTATTAGCATTAATAGCATAATTATTAGCATTTTTTTTTTATTATTATTATTTTTTATTTTATTTATTATTTATTACTTTTTTTTTTTATTATTTTTATTATTATTAAATTAATTTATTATTTGTTATTTTAAGTGAGCCTGAGACTCGCAATGGCCGCTGCGCGGCCATTGCGAGTCGTCCTTCAGGTCCGCTCAAAGGGGTGATAGAGATACATGGCGGATGATACTGTGCGCTGATTGGTCGCTTGTTCCCATAGAGAAACATGGCCATGTTTCTCTATGGGAAGAAGCGACCAATCAGCGTCCAGCATCATCCGCTATGTAAGTCTATGAGCCCTTTCAGCGGACCTGAAGGAGAACTGTGTATTTAGAAATGACTCAGTTCTCCTTCAGGTCCGCTCAAAGGGCTCATAGACTTACATAGCGGATAATGCCGGACGCAGATTGGTCGCGGAGCTGAAGGACGACCCGGAGCTCGGTGGAGGAAGACAGAAGACTGCTGGATGGAAGACTCGTGGAGCGGGCAGAAGGAAGAGGATGCCTGGGCCGAAGGAAGGAGTGGACCTGGACCTGGACCTGAGGAAGCAGATGTCATGAAGACAGGTAAGTGATCTACGGCGTCGGGGTGGGGGGGGGACCTGTGCGGACATTGTGGGGGGGCCTGTGCGGACATTGTGGGGGGGCCTGTGCGGACATTGTGGGGGGGCCTGTGCGGACATTGTGGGGGGGCCTGTGCGGACATTGTGGGGGGGCCTGTGCGGACATTGTGGGGGGGCCTGTGCGGACATTGTGGGGGGGGGCCTGTGCTGACATTGGGGGGGGGGCCTGTGCTGACATTGGGGGGGGGGCCTGTGCGGAAATTGGGGGGGGGGGGGGCCTGTGGGGACATTGTGGGGGGGCTGTGCGGACATTGTGGGGGGGCTGTGCGGACATTGGGGGGGGGCCTGTGCGGACATTGGGGGGGGGCCTGTGCGGACATTGTGGGGGGGCTGTGCGGACATTGGGGGGGGGGGGCCTGTGGGGACATTGTGGGGGGGCTGTGCGGACATTGGGGTGGGGCTGTGCGGACATTGGGGTGGGGGGGCTGTGCGGACATTGGGGGGGGGGGGCCTGTGGGGACATTGTGGGGGGGATGTGCGGACATTGGGGGGGGGCCTGTGCGGACATTGTGGGGGGGCTGTGCGGACATTGGGGGGAGGGGGCCTGTGCGGACATTGGGGGGAGGGGGCCTGTGCGGACATTGGGGGGGGGGGCCTGTGCGGACATTGTGGGGGGGGGCTGTGCGGACATATGGAGGGCGGGTGCGGACATTGCGGGGCTGAGGAGGGGTGCTGGGGAGCGAGTGTGGGGGGCGGTGCTAGACTGTGTATGGGTGCTGGCGGCGGAGGTGTGCGGGCAGTGAGGGGGAGGGGTCTGTGCGGCGTTGGGGGTGTGCGGTGCTGGGGGCGGGTGCAGGGCTGGGGATTGTTGGTGGGATGTGGATCGGGGCTGGGGGGGAGGCACAGGGGGCAGCTCCAAAGTTGGAGGAGGGCTGTGCTGCGCCGCCTCCGCTCCATGGTCCCCGGGCGAGTTGTGGGTAGCGGGGAGCAATGGCCGCTTAGCGGCCAATGCTTCGCGCGTATCCACATGACCACGCCGGAAGTAGCGCCGAAAGGGGCAAAAAAGCGATTCGCGATTATATAATAGATATCTCTGGAACGCTTCAACAGATCCTAGCGATTCTGAGATTGTTTTTTCGAGACATATTGGGCTTGTTAGTAGTAAATTTAGGTCAATAATTTTTGCGTTTATTTGTGAAAAAAATAAAAAAATTGGCAAAAATTTTGGAAATTTTGAAATTTTGAATTTTTATTCTGCTAAACCAGAGAGTTATGTGACACAAAATAGTTAATAACATTTCCCACATGTTTACTTTACATCAGCATAATTTTGGGGGAAAAAATTTTTTTGGGGTGGGAAGTTATAAGGGTTCAAAGTTCATCAGCAATTTCTCATTTTTTCAGTAAAATTTACAAAACCAAATGTGATGTGGTCACTAAAAAAAATGAAGTCCCTTTGAGGGGTGTACATGACAGAAAACACCCAAAAGTGACTCCATTCCAAATACTGCACCACTCAAGCTACTCAAAACTACATTCAAGATTATTAACCCTTCAGGTGCTTCACTGGAACTAAAGCAACATGGAAGGAAAAAATGGACATTTTAATTTTTCTAACAAAAATGTTTTTTTAGCCTCAATTCTTTCATTTTCACATGGGCAACAGGATAAAATGCATCCTAAAATGTGTTGGTCAATTTCTCCTGAGTACACCGATACCTCATATGTGGTCATAAACCACTGTTTGGGTGCACGGCAGGGCTCCGAAGGGAAGGAGCGCAATTTGACATTTGGAGATAATTTTCCATTCAAAAAGTGAAATGGCGCTCCTTCACTTCTGAGCCCTGCCGTGCGCCCAAACATTAAAACACCACACATAAGGTATCTGTGTACTCAGGAGAAATTGCCCAACAAATTGTAGGATGCATTTTAACCTTTTGCCCATGTGAAAATGAAAAAAGTTAGGCAAAAGAAAATTATTGTGAAAAAATAGAGTACTTTTTCCTTATTACAGATCAATTTGTGAAGCACCTGGGGGTTCAAAGTGCTCACTATGCATCTAGATATGTTCTTTGGGGGTTCTAGTTTCCAAAAAGGGGTCACTGCAAACAATTTGAGCTAATTTTCCATTCATATTGTTAGCGGACACCAAGTCGTGTATGGAGAACCCATGTGCCACCGGCACAAAGGCAACTGGTAGAGTTGGGGTACATCACCAGATCAGTGTGTCTTAATATACATACAAATGTCGAAGCACTCCCTTGGAGATGTTTGTAGATGTTTATTCCAGCTTGCAAAGGTACAAATGGCAACGTTTCAGGCACCCACACCCTTATTCCTGCAGGAATACATTTTATATATATATATAATATAATATATATTTCTAGTACTGATTTTAGAAAAAAAATGACGTGGGACTCCACCATATTTTTGGTCCAGCTGCTACATCTAGGCAGCTGGGGGCTGGAATCCTCAGCATGGAGAGGCCCAAGCTTTCTGTGCCCCCCATGCTGCAAATTGCAGCCCGCAGCCGCCCCAGAAAATGGCGCATTCATTGAAGCACCATTTTCTGGCGCTATACCCAGGCTCTTCCAGTTGCCCTGGTGCTGGTGGCAATCTGGGTAATAAAGGGGTTAATGCCAGTTTTTTATTGGCAGCTGGCACTAAGCCCGAGATTCATAATGTCGGGCCAATGTTGGACCCGGCCATTAGAAATCTCTAGTAAATAGTCAAAAATAAAATACACCACGCAGAGAAAAATCTTTTTATTTGAAAAAAAAAAAACAAACAAAATTCGGACTCCATCTTTATTATGAAGATCCGACGAAGTCCACAACGAAGGTCCCACGACGCTCGCTTTTCCTGCTGAGTCATAGAGCGGGAGGGGGCTGAGGAGGGGGAGGGCACTTGCCGATCCGCCCCTCCAGATCTGATTGGAGAGCTCCAATCAGATCTTGAGGGGTGAATCCGTCTGATTCGCTTTGATCGGCAGTTTGTTTCAACTGCCAATCAGAGTGACTTTAGCCACGGGGGGCTAAGCCACCCCCCCGGGCTAAAGTATAGGTTGTCACTTAGCTGCGGCTCTATTAACCCCTTAGCGACAGCGGTTAATAGAGCCGCAGGAAGGGAAACCCGCGATGACGCAGCATATGCGTCATGGGTTTGGAACGAATTTGTTTTCATGACGCATATGCTGCGTCACTGGTCGGGAAGGGGTTAAGGACCCGACAGGCAGGTTAAACAGCTGGCTCGATCAGTTTTTAAGGCATCTGGTTCATCCCTTTCGCCCTCCTTTGCTTCAGTGTGGGTCGCCAAGGCAATCATTACCTGGGTGGATACCATACAAAAGTCCCTGCAAAACGGCAGCCTTTCATCGGAGCTAGCAGACATAGCAGCCCAAATATCAGTTGCCGGGGAATACCTCATTCAGGCGTCCCTTGATTCGGCTAATTGTGCGCGATCGCAGCCTCAAACGCTATTACCATTCAGAGGGCGTTCTGACGAGTGGCGGGTGAGTTCTGCATGAAATAAATCTTTGACTGACTAGGCTTTTTGGTGAGCGATTGGACAAGCTCATTTCAGATGCCACAGGAGGGAAGAGTACCTCTCTTCCTCAACAGAAGCCAAGACGCCTCTTTGCCTGGCGTCAGCAGACGCGTTTCCGGTCCTTCTGGAACTCTTTTGGCTGGGCTGCGTCACGCCCACTCCTAATACCAACTGTTCGCCACGTAGGGACAGGGGTGCACCATCAGCCCACAAGTCTAGCCAGCATGGCAATCGCAGTAAAAGCAATCCAGACCAGGGGAATCCAGATCCCAAAGGTGGTCCTCATCCTGACTCTCCCTCATCCACGGAAGACACCACTTTAGGCGGCCGACTGTCCTTCTTTTGGCATGTCTGGCTCCCCGTCGTAGAAGACAGGTGGGTCAGGGAACTGGTGTCTTCTGGTTACAACATCGGGTATGTCGCCCGTCCACCGAATCAATTTTTTTCCTTTCCAACCCCCCACCTAACGCATGCGCCTTCTTCCAGGCCATCTATTCCCTTCTACAAGCGGGAGTCATCATTCCCGTTCTGGAGGCTGAGCACTTCGGAGGATTCTATTCGAACGGCTTTGTAGTTCCCAAGAAGGATGGCTCCCATCTTGGATCTGAAGCATCTCAACAAATAAATCTAACTCCATCACTTCAGGATGGAGTCCCTCCGTTCCTTTATCACCTCCATGGAGGAGGGAGAGTTCTTGGCCTCGATAATGTTTGAAATGTGTACCTACATATCCCTATCTCCCAGGCGCACCAGCAGTACTTGCGCTTCGCGATTCACGGGGAGTATTTCCAGTTCGTCGCCTTACCCTTCGGGCTCGCAACGGCACCCAGGCTTTTCATGGTGGCCATCATGACTATTTTTCACTCCTGGGGTGTAGTCGGTCTACCCTATTTGAACGACTTTTTGATCAAGACTCCCTCATTCGACTGCGAAGAGAGGGTCCAAATCACTATAGACACGCTCTCTTGTCTGTGGTGGTTGGGCAATCTTCCCTGATTCTGGATCATACAATCGCCTTCCTGGGGATGGTTTTCGATATCTTCTGTGCGTTGGTAGTTCCCCCTCGAGACAAGTCCCGAGCCCTGCGTCAGGGTGTCCGTGCTCTTCTCCGGCCCTCGTCTCACCCCATTCATTTCAAGATGAGAGTTTTGGGCAGGATGGTGGTTGCAATGAAGGCGGTTCCATTTGCCCAGCTGCACCTCAGGCCTCTGCAGTTGGCTCTTCTATCAGCCTGGGACAGGAGTCAGTTCACCCTTGACCGGACCTTTCGGCTATCCTCCCAGGAAGAAATTACGTTGGAGGCTGCAGCCAGGTTCCCTTTCGCGGGGGAGATCATTCCTCTCTGCTCAATGGGCGGTACTCACCACAGACGCCAGACTGGGGGGGCGGTCTTCCTCCAGCACATGGCCCAGCGACGTTTGTCCCACCGTGAGTCCACTCTTCCCATCAATCTTCGGGAAATTCGGGCCATATTTTTGGTCTTGCAGGCTTTTCAACACCTACTAGCGGGTCGCCACATTTGAGTACAATTGGATAATGCCATGGCTGTGGTGTATGTCAATCATAAGGGAGGCACCTGCATCTTACAGGCGATGAGCGAAGTGGAGCCAATCCGTCGCTGGGCCAAGT
>JARQOC010000001.1:440661979-440711807 GCA_033576535.1 Allobates femoralis
AACCATAGAAGCCCTCTACGCCTGCACATTGACCCCAGGCAAGGAGGCAGCCGGGTTCCCTGCGTAAAGGCAAGGAAGCATCCTTCACACAGGGTGCAGCTCCTTCCCCTGGATCCATACTGCCACCACTCAGCAGCCCAGGAACTCTGGGCTCCTGGGGCAGCAGACGCCTGCAGCCAGCAAGACACAGGAGATCCAGCTTTCTGGATCTCCTGCGGGTCACCTCAGAGGGCTAGTGCGGCAGTGCCCAGGCGTTTCGGAGGGGTCCGGGTCGTTTTTGACCCCTTCCCGGACCTCCGCGCCGGCCCGGAGCCATTTGCGGCATGGACTTCCTAATTTAGGCCGCGGCTTCGGCCTAGTGCGAAGCCGCCGCCTTTTGCCCGCCCCCGGCCCGCCTCTCCCGATGACGCTGTATGACGCTGATAGGGGCGGACCGGACTGCAGCCGCGTCATGGGGGGGGGGCGGGACACCTGCTCCTGGCGCCTCTCGCTCGCCGCGAGAGTTGCTGCGCGCTTTTTTCATGGTGGAACCGCCCCCTCTATAGACAGGGTGGCCATATCATGAGGGCACAGTTAGAGTACAGTGCCCATTACCTAATATCAGCGGTACCCCTGCTACACCTGCATAGGGGCTCCCTATAGGCTCCAGCAGCAGTACACTAGATGGATAGAAGCTCTCACTTATTGGGGCTTCTTCCCTGCTGCAGCTGAAGGGTCTAAAGCAATCTTTGCACAACTAGTGCACTACTGTGTCTGCTTTATTCTTTACGTTTTTTTAAGGATCACAGCAGGGTTTAATCCCTACTTCAGCCCTATAAGTGCTCCCTGGCAGCCTTCACCTAAGAGTCTATGGCTGCCCACAGGGATTCTGGACTTACAAATAAGCCATGTTGCTTACCAGTTGCCAGTAGCAACCGCAGGACAATCCAGCAGTACTATCTCCTGCTGCACCTTGTCCACCTACCTCCGCCATGCATGGAGCAATATGCGAGAGGCAGTGTAATAGATATAAAAAATAGGGGATTATCAGTAATCAGCTCGGTTGCTGAGCTAGTTAAATGCAGGTTCTTGTCGGTTCACCTAATACTACACTTAATGGTTTGCCATTACGTACGCATCTGCATTCTACATTTACTTGTGTTTCTTGCAGATCAATTCCTGGCCAATGATCTTGCGCTGTTGACCCAGGCTGCTCGGGTCGTGTCCTCCGGACTATTTGACTCGTAAACCGTAAAGCTGACAATTGTTCTGCAAGAAGTACGGGTCAGGATTACCCTCAGGCGCTAAGGCGCCGGCATAACAAATTCTGGTCATCGGAATCGTTAAGGATGGTTGGAGATATGTTCATTCTCCCAAAGGATCGGTCACCACGCAGGGACCTCTTTACTGGTAGACTTATTACAGGATTAACAGGTTCTTCCTCGGGCCCCACTATTGCAGACCTCAGTTGAGGCTCATATAAACTACCATTATATCTGACACGAATGTTTGCCAATCCTTTCCAGACCCTGCAGCTGGAGCTCTGGTTAAGTAACGACAGCCAAGTCCCATAAGACGCAGGCTGTAACACTATGATTCCCAATGACACGGGTAGTTCAGCTACCGGTATCTGGAATCTATGAACCATGCACCCTCGATTCCCCACTGTTAGGGATTCGGGTTAAACTTGCGTCCGCACAAGGCCTTCCCGGGCTCCATCCCCTGATCTCAAAGAAGAAGCGGCCAATCTCATCACTATACCTATATTAGGTATTTGGGTTGAGATACTACGCACACGCCCTCTGTTTGGCCCGTCCGAAGCTGGACCTCACAGTCCCGCGGCTGCACTACCAATATCGTTGGGTCCTCCGGCCTTCCGTGTGGCTGTGCCAGATCCTCCTCCCACAGTCGGTCTTTTCTCGACTTAGTAGTCGGGAGTGAATGCTATAAGACCTATAACTCATACACACAGCCCGAGGTTGGGAAATGGCGATCTAGCCCAGCTGGCAATCTCCTCACTGCACCAATATTAGGTACTTGGCTTGAGATAACACGCGCACCTCCTCTGCTCAGCCCGCTTCAAACCAGGACCTCGCAGACTCACGGAAGCATTAACCCAATGGATGGGCCCCCTGGCCTCCCGTGTGGCTGTAGCCCGGACCTTCTTCCACGCAGTCAGTTCCTTCTCGTCTCAGGAGTTAAAAAGTGAATACTGTGAGACCTTTTGCGCATAAAGACAGCCTGAAGTTGGTATTGTCTATACTGCATTCCAGGAGTCTCCCACATCTGGACGACTTATTCATCAATGCAGGGTTTTCGAAGTCTGCGAACACTGTCGCTTTCACTGGGCACGTTAAGAAGACTCGGTTGGCGGATCACCCTCCAGGAGTCTACCACAACTCCAGAGCACAGATTGCAGCACACAAACTCAAGAAGTCCCAGCTCCGCTGCGTATTTCTGATGGCCACATGCTACATAGGGACTACCAGCCATGGTGGATTTTCTCAGACAAAGCACGGATTCTTCTAGGAATCCGCAGCCTCCCTCAGCGGTCTCCTCAATCCTTCACAACGGCTATAACAATCCTAGACAGGATAGGGCAGCATGGGAAGCAGTTCCATAAGCTCAGCCGAACCTACGGCCTTCTTTCTTTTTCAACTATCCATGCTTAGACATGGCCCAGGAATAGGATGTGGTGTGATGTACTCACACCACAATGCACATGTAGATAGTCACGCCCACATCCGACTTCCCCTCATTTACGAAGATTCGGGCAGTAACTCTAGTACTGACATCATTCAGTCATCTTTCGGCATTCAGATTCGTCAGAATACAGTCAGACAATGTCACAGCCGTGGCATATGTCAACCACCAGAGTGGAACCCGCAGTCTCCAAGTGATGACAGACGTTCGCCACATTCTTCTCCAGGTGGAATCCTCGAACACTGTACTACCGGCTGTTCTCATACAAGGCTAACCCGCCAAGTGACGGACTCAGGGAAGCGGTCCCCCCATCCGGATGTTCTCCGTCAAGGCTGCCAGCACCAGGAACCTACAGATGTGGACCTGACGGACTCACGCCTCCATGCTAAGGTTCCATTCTTTTCGGCCAGGTCCTAGGACCTACAGTCAATACGACAGACGAGCTAGTCCAAGACTGGCCTTGTTTCTGTCTCCCCTATATTCTTTTCCACTAACAAGATAGTGTGGAAGGTCAAACAAGAATGTCGCCAGTTCATCCATGTACTTTCAGACTGGCCCAGATGAGCTTGGACGGGAAGTTCGTCCAACTCATAACAGCAGCACCAGGACGACTAACTGTCAGTCCAGACCTGCTCTCTCAGGGCCAGTTCTCAATCGGAATTCTTCAATTCTAAACATGGTGGCGTAGCCTTTGAGATCTGGAATTTATCCCCAGGGCTTTTTTCCCTGGGTGTTGTAGCGACCAAGGTCGCAACAAGTAAACTAACCTTATCGACGATATACCACGAGTGTAATCGTCTTGTTTTTTTCTTTATATCCAAGCACCTCTGGAGGTCATTCCCCTGACCCTATTTCATGCAAAGAGCTTTCATTTCTTCCACTCAGAACTACACTCAGGTTGGTCCTTGAGGCCTCTCACACAGCAGGTTTTTTCTGCCTGTTTCACCTTCCTTCAAGAACGTCTTGCCACCAGTTCTTTAGGAAAATCTCCTTTTCACAGGGTCTTACGTTTAAGGTCTCCATCCACAGGACTACTCCTGCGGGACCTGATCTTCGTTCTCACAGCTCTAAAGAATTCACCCATTGACTTTCTACGGGATATTACTCTTCGCATTATCATCCAAAACAGTAATGTGTCTTGGTGAAAAATTATTTTTTTCTGCAGAGGTGTCGGTACTTTCATCGCTCTTATGTTAACCATCTTTTCTAGTCCTCTACCTGAACGAGACTGTCCTACGGATGGTTCCATCCTTCTTCTTAGGCGGTATACTCCTTCCACCTCACTAAAGACGTCTCTCTGTCATCACTGCGCCCGACTCCAGTCTGTCTGGTCGTAAAGGACCTTCATATGCAGGATCTTGTCAGATACCTACGCATATACGTATCAAAGAAATGTTTCTTGCAAACTGCTCGGATTCGTTTTCTCTTCTCTTACAGAGGGCAAAAATAATGACATGTCAGCCTTTAAGGCTCCTCTGACCAAGTAGATTCGTCTAACCATCCAAGATGCTTTTCCATCGAAAACTCATCCATTTTGGCACATTGTACTATAACCGTGAGGGTCTCCTGGTCAGTCCGGCACCAGGGGCCAGCGCAATATGTGTGTGGACACACACAGGTGTCCGTTTTCCCCACTTACTCAACCACGACACGGCCTGCACTTCGTTCTCGCTATTCGCAGGTCTGGGTAGACGTATACTCCAGGTGACAGCTGTCGTCTGTCGGTGCATAGTTTCTCACTGATCAGGTTCAGTGTGACTGGCGTCATTGTTTTCTCCCACCCAGGGACTGCTTTAGGACGTCCCACGGTCTGTGTCCCCCAATGAGGCGAAGGAGAAAAGGAGATTTTTGTGTACTCACCATAAAATCCTTTTCTCTTAGCCTCTAATTGGGGGACACAGCACCCACCCTTTTTTTTACCCTTGTGGGTTCTGTAGTTCTTACATGGCTTCTCAACTATTGCATGGTTAAGAGGTCTACACATGTTTGCCTAGGCTACGGATGTTCACTGTTGAATGTTTAAACTGTGCCTGTCTTGTTACAGGTCCTATGGTACTGTGAGTCCGGTTAGATACAGGCCTTGTTATACAATTATTGCTCCGTTGACTCTTCACGGTCTACGCATGTGCCTGTTTATCCACAGGTCTTGTTGTACTAACATTACTGCGCTAACTATTACCTGTCTTCAAGCATGCCTGTTTAAATTCAGGATCTATTACTCTGTTGTTAACTGGTTAACCATAATGTTTTCACAGGTTGCCTGTGTGGTTACAGGTTTTGAGTTACTGTTATTATATGTTAACTCTCCTACTGCTTTAGCACAAAACTGGAGAATCACTTCCTGCTCCAGGGGTGTAGTGCTGCAGAGGCTTAACTCTTTTGCAGATTTATGCCTAGTGTCGCCTCCTAGTGGACAGCAGCATAACACCCACGGTCTGTGTCCCCCAATTAGAGGCTAAGAGAAAAGGATTTTACGGTGAGTACACAAAAATCTCCTTTTTTCCTGTGTGATTTCTCATAATTACACATATCTTATTTTATAGATATTACTGACAACTAGTGAGAATTCATGTCAACAACACCTTTAGAAATGTATTTACTTAGAAAATTCATAAGGTGTTCAATAATTATTTAATCCGCTGTAAATACACCACGAACAAAATAAAATGATGAACTGAGAAAGATTCTTGCCTACCAATCACAGGTTAGATGATAAATGGGATTCTGACCACAAAGACGCAATCATGAGAATCAGGATCCCGTGGTAAAGAAGCAGTAGTGCTCTTGGGACCACTCCTCTTTTCTATGTCTGTTGGAGTGGTAGTCGTATTTGTTTACTGCTGTTCCCATAAACCTAAATTGAAGGGCGGCCACACATGTACTTCATGGCTCCAAACACACTGGAATCCCTGTTCTGGTGATGCTACATTTATTATGTCTCCTGTGTACAGGTGGTGAGTATTAGACATTGGATACTGAACTTATTTTTGTACAGCAGATTCGATGCTGCCATATTGGAGGCAAACGCTTGTCAGGCAAGGCAGCATGTGTGTCTGAAAACACCAGCAGAGTACAACTAAAAGCAGAAATACTAATAGTGATGTGATGTTTTAAACTGTATGGGAGTTATGGTGCTTAGGACACTTTCATACAGCAAATTTTAGTCTGTATTTTGCATTAGTACTTGTAAACCAAAAGTGGAAAATATATAGTGAAAAACCATAAAATTAATAATTGCACTTCTTCCATATCTTGGTCTATGGTATTACGAATGCAAAATACTGATTGAAATACTGCCATATATTGTATCAAAAGCATATTGCATGCAATTGAATCTATAGACCTGAACTGGCTATATCATGTGGATCTATGATGCTATTAGATGTGTGGTCTGATCACAAGATCAGATCATAGTGCAAGGTGGGCTATTTATGTAGATACACATAAATAAAATGGGAATGGTTGGTGATATCAACTTCCTGTTTGTGGCACCTTAGTATATGGGAGGGGAAAACGTTTCCAGATTGGTGTTAACCATGGTGGCCATTTGGATCCAACTTTTTTTCAATGTGAAGAGGATCATGTAACACATTGAACTCTAATGAGAATTTGATAAGAAAAACAATGGTGTGCTTGGTTTTAAAGTAACTTTATTCCTTCATGAGTTATTTACAAGTGTATGACCGCTTATAAAATGTGTTCAAAATGCTGCCCATTGTGTTGCATTATCAATGCAACCCTCTTCTCCCACTCTTGACACACTGATAGCAACACCGCAGAAGAAATGCTAGCACAGGCTTCCAGTATCCGGTGTTTCAGATGCTGCACATCTCGTATCTTCACAGCATAGACAATTGCCTTTAGATGAGTGATGAGGCAAACATTTTTGTGAATGATGAAGTTAACAAACAAAACCACCGCTATTTGTCTGACACTAACCCACAGTGGATAGATCCCTCCAAGACTGTTGGAACACAAAAATGTATTGTATGGTGTGGTATATGGGGTACAAAGATAGTGGGGCCATTCTTCCTCAATGGAAACCTCAATGCCAGTGGCGCACCCAAGGGGGGGACCTACGTGTCTGGATATCCCCCCTTTGGACGGCCCTGAGAAGCTGGGGGGGCCCACCGCCGCCCGCCCCGGTGTTATTATGTCTAGGCCTGTACGGTGCTTATTCTTTATTACTTTCAGTCCCTGACTCTGCCGCCACTTCCGCCGCCCTGTGTGCGTTCCACACACTAGGAATGCATAGCAGAGAGGGTCCTCGCTACTCCGCCCCCTCACATCCTCTTCCTGCAGCAGTGTGAAACGCACACACAGAAGAGGGACTCATTCCTGTCAGTGACCCCCTCCTCTTCCGGGATGCACGCTTTTGCGGCCGGAAGTTGTAAACCCAGTCTACTCTCTAGTCTTGGCATAATCCGTTCAGGAATGCGGCCCGCAGTTCCACCTTTTTTTCTGCAAGTAACTAGTGTGTTAGAAAAAAATTAATTACTACGCAATGTAATTCCTACCATAGAGGCACAACAAAGACTGTTTTCGTGCAGTATTAAGCATTAATTAGGTATTCAAATTTACAAAAATCGCTTGGCTTTTAGGGGGGCTTCGCTTCCCCAAACCCCCCCACCGGGGGCTTGGCCCCTCGGAACCCCGCTGGGGGGTGACACCCCCCTTTCAGGGCCGGTGTGTGTTTCTTGGACCCCTACCTTGGAAAATTTCTGGGTGCGCCACTGCTCAATGCCACTGGATATCTGAATCATGTAGCAATTTCAGAAATTTGCCCTCACAGTCAAGCATGGTGGTGGAAATATTATGTTTTGGGGGTGTTTCTCTATTAAGGGCACAGAACTACTTCATCGCATCAATGGGACCATAGATGGAGCCATGTACCGTAAAATTCTGAATGACAACCTCCTTGAAAATTGATGGTATGGTGTGGTATATGGGGTACAAAGATAGTGGGGCCATTCTTCATCAATGGAAACTGGATATTTGAAATTGCTACATGATTCAGATATCTATCAATTTTTGTGTTCCAACAGTCTTGGAGGGATCTATCCACTTTGGTTAGTGTCAGACCAATAGCGGTGGTTTTGTTTGTTAACTTCACCATTCACAAAAAAGTTTGCCTCATCACTCATCTGAAGACAATTGTCTATGCTGTGAAGATAGGAGATGTGCAGCAACAACGGACACTGGAAGCCTGTGCTAGCATTTCTTCCTTCTGCGGTGTTGCTATTAATGTGTGAGACAAGACAGCATTTCAAGCTTCAACATTGATTAGGCACAGTGGAATAAGGGACACGGGTAGACATCATGCTCAGACAACCATACTAAATTCAGAAAACACACAAGGAGACTCCAAGAAGAGTCTCTACATTTCAAAAAATTTGAGCGAGACACCATGAAAGTGGCATCAATTCACTAACCCAGAATAAAAATGTTATAATGGCGAGATCAATGCAGCACATTGAAAAGTACATCACAGTCTGCACAGGCTGTGACTGGGGTGGAAAAGTCTTTGGAGATTCATGACTTGTTCATCTTGATGAAAGTTAGGCAATGTACTGTACATTTTCTGGGGACAGCCATATGCACTTATCCATCAGTACACCACCAGCAGTGCTGAAGAAATCTTCTGAGTGAACGCTGACTGAAGAGCATAACAAAACCTCCAAAGTGTGACTGATGAGCTCTGGACACTCTTCTATTTTTGAAGCCCAAAATGCAAAAGAGTCCAATTATTCCCCCATGGTGGCATGGAGATTGAGCTCGATATACCCCTACACTATCATCTCCAGTCGTTCACTATGTGTCAGACTTGTACTCAGTTCTGCTGGTGGATGAGCTGGTTTAAAATATTGGTCAAACGAATCCCAGAAATTGCGTCTGACAGTTAAACTGCTGCTACCAATGCTTCTGCACTGACGACTTGACGTTCCCCAAGTTGGAAGTGTAGATGTGTACTGTGGGCGGTAAACATGGGTAATTAGGGTTCCGCCTTTGAGGATTGTGTGTGATGCTGAGGTGGAGGAAAAGAGCAACAAGCCACATGATGCAGCGCTGCCATCAACTGTAGCAAATGCACTTTCTGGGCCTCATTTACAAGTTGTACCACTCTTCTACTGCTGCCAAAGAAAGAGACTGGAGTAGCATGTTCATTAACAGAAGTTGACACTTGTCTAAGGCCCCTTTCACATCAGCGTTTTTTTCAAATCGCGGCAGATGCGGTGAAAAAAACCGCATCTGCCGCGACTACCACATACCGGCTGCACTTGCGGCACGGTTGCGGCGCGGTTGCGGTAAACGCCATACAAGGTATAGGCGATCTTGCGGCAGGTGCGGCAAGTTCGGTTTTTGCACTTGCGGCAGGTGCGGCCGCGAAAAAAAACGCGGCTGACAGCATTTTTTTTCGCGCCCGCACCTGCCGCAAGTGCCAAAACCGCACTTGCCGCACCTGCCGCAAGTCTGCCTATACCTTGTATGGCGTTTACCGCAACCGCGCCGCAACCGTGCTGCAAGTGCAGCCGGTATGCGGTAATCGCGGCAGATGTGGTTTTTTCACCGCATCTGCCGCAATTTGAAAAAAACGCTGATGTGAAAGGGCCCTAAGACGGTGTTTGTTCAGTACACTTTTTTGTAACATTACCAGTAGCACCTACCCCATGTACACCTCCAACACCAAGCCTATTCCCCCTAACACCATGTATATTCCCCTTTTCAGCATGATCTTGGGATTTTCCACCCATTTTACTTCACAAAAATTGCCAATAACTTGTTTGAGACCAAAAAAGCCTTTTAGGGAAAACACAAAGATTTAACAATCATTTGGAAAAACAAGAAAATCCCGTGGCATTCGTTTCTATAAAATTCCAGCTTTTATGTGTACACAAACCTGTACAATCGCATGTATGCACGAAACGGCTGATGTCTGGTAGCTCAATCTGTGCTTTGCGCACCTGAGCTTTTCTATCTCTTTCCTGCACTGCCATGCTTTGCTTGTGAACTATTTTTCATTATTTGAAATAAATGCTGGAATTTTACTGAAATGAATGCCACAGGATTTTCTTCTTTATCCATGGATTTGCCTGCCCAGAGACTGGGTTTCTGTAGTTGAGTACCATTTTCTTTTTCCATGGATTAATCATTAAAGGATCCTTGTACCAGGTGGTGAAAGTAATTAAGCCAAAAAAAAAGGCTCTTTGGGGAAACACACATATTTCGCAATAACTTTTTTTTTCTATGCAAAAAATGTGTCTTTGGCAACGCACATAAATTTGGTAAGCAAAAAATGCCTATCTCTGGATGGACCCTCTCACCCTTCTAGTCTATCTAAAATGAGGTCAAGTAGCTATGTAGTAGGGACGGAGCAGCAGCAGCACTGTCCCTACCAGACACTCTCAAAATGGCAACGACGGCAAATGGCTGCTTCTCATAACCTGAAAGACATGTGACTTAAGGCAGCCAATGATCCTAAATGGACGGTGCTTCTTGTCCTGCGCACAGTGCTACAAACGAACCAAGCCAGAAACCCACGAGGTGAAAGTAATGGTGCCTTTATTCTCTACGCGTTTTGGAGTGCTTCCACGCTCCTTCCTCAGGAAAACCACCACGTTAACCAGAACTTGGTGGTTCTCCTCAGGAAGGAGAGTGGAAGCGCTCTGAAACATGTAGGGAATAAAGGCACCTGTTACTTTCACCTCGTGGGTTTCTGACTTTAGTTTTTAGCATTGTGCGCAGGACAAGAAGCACCGTCCATTTAGGATCATTACTACAGCCACAACTATTGCATGGAGTGTGGGTCCAGTGGCAAACTGCAACACATGCTTATTCCGGTTGTAGATTTTATAACCTTAAAAGGTGAGCAGCCATTTTAGCTTTACTTGCTCATCCTATCATTTAGGAAAGGCACCATTTGCGATTTTGTTCCCCTTGTTTTCTTAAGGCAGCCAATGACACAAACCCTTGTGTCTGCAAGTTGTGGATGGTTTATGTGTCCTGATTGGGTGCCGGCCCGAAACATCCAACAGTGAGAGCAAGGAAAAAAAAAAGAGGTCTGACGCTTTTCTGACATCTCACCACCTCATTCTCTTATCAAACACATTCCACCGCTATCCTAGACAGTTATAAGGTAGAAGAAAAGCATCACTGCAAATCCAGTAATGTTTTTTTTTACATCCGATAAGTTACCAAACAAAGCTGAGTTCGCCGATCTTCAAGCAAAGGGTTCTTATTCCCAATCCCAAATCCAAATCATTCATGTTTGTGCTGAATTTGAAATTGGGGAACATGAACAGGAAACGTTTGCTCATCTGTATTAAGAACAGGACAGTGGTGTACCTTCAGGTCCAGGGGCCCCCAATTATTGCAAATCTTTAATAGTAGTAGTCTTTTTCTATAGGCCAAAGGGACATTTGGGGCCCTCCCTAGGCTGCAGGGCCCGGGTGTTTTCGCAGCCCCTGCATCTACTGTAGTTATGCCCTTGCATAAGGATCATTGATACTTTATATCTGGCATCATAAAATAAGCATGAAATCAAATACATGCAATGTTTGAAATTGTTGTATGACCAAAAATGGATATTTACATCCTTGCAAAGTTGGTAATGTAAGAATATTTATCATAAGTTTACCTTACATGATCAAGTGTAAGAGTGAATGTGTGTGACTGGTCATCAGACAGTAAAAAAGCACAAAACACCTAAAGATATACCAATTGTGATCTTTTGTAAACACATGTTGTACTGACATTTAGGGGCCAATATGACAGTTGCAATCAGGATAATTTTGCAGTTAGTTTCCATAGAGATATTTGGGGGAAAATGAAACACCTTTCATGTTTGTTTTTTAACTTGATTATTAATTTCCTTGATAACATCTATCCTTTATATGGCATGTCTTTTCAATAAAAGACCTCTTGTCCTGTATAAATGTACATGATTGCACAATAAAAACATACAAACTAAGAATTGTAACTATATGTGTATTCTTATTGTGAAGTTATTGTTGTAGTTATAAAACAAAACACCTCACCATGGGAAAAGGTTCATATTTTATACATATACAGTATTACAGAGTGTGAAATAAGAATTGAACATGTCATCAATTTTCTAAGTAAATATATTTCTAATGGTGTTATTGACCATCTTTTCTCCCCAGATGTCGGTAACAACTCATCCAATCTAACAGGAAAAGAAATCAAGCCATAAATGTCCACAAATTTAGTGGTGTAATAATGAGAAATTACACAGGGAAAAAGTATTGAACACACTTACTGAAAGTTATTTAATCTTTCCACTCCACTATGGCTCCAGCAGTGTTCACTGGGACATTCAGTAGTTTACAAATCTTCTATAATCAATGCCATCAGTATGTTTTAGAACAATAATGTTGTGAAGATCTTAAAACAGCTCACTGGTTTTACCCATAATGAGATGTTTCTTGTGTGGCACCTTGGTAATGAGACACATTTTCATAGACCATCAGTTGAACCATCTAATATTTTTCACTAAGTGGCAGGATTGCTTTCTAATTACTAATGATTTCAGTTATCATGACTTTCAATGGCTTTGTGCACCTCTTTCTTCATGTGCTCAATACTTTTTCCCCTGTGTCGTTTCTCGTTATTACACATAACTTAATTTGCCGAGTGACACAAAAACTTACCTACTTTTAAAAAAAATCCTACTTATGAATATAAGCAAGCGTTGAATTTATTAGCTAAAAAGGGTAACAATTGATAATGAAACGGCCAATTTCATAAACACTATGCATCTAAAGATGGCTCAATTTTACTACATCCCCAAAATACACAAATCCACTACAAATCCGTTTGGCCGTCCTATGCTATCAGGTATGGGCTGTTTAACAGCAAATCTTTCACACTTCATTGACATTCAACTACAGAAATACGTACAGGAACTACCCTCTTATTTGAGCAATAGTAAACACATTTTTCAAGTTTTGGGCAATGTAGAATGACAGAATAATTACTTTTTGGGCTCTATAGATGTAACCTCATTATACACTAGTATGGAACACCAAAACGGCTGTGAAGCAACAGTCCACTTTCTTAAAAAAAAAAAAAAAAAAGTAAATTTTCTGCAGAAAAAAATTGCTTTTATTGACCCCTTAAGAACTGAGCCTTATTTTGCAATTCTGACCAGTGTCACTTTAAGGTTATAACTCTGGAACGCTTCAACATATTCAAGTGATTCCAAGATTGTTTTTTCATGACATATCGGACATTGTTAGTAGTAAATTTAGGATGATATTTTCAGCATTTTTTGACCAAAGAGAGTGTTTACATGCAGTGACAGTTCAAAGCCATGACGGGTATAACCATCATTGGTCATTAAGGGGTTAAAGAGGGGATTGGATTCATACTGAACCAGAACTTCCTTCAAAATCAGGCAAACTACTACACCCAGAAATGGGGAACAGCTATAGGGACCAGATTCGCACCAAGTGTACATGGGGAAATGGGAGGAGCAATATATCTATCCCAAACTTGGTGAGAGTCTGGCCCTGTTTCGCCGTTTCATTGATGAGTTACTTTTTCTATGGGTGGGAAATGAAAATTAATTGAATTTATTCCTCATTGAGTTCGAAAACAGTGAGCACCACCTCAAATTTACACAAACTTATAGCAGAAAAGAAATTAGTTTTTTAGACTTAACAATTTTTGTGGCGAATGACACACTTTTAAACCACACTATAAAACTACTGATTTACTGGCTTTATTTCTCTAACTGGCTGTCGCCTGCTGAGCTGGTTACTGAGTGTTCCCAAGAACCAATTTTTGAGGCTGCATAAAAATTGTAGCAAAAGGGGGGGCGTGGCTTGCGCATGGCGGGATAAGAAGCAGCTTACACGAGCTCCGTGATCCCGAGCCCCTTCGCCACACAAATACCGCATAAATCATTCCGCAAACTAGATGGGGAAGAACAGGAAGTCTCAGGGCAGCACCGGCACCGAGGAGATCGGCTCTCAGGGCCCCATAGTGCGTTATTTACGTTCCGGAGCGGGTCCCCCTGCAGAGACACACACTCCCAAGATGGCGCAGGCTCCACAACCACAACGCACCACAGGGAGAGTGGAGCGCGGGAGCAACCGCTTCCTGGAGCTGAGAGACCTGCAGGAGGAGGACGATTCCCCACCGGCTATCATGGAGGGAGCATCGATGGAGGAGATAAGTACTTATTTAAAAAACTTACCCACCAAACGAGACTTGGAAAGGTTCGCATGCAGATTGGAAGCTTCCTATAAATCAGAGGTGCAGGCCCTGAGAGCGGAGTTCACCTCCAGAGTGGAGGAAGTGGAGCACTCCCAAGAATCTGTATTAGACGAACTGCAAGCACAGCGGGCCCTATTAGATGCACACTCATCCCTTATAGAAGATCTCCTCTATAACCAAGAGGACTCTGAAAACCGAAATAGGCGCAATAATGTCAGAATAAGGGGGCTACCAGAGTCCGTCTCCCCTGTTGATCTACCTAAGACAGTCCAAGCATTGTTCAAACAGATTATGGGAGACCCAGAGGGCCCACACATTGAAATGGACAGAGTCCACAGGGCTTTAGCCCCCAGACCATCGCCAGAGGCCAGACCACGTGACATAATCTGCAGGATTCATTTTTATTCAGTCAAGGAATCCATAATGCAAGCAGCCAGACAGCAGGGGGAGATATTATTTCGAGATGTGCCGGTATTTCTTTTGCCAGATCTTGCTCGTCGTACCCTGCTGCAGAGACGTGGCCTCAAGCCTCTTCTCTCACTTCTGAAGGAAAAGGACATTACATACAGGTGGGGTTTCCCTTTTCAACTGGTGGCGACAAAAGGAGGAAAATCTGCCTCTTTCAGAAGAATTGGGGACTTAGCAGCTTTTTGTAAGGCCCTGGACATCCCGGAGATCGCCCTCCCTGATTGGCCGAGGATCCCACACTTGCCTCCCCCACCTGCCAGATGGCAAGGGGTGAGACGTAACACTCCGCCCAGAGGCTCCCACACTTGATGGATGCGGGACATAAGGAATGATATCCCCCTTTGGAGAAAAGGGGTCTTGATCCACCTTCAGGACTTAGATTCCACTATTGGACAGTCATCACAATTCCCTATCCAACCGGGGAAAATGGAGCGTTATTGCCGACCTCATATATGTGACCCTCTCACCATCAGATAGCAGACCCCCCCTCTTCCCCATTCGCTTTACCCTACAACCTTCCCCTTAAACCCTGACCCCTTCTTACCTCCCCTCCTTCCCTTCCTTATCCCCAATGGGTCCTTACTATGGGAGGCACTACTCCCCCAGCAGAGTATTATCTCAGTCACTACAGGAGGTCGCAAATGTCATCCTACTATTTGTGAAGTCACCAAAGTCCTAGTTATAATACATTACTAATACAGGTATTTCGTTTATAATAATAAAAAGTTGAGTAAATGGCGAGGGGGCGAGGAAGCGGGGGATCCTAGCCTTGGACTTCCACCTATACCCCCTACGTGCTGGACACAATGGTTTGTCCTTTACTGCACCAGATGAGGCACCCTAAGTGCCTAGATTTACCCACGTTATGTTTCATTATCTTATGTGTTACGAGTATATACATGCCTTCTTTCTATACTCTCTTCTTCTCCTTATCCTTACCTAATTCCCAACCCCCCTCCTCTCCCTCTATGCCGGGCGATATATCCCATTGTTATATCTGTGGCGCTATGCTTGTAAATGATGGCTGACTTTACTTGTTGTTCCTTTAATGCAAAGGGACTGAATGTACCCGAAAAAAGACGTCAGATCCTCTACTCCTTTAACAAACAAAAAATCCAAACTGTGATGATCCAGGAGACGCACTTTCGCACTGATAAAATACCGAAATGTGAGACGAGGGATTACCCTCTATGGTATCACAGCTCCAACCCAGACTCCAAATCCCGCGGGGTATCTATCGCTTTCCATAGGACATGTGTCCCGAAAATTGCAGAGGAAGTGATAGACCCTTCAGGACGTTACATTTTCCTGAAAGTATCTTGGCAAACAGATGTATTTGTATTGGCTAACATCTATTATCCCAACAGGAAGCAGGGTCGATTTGGGGCACGAACTCGCAGAAAACTCGAGGAATTTGCTGGATCGTCACCCATCATACTAGGAGGCGATTTCAACTTCCCTATCAACCCATCGATGGACGTCTCGTCGGGTAAGTCACACTTATCTGGGCCATCTCTCCGCCACCTTGCTAAACATTGGGAGGATATGCGCCTGGTGGATATTTGGCGTGTCCTAAACCCAGATACTAAAGACTACACCTTTTTCTCTCCTGTGCATTCACAATACAGCAGAATTGACAGGTTTCATGTCTCCCACTCTCTTCTTGACAGAGGGGTCTGGGCGCAGATAGGACATATTGTTTGGTCAGATCATGCCCCTATACTTTTTTCCATACAAACCAGATTAGACAACTCAAAACCAGAGTACACCTGGCGATTAAATGAAAATTTACTAAAAGACCCCACATGCCATGCTGATGTAACGTCAGCCATTCGAAATTTCGATCTCGATCATGAAGGTGACGAGACATCTCTCCCCTTAAAATGGGAAGCCATGAAGTGTGTCATAAGGGGCATATTCATATCACATGGCACTCGCCTAAAAAAACTTCGGAGTCGGGAGATTGAGTCTCTCTTGTCCCAAATAAACTCCCTAGAAGCAACACACAAAAAACATCAAGATCCAGTCGTATACTCTGAATTATCAACAACGCGATCCAAATTATTATCCATATTAGATCAGAAGGGAAGAGCCTTTCGAGATAGACTACGATCTAGATATTACATGCTGGGAAATAAATGTGGAAGCTTATTAGCCAGAGCGCTGCACCCCAGACACACACAAACCTTCATACCTCATATTAAAACTGCCAACGGAGGAATGGCCCATAAGACCTCAGATATATTATCAAGGTTTCGTCAATTCTATACGTCTCTCTACCAGTTGAAAGGTCACTATGATGCAATGTCACCAGAACATTATAACAGGAAGGTAGAAGACTATCTCAAAAAATGTGGAATGCCAACCTTCCCAAAGGAGTGTGTTGAACAACTGTCCACAGACTTTACTTTATCAGAAATTGAGGAAGGGGTTAAACAGATGAAAGTTGGCAAGAGTCCGGGCCCAGATGGCTTCACTGCCTTGTTTCATAAACAATTTTCCAGTATCCTAAACCCAACTCTTCTCAATGTCTGCAATGCAGTTTCAAGAGGAGAGACATTCCCCAAGCAGGCATTGACAGCCCACGTGGTGGTCTTGCCGAAGCCAGGCAAGGATACATCAACGTGCGGGAGTTATAGACCAATTTCGCTAATTAATTTAGATATTAAGCTCTACGCCAAACTAATAGCGGACAGGATGAAGCATCTTCTCCCAGGTGCAATAGATGCTGATCAGGTAGGTTTTGTTCCCGGCAGAGAGGCAAGAGACAACACCATTCGGTCTTTGGCGGTGGTGGACGCGGCTGGGCGGAGGGGGATCCCCATGTGCATCCTGTCACTAGACGCAGAAAAAGCGTTTGACAGGGTGCACTGGGGGTTCATGTTTGCGGTGCTTCGGTATATGGGCCTTGATGGGGTGATGATTCATCGTATTGGGGCATTGTACACGTGTCCTTCAGCTAGACTCAGGATCAATGGATCACTGTCGGAGGCATTCTTCATTAAAAATGGAACCCGCCAGGGCTGCCCTCTATCACCCTTACTGTACATACTATGTATGGAGGCCCTGGCTTGTGCCCTCCGGGCGAACCCTTCCGTGCGGGGTCTGACCGTGGGGACCAAGGACCACAAGCTAGCCCTCTTTGCCGATGACCTGTTGCTTTATCTATCCAATCCCCTGATCAGCATCCCAAATGCCTTAAAAGAATTATCTATCTATGGCCACCTTAGTAATTTTAAGGTTAATTCATCCAAATCAGAATTTTTGAACATTTCCCTCCCGGGGGTTTTGATGGAATTGCTGAGGCGGGACTACCCATTCGAGTGGCGTGGAGACTATATAACCTACTTAGGCATCAAATTACCTAAAGACCTTAACCAATTATTTGAACTAAATTATATTACTTTAATTACAAAACTCGAGTCAGATATGACCAAATGGAATAAGATGGCTCTGACTTGGTTGGGGAGAATTCACTCCATCCGCATGGATGTTCTGCCTCGCTTACTATACATTTACCAGACGGTGCCCATACGCTTGCCAGCCGCCTTTTTCTCTAGATTGAAAACCTTGATGATAAAATACATATGGTCTCATGGTCAGCCCTGACTATCTCTAACTCTATTACATAGGAAAATAAACAGGGGAGGCTTGAGTCTCCCCAACTTCACTCTTTATCATTATGCAGCAATAGATAGGTGTATACTAGACATGTTTTGCTCCGGAGATCGGAAACGCTGGGTGGAAATAGAAGTGGGAGGACAGGATGACATCCCTCTAACAATGATATAGTCACCTGGTTCCATACGCACCAGAGACCCTTCCTTCTTAACCAGTCAAATCCATAGCTCCTTTTTGACTCAGACTAAATCTCTGAAACTGACATCTCATCCTGGACCCCTCACTCCAATATATGGAAACCCCTCCTTCCAGATAGACCACAAGGACCCCTCATTCCTAAACATCACAAAACAATCATATCCTGTACTTAGGGATTTTGTTTCTCAAGAGGGAATCAAACCCCTACATACGATCTATTCGGCAGGCTCTACACCCGGGGGGGCTTGGTTTACATACGCCAGACTCAAATACTATATCAGAACTATACCCCTGGAAGATATTACCCGCCCCCTTCTAGGGTTTGAACAATTATGTATAGGTAAGACCCATGTCCCGCATGCTATATCTACACTATACCGTGTCTTGACAGACCACCACGATAGATCTGCGTCCGGGCCCACTAGGACCAGGGGGTTGTGGGAAAGAGACCTAGGTCTGAAGCTGAGCACTTCAGATTGGGAGAAAATACATCTTTTCACGTACAAATCATCATCAACAGCATTGTCACAGGAGAGAAACTATAAGGTGGTGGCGAGGTGGTACAGATGCCCGGCAGACGTCCATGCGATGTTCCCCACAGCCTCGGATAGATGCTGGCGCTGTGAGAACGATGTCGGTACCTACATACATGTTTGGTGGGGTTGCCCCTTGATAGCCCCTTTCTGGAGGGAAGTCAATACACTCTATAACAAAGTCACGTCTAGTGACGTAGAATTTTCAGCGGACCTAGCCTTATTGAACAGATCACCCATGTCCATAGCGAAATTTAAAAAGGATTTGCTGAGATACTTCCTAACGTCCGCTAGACGCTTAATACCCAGGTGGTGGAAACGTACTAGACGACCTTCTAGATTGGAGCTTATATCAGAACTCAATGACGTTTGCAGACTGGAAGAATTGGCGTCTCAGTCTCTTTCAGGTCCGGCTGCTGCCGATAGACACTGTGCCTTATGGGCTCCCTGGATCATGTACAGAGAAACACAGGAGTTGAAGGAGTGGTTAAAACAGTGGGACGATGACTAACTACTCCCTAGAAGAATCCCAACATTTACACTTGAGAGGAATAAATCCCAACACAGGTCTGCAGAAATACCACACCCGGCTACTTCCCTACCCTTATACTTACCTTTCCCCCTCATCCCTCTCCCTCTTTTCTTTTCTTCTATTTTCTATTCTATATCTTAGCATAGAGTTATAATTGTTATTTTTTGCTAATTATATGAACATACATGGTTGAATGTACACTACAAAATAAGTTTGAATATTCATGGTTTATCCATTCTTGAAATATGTAAAACTTTTGCAATCAATTTTTGCTTACATATAGCTGTAATATATGTCATTTCTTTATTTGGATTGCTAATAAACTTTGATTTAACAAAAAAAAAATTGTAGCAAAAGAGACTATTTTGAAAATGAATCAGAGAACTGACAAATTCCTTACAAAGGGATATACTGCTACACATTTGATGGAGGTTTGTGATAAAGTGAAGAACACGCCTAGAGAGAATCTTTTATTACAACAAAAATTGAAGGAAGTAGATCCACAAGGGAGATTAAAATATGATAGTGATGGTTCAATAAAAATCCCAATAATTCTGCAGTACAACTCAAAAATAAAAATAATGAAAAATATAATATACAAACATTGGGAAATTCTAAAAGAAGGTAAGATTCTGGGATCTTTGTTACCAAATAAAGCCAAATTTGTTTTTAGAAAAGCCAGAAATATTGGGAATATAATTGCCCCACTGTAAAAGGTACATCAACATTGCTTGAGAAAGTGAGCACAATCACCCCATTTCTGAAATTAACAGGTTTCTCTCTGTGCAGAAAATGTAAATTGTGCAAAAAAAAACCTTACAAAAAGTAAATCTGAATTTGTGCATGGTGCAAATAGTTTTAAAATAAATGACTGCATAGCATGTAAAACTAAGGGGGTGATCTATTGCATTATGTGCCCGTGCCAGAAAAAATACATTGGCAGATCAATAAGACCAATGGGCAAGTGCATAAATGAATATATCAGAAATGTAAAAAATAAAAATTTGGAGCACCCACTATCTAATCATTATAGATCAAAACATCGAGGATACCTCCGTGATTCCCAGATATGGGGATTAGAAATAGTGGAGAGACCCCAGGGGAGGCAACTATATTTATAAAATATCCAGATATGAAAGTAAGTGGATATTTAAATTAAACACACTTGTGCCGCATGAACTGAATAATTGCATCGAATTGTATGCATTTGATTACTGGTAGCTTCCCTACAAAGTCTCCTGAGAATGTAATCAAGGTTACCCTTGAGAAAGGAATACGCTTGTTCCGAAACAAACATCGAGCTGATATCAGAGAGCAGAGACGGAAGTGCTGTGAATAGCCCACTGCAGGGCTTATTCCTTTCAATTGACTCCCTGAACTGTCTGTGGAAACTAGGACCAGAGACGGACTTGCAGAGGGAGTTTCCATAAGTGATCACTACTGAGGAAGAGCCATAAGACCAGGTACCAGAGCAGGGAATTACCGCCCGGAGCATGGAGGACCCCCAAGTGGTGACAAACAAAAAATAACTTAAACACGTCTACACAACAGGTACCTGTTTTCAGCTAACCTCTATTCTGAATTTCTCTGGAATCTGCATTTATTCACCAATAACTTGTGCTCAAAATCTAAGATTACTTACCGGTAGTCGTATTTTGCGGAGTCCATGACAGCACCCACCGAGAGAGGGGATCCGCCCACAAGGACAGGAAACCTACAGATAAAAGGGGCGGTCCCCCTCGCCTCCTCAGTTGGGTTACAGAGAAAGTGGAGGAACCGCCAACACCGAATAAATATATACACACACGGAATCATAAACGAGAAGACCAGCACCACAAGACGTGAAAAGAACGGGCACACAAAACCCCAGGCAATAAGTGGCCACCAGTGGCAAGTAACCACACACAAAATACCAAAAGAACCACCACAGACTATCAAGGCAAACATGCGAAAAAAAGAAAGGGTGGGAAGTGAGTGGGTGCTGTCATGGACTCCGCAAAATACGACTACTGGTAAGTAATCTTAGATTTTGCCATCGCCATGACAACACCCACCGAGAGACTTGCAGAGACCATCACCTGGGAGGGACCACAGTATTAAGAACCACCCTCCCGAAGTCTAGGTCAGACAAAGAGGAGAGGTCAAGGCGATAGTGCCGAAAAAAGGTAGAAGGTGAAGCCCAAGTAGCAGCTCTACAAATAGACTCAAGAGACACATCTGCACGTTCAACCCAGAAGGCAGACATGGCCCGAGTGGAATGGGCATGAATACCGGCCGGCGGCTGCTCACCTTTTGCGGAGTAGGCCAAGCAGATAGCCTCCCAGATCCATCTGGAGATGGTGTTTTTAGTGGTACGTGCTCCCTTCCGAGGCCCCTGGAAAGAAACAAACAAAGCCCTATGCTTCCTGCAGGGCTGAGACCTAGAAATGTACTCAAGCACTGTCCTCCTAACATCTAAGGCCTGAAAGGTTAACTCCTCAGGGCTAGTAGGATTGTCACAGAAGTGGGGCAGAATGATTTCTTGGCTTCTATGGAACGTCGAGGAGACTTTAGGGAGACACGAGGGGTCCGTCTTAAGAACTAAACTATCAGGGAAGACTAACAGGAACGGTGGGTCAATGGACAAGACATGCAGGTCGCCCACCCATCGAGCTGACGTCAAGGTTTCCAGTAAGGCCGTCTTCCAGGTCAAGTGTTTAATGGAGGCCGAGGTCAAAGGTTCAAAGGGAGGTCCCGTCAAGTCGTCCAAAACCAAATGCAAATCCCAAGGAGGCAGCCGAGGGATGTGCACCGGAGCAGCATGCTCACAAGCCTGAAAAAAACGGGAAATCCACCGGTCACCTGCGACATTCTGACTAAAAAGGGCCCCCAAAGCAGAAACCTGAACCCGCAGAGTACGGACCGCCAGGCCCAAGTCCCGCCCCTGCTGCAAAAATTCCAGAATAGCATGAATCGGAGCACGGTCAGTGACACCCCCAGAGTAAAAATCCAAACATTTACGCCAGACCTTACAATAAAGATTAGTAGTAACCACTTTCCTACTGCTGAGGAGGGTATTAACCAAAGCATCGAAGAACCCCCGACGTTTCAGAAGCTGCCGCTCAAATTCCAGGCCGTCAGGTGAAGGCCCTCCGACTGAGGGTGAAAAAACGGACCCTGAGAGAGCAGCTTCCAACCTGCTGGGAGAACGCAAGGGTCGGACACCGACAACGCCCTCAGCCAGAAAAATCAAGGTCTCCGGGGCCAAAAGGGGTCTATCAAAATGACCCTCGCCCCCTCCTCCCTGATTTTGCGTAGGACCAGAGGAAGCAGACAGAACAGAGGAAACCTCAGGGGAAATGGTGTATCAGTGTCCGCGCTGCTGAAATCCCAAGAAAACGATCCGGAAACCATATGTAGGTTGCATCAATCATCCATTTATTCCTTTCCTACGCGTTTCAACACTGTCCTAGTGTCTTCCTCAGGGATCCCTGAGGAAGACACTAGGACAGTGTTGAAACGCGTAGGAAAGGAATAAATGGATGATTGATGCAACCTACATATGGTTTCCGGATCGTTTTCTTGGGATTTCAGCAGCGCGGACACTGATACACCATTTCCCCTGAGGTAACTTCTGGATGATTCCCACGTGCATGTGGAAGGTGGAAGTCCTGCAGCAGCTGCATTTAATGCCAAATGCTTTTACACCAGTTGTGGGTCTCACAACTGTGCTAGGTGAGTGAATTCATACCCACCGCATACATTAGTGTCACTAGTGATAGGGCACTATTGCGCCTCTTGTTCCCCCCCCTATTTTTTTACTTAGAACAGAGGAAAAGCATATGCCAGAGGAAAATTCCAAGGCACCCGCAGAGCATCCACCACCTCCGGACGGTCCGAGGGATACAGGGAAGCAAAGCGCCAAACCTGCCTGTTCCCCCTGGTAGCAAACAGATCGATCACGGGCATACCCCAGAGATGCACAATCCCTTGGAAGACTGTCCTGTTCAGAACCCACTCCCCCTGCCTCAGAGTGGCGGCTGAGAAAATCTGCTCTGACATTGTCGACCCCCCCAGATATGTAGGGCTGTCAGGGAGAGAAAATTGACTTCTGCCAGCTGAAAAATCGAGGTGGCGGTAGCCAGTAATGAAGGTGACAGGGTCCCCCCCTGATGATTTAGGTAGGCCACTACGGTGGTGTTGTCTGACTGAACCCGGACATCGGAGTCGCGTAGGTGGGGCAAAAACTGGAGGAGCGCATACAGGACTGCTCGCAACTCCCACAAATTGGAAGAACCCAACACTTCTTCCGGAAACCACCGACCCTGAGCCAGGCGAGGACCCAAATGAGCTCCCCATCCCGATGGACTGGCATCGGTCGTCACCACATAGTCTGGAGCAACGACCCAGGGCACCCCCCGAGACAGGTGACGAGGAACCATCCACCAAAACAGAGAGGCAATGGCGGCTCGGGACAGACGGAGACGATCCTCTAACCGGCCCTGCAGAGAGTCCCCAGCCGCGAGCCCATCCTGCTGGAGACATCGAGAGTGGAACAGCGCCCACGGCACAGCTGGAATGCATGATGACAGAGTCCCCATGAGAGACATGGCCCGACGCAGGGACATTGACGGAGTGGCCATGGCCTCCGCCACCTTGCTCCGCACCACAGAGACTGGCTGCCGGCAAAAAACACTTCTGGGCAAGAGAGTCCAACAGAAGCCCCAAAAAAATCTGGACCTGAACCGGACGGAGTCGTGACTTGGGGACATTGATGAACCATCCCAGGGCCTGTAGGGAGGATATGACATAAACCAGACGGGAAGTACACTGTCCCACAGAGTCCCTAACCACCAAAAAATCATCTAAATACGGAACAATGAGAACATCCTGTTGTCTCACATACGCCATAACCTCCGCCATCACCTTGGTAAAAACTCGAGGAGCACTGGAAAGACCGAACGGCATAGCGGCAAATTGTAGATGGCGAACCCGACCCTCCAAGACCACCACTACGCGGAGGAACTTCTGGTGTTCTGGATGAATGGGCAGATGGTAATAAGCGTCTTTTAGGGCGAGCACCGCCATAAAGCACCTAGGGAATAGAAGGCGAAAGGCAGATTGAATGGACTCCATTTTAAAGGACTGGAAGCGGAGGAAGGAGTTCAATTTACGGAGATTAATAATTGTTCTAAACCAACCGTCCGGTTTAGAAACCAGAAACAAAGGGGAATAAAAACCCCTTCCCTCCTGGTCCGCCGGGACCGGAACCAACACATGTTTATGCAATAAGTCCTTAACTTCCAACTCCAGTGCTTGCTGTTGACGACTAGAAAGGATTGTTTGAAAAAAAAGAGTCCCCCGGGATCCTCACAAAATCAAGTTTAAGGCCTGAAGAAACAAGGCTGAGGATCCATTGGCTAATCAATATTCAGGACCACTGATGGAAAAAATGAGCCAATCGGCCCCCGACAGGAGGGTCAAATTTAGTTACGCTTGGGTGGGGGCTTGGAGGATGAGGAACCACCAAAATAAGCACCTCTGTCTCTTCTGTGCCGCTTCCCACTTGGGAGTGGACTGCTGCCTGTTAAACTGGCGTTTCCGGAAGGCTCTCCTGTAGTTAGGAACAGAAGGGTTAGGGAGACCCTTTTTCACCACCCCCGCCTTAGAGAGAATACCATCCAGCACGGAGCCAAAGAGGTACTCATCCCCACACGGGATCGCACATAATTTAGTTTTCGCATGGGCGTTCCCCTTCCACTCCTTAAGTCACAGAGACCTGCGGACGGCGTTCGAGATCCCAGCTGACCTAGCCGCCAGGTGGAGAGAGTCTGCAGAAGCATCTGCCAAATACGCGGAGCCACTTCGGATCTGAGGAAGGGCAGCCAACAATCTATCCCTGGGAACCTCAGAACGAATCTGCTGCTCCAACTGATCCAACCAGACCAACTGGGAACGGGCCACACAAGTGGAAGCAATGGCCGGCTTAAGTGCCCCAATACCCGTCTCCCAGGACTTTTTCAACAGGGCATCCACTTTCCTATCAGAGGGATCCCTCAACAGACCACCATCCTCCAAAGGCAACGCATTCCGTTTGGAAGAGGAAGCCACAGCCGCATCTACTTTGGGAACTTTAGACGAGGTCAGCAACTCTGGATCATCAAAGGGGTATTTTCTTTTGGAAGAGGAAGGCAAAAAAACCCTAGACTCTTGTTTCTCCCATTCAGATCTGACTACGGACTTAATGGCTGCAATGACCGGAAAAACAAGTCTCTTCTTCTGAGACAACCCAGCGAACATAACATCCTGAGCTGATCGTACCTCCTTAGCGTCCACAATTCCCATGGTTGCACGGACCGACTTAACCAGGTTATCCATGTCTTGCATCGCAAAACAAGAACCCCCCCTCATCTTCCAACGAGGAGCCTGACTGGGATGAATGAACCAGACACTCCTCCTGGGAATCACCCTCCGACTGACAGGGAGACTGTCCTAGAGAAGCAAGCATACAGGGTTGCTGAATCTGGGAAAGGGAGGTCCAGATCTTGTCCCGTATAAAGGACTTAAGGTCCGCCGTCCGTATAAGGGCCTCTTTGTCAAGTGTCTGAGCAATACAAGAGCGGCATAGCCGCTTATCATAGTCATCTGACAGGGGCTCATCACATAAGGCACACAATTTATGTTTGTGTTTTGTCTGAGCGTTTCTTAGGCTAGGAGAAGAAACAGAGAGAGAGAGAGAGACAGAGAGGAATGGCAATTAGTAGAGTGGAAGAACCAGCATAACTCACCCTTAATGCCCACACTGGTACCGGTTCAGGAGGTGGAGACGCAGCCTTGGGCTTAGAGCCTTTGGAGCCTTCAGCAGAACGATCCTTGCAGGCACTGGACTTGCAAACCTGCTTGCTGCTGCTGGTACTCCGAATTACAGGCTGGCAGACCCCCTCAGGTGTCCCTCAGCATCTCTGGGGGAAGACATGACGTCGGCATCCTGCAGCAGAGCGATCCCGCTTTTTGAAACCACGCTGTCCCCGCCAGGAAGATGCGCCCTCCTCCGGACCGCCGGAAGTGATGCGCACTTCCGGTTCAAAGGGTGCATCAGCCGGCCGGCGTGCATGCGCACCGGGAGCCCCGGAAGCCGGCCGGCTGCGACGCAGGGCGGCAAATCGCCTCGCTCCACCCGCCCTGCGTCGAAGCAGAAGCACTAGGGACGGCCCCAGGCAGCACCCTGCACGACCCAGAGCGGCACCATCCGGACACTGGGTCATGCATACACCTTCAGACAACGAGGGAGACTGTAGCAGCAGGGCTCCCCCGACGCTGCCTCCAGGACCCAGATACCACGGCCCTCCAGCCCTCCATGGCAGCCTCAGGCCCCAGGTAAATTCTAACTGTAGGTTCCTCCCAGAAGGACAGTAAACCAACTGAGGAGGCGAGGGGGACCGCCCCTTTTATCTGTAGGTTTCCTGTCCTTGTGGGCGGATCCCCTCTCTCGGTGAGTGCTGTCATGGCGATAGCAAAATGACTACTTAATATTCAGATGCCAAATTGTGAGGCAATTGAGACTATATCTGAAGTTGACTGAATGTGTCCATAGACAATAAAGGTACCGTTACACGGTGACATGTGGCAGCAATGTCGGAAGTGATGCAGCAGGTACGCATTCGCTTCTGACATCAGTGCCGTACCTGTCACACAGGCAGATGTTGCCTGTGACGCTGCGGCGATGTTGCCGCAGCAATCGCTCACTGGGCTGGGAACAATTCAGCGACCGATACGCTGCAATGTTGCGAATAGGCGGGATCGCTGGCAACATCGCTATTGCGGTGTCAGACAGCAACATGCAGCCAAATCGTTGGTGCGACTTCGCCAGGTTTTCCAAAATGTTGGAAAACCTGGCAACTCACAACCAGCGATTTCTCGCAGTTGCATCGTGCTGTCACACAGCACAATGCACTTGCGATGTCGCCGCAACATCGCTGAACCTGGGATTTTTCAGTGATGTTGCAGGCGATATCATACCATGTGACAGTACGTTTAGGGAGATGACAACTCCTTGAAAAGCATGCAATATTTTTGAACAATGAAAAGTGTATCTCTATAAGGTTTTTTTTAATAAAAAAAAGAACTTTACAATATTTTTGTATTTGCAATTTTATATGTTTGGGGGTTATGTATAATATTCATGCGTTTTTATAGGGATGTAATTCCTTGGCCGATGTTGATATGTTATTACAGGGGCTTGTGCACTAAATAAATTGTGTGTGGATTTTGAAGTATATATTACAATTTTATTGCGTGTTCAACAATAGTGCGTCCTTAATTTAGAATTTTTTTCTGGTGTATAACTTACTTTATTGAAATCTATGGTTTGATTTCTTTTCCTGTTTGTACTGGATGGGTTGTTACAGACATCTGGTGGGAAATTCAGGTCAGTGGCACCTTTAAAAATATATTTACTTACAAAATTGATGACATTTTGAATACTTATTTCTCCTGCTGCGTCTGTAAAGTATCCTACTGGTGTTATAGTGAACCTAAATATAAAGGTTCTCACACTATGGCTGGGGTCACACACACAGATATCTGGGTAGATATTGTTCACAGATCTCTGGTTGCAGTGAAATCATGGACAGATTGCTCCATTTGTACACAGCCACAAAATGGAACCATGTGTCCATGATTTCACTGCAACCAGAGATCTGTGAACAATATCTACCCAGATATCTGTGTGTGTGACCCCAGCCTATCCCACATTTATGAAAACTTGCATTTCATATTCCACTCTAAAAATGTATGTCGTATGCGGCTTTATGTTTGATTTAGTCAATAGCATGCCATTTAGAGTATGTCGAAACTGTGTCACAACTGCACCAAATACCCATAGATACCCCATCCTAATAATTTGAATTTAGATGTTTCAGCTACACCTATTGCCAATTGGTGCATAAAATCAAGCACGAGTCATACTAGAGATATGAGTGACTGTGGCACTGTCGTAGGATGCAACATTTTCAACAAGCCAGTTTGCAGAGAGCACTTAGAAGTTACAACAGCTTGTCCATGAAGGTGGAAACTACACAAATCCACACAGTAAAGGGGCAGTATTCTAAAGCATGTGGCAAATACCCAACAGTTGTCCCTCCCAACTGTTGTAAATATCCTCTGCAAGTAATACCAAACAGTACAGGATTTGTGATTATGGAGCTTTATCAAATAGTTTTCTTGGGCTGCACACAAACTGAAACAGGGATATGTTCTTCTTATCATTTTGACCTGCATGGAAATTTATGACTTTGCAAATCCCTTTATTACAAGATTTGTATGCAACTGGCTTCCAAAAATTAGCTTCTTCCGGTCTACTTGTTTATCTTGGGAGTAACTGAAGTACTGATGCTTTCAGTGATATTTTCACAACCTGTATCTTTTTGTTGAGCTTATTAAAGCAGCAGCACCACCAGTACTTCAGCACTATTATTTTATGCAAGCTTGGAATGGGCACCTTACCCCTAACATGAGTATTGTTTGGCACAGTACATTTCATGCAACATGTACAGACAATGGCAACATATCATAATTCATTTAACATACTTATCAGTCTACTAGAGTTGAAACCAGACGTTTACATACACTATATAAAAAGACACACATGCATGTTTTTCTCACTATCTGACATGAAATCAGAATAAACCTTTTTTGTTTTAGGTCAATTAGGATTACCATAATTATTTATATTTGCTAAATGCCAAAATAATAAGAATTTTTTAAGTTTTAAGGCACTTGATTACTTTCTGCAAAGTCACAAATTACATATGTGGCGCCCCGCAACGAGTGCGTCACAAGGGAGTATTGCAGCCGCAATATTCTCTGACAAAGCAGTGCAATAGTTAACTCTGAGATCCAACCCAACATACAACACCTAGAACAGAGGACCAATCCTAGGTCCTGGTGGGTGGAGTGTTAGGGTAGTGAAGTAGAACACACAGTAGTGTAGAGTAGTCGATAATCTAGAACTCGGAGAAGAAGGGTCTAGAACTGAGAACTTGGAGAGGAGCGGGGGCTCCGCACCCCGTGCGGGCCCCTGGGCCGTCACCGGTCGGGTGTCAGCACCTGAGGCCTTAACCACCGGGAATGGGCATTTCTACACGGGTTCCCAAAAGACTCCCGTGCCCACAACTCACAGCCGGTTCACTGGTACCGAAGCTGGCAGCAGTTCACCTCTGTCACGCGAACCAGCCCCGTGGAGGAGCAGCTTTATAGGAGCACCCCACCACCAGCCAGTTTCCAGTCGTCTAACCAGCGGTGTACCCACTGAGGGACCCAAGGCTCCCCAAAGAATCCAGAACGTACATCATGGATAGGGCATTGAAGCAGCCTCCCCGTACCCGACCTGGTATTCCTGGGCGACGCTGGCAAAAGAGAAACTAAGTAGGTAGAATGGAGGAACACTGCGGATCTCTGAGGAGCACTATCACTGCTGAGTCCACCCGGTCTTCTACTCAACCACTGTAAGCCATGTACTGCCTGCTGGTTTCAGTAAAGACCCGTTGCAGAGACTATCTGTGTCCGTGTCTCCTTATGAACTGTCCGTCATTAACTAAAGGTAACCGCAGCTGCCGCACAACATCTTGAGCAGCTCCAGCCTCCGGGGATCACCGCTCAGCCTGTGGGGAGCGTAACATCTTGCTGCTGTCCATCACCCCGGAGGTTCCGCAGCGTCGGTAGCCCTTACCGAATCTACTCATAGGTGGCGTCACGAAGAAAACAAATTAAACCCCCTTTAATCTGTTCCCGTAAGACGTCCTTAATTTTGATCTGCACTACACCGGGCCCCACTACCGGCAGGCGCGGTCCACCCGTGACAAGGAAGGAGAAGAATCGCCTGTATCAACCGGAGTCCGCCGGCCGCGGTGGGTCAGAAAATGGCGTCACGAACAGGATACGAGCAGGCCCGTTATCCGACGGGTATATTGTGCTTAAACTGGACTTTATTGTCTACAATTGGACTTTGTTCGTCCTAAAAAGAACTTTCCCGCCTTTACACCATTGGGTCAAGATGGCGCCCAAGATGGCGTTCCCGCCACAAGAAGCCGCCACGTGAAGCCCAGGAGTGAGTCAACCTCCCCCTCATCGTGGGAGGGCTAAAGACAAAAGGCTCCAAACTCTTTGTCCGCCCTGATTGCTCGAATCAACCATGGGGGCGGACCCCAAAGACTTTTCCCACGATTGGACTACAAAAGCCCAGAGGAAATGGGAGTGTCATACATAGACACACAGACGGAATTCTTCACCAGCTCTACCAGAACGTCTTACCGGTTGATCGGGTGTGGTTTCCCTCCAAAGAAGAATGGCCAGCATGAGACTCCAAGACCTGATGCAGGAGGTCGAGGCGGAGGCCAGAGCAGCCATAAGCCAACCGGGTCCGGATCCTGCCCTTACCATAGACGGCAGCCCCGACTTCTGGCTAGAGGCTCTACAAGACCTCCGGGTGCGGTTACTAGAGACAGTGGAATGGACGATCCGTAGCTGGAGTGCGACCCTAGGCAGACGACTACACCATGCGATGCAGCAGAGCCGACCGGGTACAGCTTCTCCAAGCCCAGACGACGTCACCAGCTTCTCGACCGCCTCACCGTCGCCTACCACCTGTCCTGCTCCGTCACCTGAGCCAATAGACTGTGTCATTCCGGTGGAGGCCGCAACTCGACCCGTTCCAGCGACTAACATCGCAACCGATTCCGTTCTTGAGCCGGAGCTCATAACACGCTCCATTGAAGAACTAGATCTCTACCAGGTTCCCACTGAGGAACCCGCGACATGTTTCACCACTACAGAGACAGTCGCCTGTTTTATCCCCGTACCGGAGGCTTCCCTTGCCATTGCCGAGGCCTACCTGGTAACCGGGATTGAAACACCTTTACCTGCGGAAACAGATGAAGAAGCAGGCAGCCTGGAAGCCCTGCAGGACGTCCCTACGGAAGGATCTGCAGCACCACCGCCCTGTTGTACAACGGAACAAGCTTCAGCATCTCTCATCATCGAGCAGCCTGATGTGATCATCGAGGAAGAGGTCGGAGAGGATGACGACGAGACCCACAGCACCGCTGAGGATTTCGACACCCGGGTTCGCTTGGGGAGACAGCAAGGAACTTCCTTCCGGGCACACAGCTCGGGTACACTGGTCGGGTGCACTGCCGACACCTTCCCCTGTGCCGTTCTACCGGGTTCCGATACAGACAGCCCGCCAAGTTCAAGCTTCCCGCCAAACCACCAGCTCCATTACTCATCTTTCCACCCCGAGCCGTAACGACGGAGATGTACGCCAGAGACGACGAGAGGAGTGGCAAGCCCGAGAACGCGCCAACATGGAGGCCCGTGCCGAGGCTCGCCGCCAGCCGCCGCTGCCTGATGAACTCCGCCGTGAAGGTAGAATTTCCACCTTTAACTTAAATACCGGGTGGGGGTTCGCTTGGGAGGTGGGTTTGAATGAGGAGGTGTTTGTGGGGCGCCGGGACGTTGAGTCAAACTTGCCAAGAGGACATCCCGATCGCGACCTATACCGGGGCGATATAATCACCTACGAGCGCTACGCTTGTGCAGATGGGTGGTTTGCTATCCGGGTACGCCATCACCCTCAGAGCCAGTGACTTTAAAACTTGAACTTCATCAATGACTCTGTTCCCGTTAATCATTGACTGTGTGATCTTGCGGCTACAGCCTGGACTCTAGTTAAAGTACAGCCGACCGCCCGCCGGGTCCGCACAAAGTGATTACCTGTTTCTTTGCTTATATCACCAAAGCATATCTTTACCTGTTTTTCATTTTAATAAAAGTGTGTCATATATGTATAAAAATGCAAAAACCTCTGTAATGTGAGTAGTTTGACGCTTGGGGACAAGCTGATTTAACCAAGGGGGAGTGTGGCGCCCCGCAACGAGTGCGTCACAAGGGAGTATTGCAGCCGCAATATTCTCTGACAAAGCAGTGCAATAGTTAACTCTGAGATCCAACCCAACATACAACACCTAGAACAGAGGACCAATCCTAGGTCCTGGTGGGTGGAGTGTTAGGGTAGTGAAGTAGAACACACAGTAGTGTAGAGTAGTCGATAATCTAGAACTCGGAGAAGAAGGGTCTAGAACTGAGAACTTGGAGAGGAGCGGGGGCTCCGCACCCCGTGCGGGCCCCTGGGCCGTCACCGGTCGGGTGTCAGCACCTGAGGCCTTAACCACCGGGAATGGGCATTTCTACACGGGTTCCCAAAAGACTCCCGTGCCCACAACTCACAGCCGGTTCACTGGTACCGAAGCTGGCAGCAGTTCACCTCTGTCACGCGAACCAGCCCCGTGGAGGAGCAGCTTTATAGGAGCACCCCACCACCAGCCAGTTTCCAGTCGTCTAACCAGCGGTGTACCCACTGAGGGACCCAAGGCTCCCCAAAGAATCCAGAACGTACATCATGGATAGGGCATTGAAGCAGCCTCCCCGTACCCGACCTGGTATTCCTGGGCGACGCTGGCAAAAGAGAAACTAAGTAGGTAGAATGGAGGAACACTGCGGATCTCTGAGGAGCACTATCACTGCTGAGTCCACCCGGTCTTCTACTCAACCACTGTAAGCCATGTACTGCCTGCTGGTTTCAGTAAAGACCCGTTGCAGAGACTATCTGTGTCCGTGTCTCCTTATGAACTGTCCGTCATTAACTAAAGGTAACCGCAGCTGCCGCACAACATCTTGAGCAGCTCCAGCCTCCGGGGATCACCGCTCAGCCTGTGGGGAGCGTAACATCTTGCTGCTGTCCATCACCCCGGAGGTTCCGCAGCGTCGGTAGCCCTTACCGAATCTACTCATAGGTGGCGTCACGAAGAAAACAAATTAAACCCCCTTTAATCTGTTCCCGTAAGACGTCCTTAATTTTGATCTGCACTACACCGGCCCCACTACCGGCAGGCGCGGTCCACCCGTGACAAGGAAGGAGAAGAATCGCCTGTATCAACCGGAGTCCGCCGGCCGCGGTGGGTCACATACACTAAGATTACTATGAATTTAAAGAATTAGGGACAGCCCACATGATGATGTCATGTTTTTGGAGCTTCTGATGGGTATATTGGCAACATCTGCATTAATTAGAGACACACCTGTGGATGTATTTTTATGCATGCCTGAAACATACTGCTTCCTTGTTTAGCATCATGGGAAAGTCTAAGGGCCGTTTGACACTGCGGTGGGATCCGGTCCGGGGCTGCCTGGGATGACCCAGACAGCCGCGGACCGGATCAGCACACAGGACTGGGGGGCTAATATGCCCTCCGGTCCGGTGTGCAGCGCACACAGCTGCAGCCACTGACAGGTCAGGACCGCGGCGCCCGCTGTCCTGACTTAGCAGCAGCGGGTCATCCCAGACAGCCCTGGACCGGATCACGCAGTGTCAAGCCGGCCTAAAGAAATCAGCCAAGATATCAGAATGAGAATTGTGGACTTGCATAAGTCTGCTTCATCCTTGGAAGCAATTTCCAGATACCTGAAGGTGCTTCGTTCATCTGGATAAACAATTATACGCAAGCACAAACATCATAGGAATATCCAGCCATCATACTGCTCAGCAAGGGGATGGATTCTGTGTCCCAGACATAAACGGGCTTTGGTCCGATATGTGCATATCAATACAAGAACAAAAACAAAAGACCTAGTGAAGATGATGGCAGAAGTATGGAAATAATTTAGTATATAAGTCTGTGGGGAACATAATACAGGATATAGGGAGCTATGGGGAGCAGTTATGCAGTATATGATGGGCCAAAATACAGTATATACAAAGTTGTAGGGGCCAAAATACAGTATATAAGGGGCTGTGGAGGCCATCATACGTGTGTATAGAGTTGTAGGGACAATTATCGAGTATATAGCTGAAGCGGACAATGAAACTGATTGGACAGGTGTGGTTATACCCACACCCTCATGTGAATACCTAGCAAGCTGTAATCATCCTTTACCTATAAAGCAAAGTGTCATATGTATTTTTATTTAGATACCTGAGGAAGGCGGTTGTCTCCACCGAAGCGCGTTATCCGTTTTTTTATATTCTCGCATGTTTTGAGTGATAAAAATTTTTTGTAGACAATAAGTTCTTAAAATCATTACCACGGGGAGCGCGGCCACCATAGAATTGGATTACTTCCAATTGAACACTTATAAAATGTGTTCAAAGTGCTTCCCATTGTGTTGGATTGTCAATCCAACCCTCTTCTCCCACTCTTGACACACTGACAGCAACACCGCAGAAGAAATGCCAGCACAGGCTTCCAGCATCCGTTGTTTCAGATGCTGCACATCTCGTATCTTCACAGCATAGACAATTGCCTTCGGATGAGTGATGAGGCAAACATTTTTGTGAATGGTGAAGTTAACAAACAAAACCACCGCTATTGTTCTGACACTAACCCACAGTGGATAGATCCCTTCAAGACTGTGGGAACACAAAATTTGATGGTATGGTGTGGTATATGGGGTACAAAGATAGTGGTGCCATTCTTCCTGAATGAAAACCTCAATGCCACTGGATATCTGAATCATGTAGCAATTTCAGAAATCTGCCCCCACAGTCAAGCATGGTGGTGGAAATATTATGTTTTGGGGTGTTTCTCTACTAAGGGCATAGAAGTACTTCATCGCATCAATGGGACCATAGATGGAGCAATGGAGCAATGTACTGTAAAATTCTGAATGACAACCTCCTTCCATCCTCCTGGAAATTAAAAATGGGTGGTGGCTGGGTCTTCCAGCACGACAATGACACAAAGCATACAGCCAAAGCAAGAAAGGAGTGGCTCAAAAAGAAGCACATTAAGGTGATAGAGTGGCCTAGCCAGTCTCCAGACTTTAATCCATAGAAAACGTATGAAGGGAGCTGAAGCTCTGAGTTGCCAAGCGACGGCCTCAAAATCTTAATGATTTAGAGATGATCTGCAAAGAGGAGTGGACCAAAATTCCTATTGACATGTGAGCAAATCTCATCATCAACTACAAAAAATGTCTGATTGCTGTGCTTGCCAGCAAGTGTTTTGCCACCAAGTATTAAGTCTTGTTTGCCAGAGTGATTAAATACTTATTTCTGCAAAATGCAAATAACGTTATATGATTTAGAGAATGTGATTTTCTGGATTTTATTTTTGACATTCTATCTATCACAGTTAAAACTAACCTACCCTTAAAAGTATAGACTTCGTGTCTTTGTCAGTGGGCAAATTTACAAAATCAGCAAGGGATCAAATAATTATTTCCTTCACTGTAGATCATAAGGAGTTTAGGGAAGCCCAACTCACGGACCCCACCTTAAAATGTTTCTGCAGTAAGGCTGCCCAACCAGGAGGTTGAAATCAGGGTTAGGTGTATAGATGGGAGAAAGGACTCGTATTGGGAAAAGCCCGCATCCTGCCCAGAGGAGCCCTGGACGCGTGGACATCAGCTTGTGGTTCACCAGCAGTACAGACCCCAACTCTTGTGCTTGGCTCATGACGTTCCTGCAGCTGGGCACATGGGGCCAAAAAGACCCAGACCCGCCTTCTGCATAGTTTTTTTTTTTTGGCCAAGGCTCACTCAAGAAGTGCAGAAATACAGAGCCTCTTTCCTAGTGCATCAACACATGTGGGAAGCCTCATGCCCTTGATCGGAGAACCATTCCAGAGAGTGGGCATTGATATATTAAAACCCTTAGCTATCCTCACCCTGGTAGACTTTTCCACCCACTACTCAGAGGCCACTGCCTTGTCATACATAAATGAGGAGCACGTGGCTCAAGCTCTACGGGACATTTTAGTAGAGTAGGGTTTCTGCAGGAGGTATTGACTGATCGGGGGCCCAGTTCCAAAATGAGCCAATTCAGATCCTCTAGGAGAAATATGAAGTCTGCGTCATGCGCACCACCCCCTACCACCCTGACACTCATGGGTTTTGTGAGTGCTTCAATTGAACACTTAAACAGCTCATTGATCGGTATGTGGAGTCTGAGGGGGAAGACTGGGATAAAAACCTGCAGCAACTCCTCTTCACCTACTGGGAGGTGCTGCAAGACTCTACCTAGTTCACCCACTTCGAATTGTTGTATGGCTAAAAAGTATGAGGGCCTTCATAGTTGGTATGAAAGAGTTGGGAGGGCACCTGTCCCACAGAAGAGGCTGCCAGAGTAGTCTTGGTGCCCAAAAAGGGCAAGAGAACTCAGTTCTCTTTGACTTTAGACAACTCAATGAGGTCACTGTTACAGATGTCTACCCCATACCCTAAGGACACAGGACAGAGGTTGAGTCAACTTTAATCCGTGTCAGCTGGCTGAAAGTGTGATTTAGTTATTGCCAACACCTGTTAGGTGCCACAGGTAAGTTACACAAATTAGAGAAGCATCACATGATTTTTCTAACAGTGACAATACTTTTGTCCACCCCCTTTTTATGTTTGGTGTGGATTTATATCCAATTTGGCTTTAGGACAATTCTTTTTGTGTTTTTCCATTGAAGACAAATTAAATGAAGATAATAATACCAAAGAATTTGTGATAATACTCAGTTTCTTCCTGAAAATGAATGCAATCTGACAGAATTGCACGGGTGTCAATACTTTTGGCCACAACTGTACCGAGAGGTGAAGGCTCGGGATATACAAAAACTTTGCTTCAGTCACCATGGGTTTATATGTTACATGGCCTCTGTCTAGGGCTTTGGTCCCGGCTAGATGATCACATCGCGTCTTCATGTTTTCGACCTTAGAATTTCAGTTCCAGCTGCCAGGATCACATTGTTTCTTCGTAGTCTGCATGACCTCAGTCTAGGATCCTATGGTTTGGCTGGAAGATTTGTAGTTTGGGACAATTCGGTCACCCAGCTGCAAACATTGCTGTGCTTAGCTGCCTAAGCTTTCCGCATTTCCTTTCTTGGTGGGTGCTCACCAAAAACAGGTTGCTGCTGGATTTTGATAGTTGGTCCTGGAAGCCCCAACAGCACAAATATTCTAATCCCTTGTGAGCCAGTGAAAGGGCAAGACTCTGTTGGCTGTTACATTATGTGTTTTGCTTGGTATGCGTTATACACCTTTGACAGTTGGGGATCCAATAAAGTCTAAACAGTGTGTGGTTCCCGCACCCAGTGTTGTCTGAGTAGTGTTCTGCCCATGGTTAAGGAGTTGGGGCGTTTAGTTGACATGTGCCCTTGTGCATAAAATCTTTCTAAAGACGGCCGGCCCAGTGGACAAGAGCATCCATAGCCCCTGATGACACTTCTGTTACTTAATGGTTTGCTGATTGTGGTACATACAACACAATTACCAGGGAGAATTCTTTAGGTAGATAGTAAGGCCCGAGGCCGACAGACAACAGTTCAATATTCAGACAACACTGAAGATCCTTTAAAGTCACATGCCCCTGATTGCACCATTTGTCTATGTACAGTATGATCCTTCCACCTTTATTTTTGCCACTCTTCATAATCTATCAACCTGGACCAGGTTTCAGTAAAATATATCAAACTACATCTGCACCACTGAGAACTCAAAGGTTTTCTGCAGTTTTTGGCTGTGTTCTCTATGGGTTCACGCGAGTTCATGGCTTGGGTATGAACTCGATTGAACTCTGACTGTCGCTGTCATTCTCAGCCTGCATGTCTCTCTGTACTGTTTGCCTATCTGTTCAGAGCGATTAAGCAGAGCTGACATTGCTTTGCCTATGAACTACGTTGGACTGAGTTTTTTTTCTAATAAAGATAGTCTTTAAATATGTTTTTAATGTTTACTAGAAATTCATGGTGGCCATGTTTAATTTGGAGTGACACCATGAATTTCGGGCTTAGTACCAGCAGAAAATACAAAGCTGGTATTACCCAGCGCGCCACACTCCCACCCCCACCACCACCACCACCACCAGGGTCGCTGGAAGAGTCGGATAAAGCACCTGAGCACTACATTGAATGCACCATTTTCAGGGGTGGGTGCAGGCTGCAGTTTTAAGCATGGGGGACCCAGAACACTTGCGCCTTAAGACGCTGAGAATCCCAGCCTCCAGTTGCCTGTTTTTTCCTGGCTGGCTATCAAAATATGGCGGGAGCTCACACTTTTTTTTGTTTAATTATTTATTTAAATGATAAAAAAAAATACTGGGTTTCCTGTATTTTTATTGCCAGCCAAGGTAAAGCCAAGAAGCTGGTGGTGGCAGCCCGTAGCTGTCTGCTTCATTTACGCTGAGAATCAAAAATACAGCAGAGCGCCATGTAATTTTTTAAATTTATTAATTTATCTTTATACCACTATATGCGTAACAGACCCAACAGCCAATCACAGATGTTATGACAGAGAATGGGCGTCTGTGATTAGCTGTTAGAGTAACTGAAACCTGCCCATATAATTACCGTATATATGTGTATAAGCCGACCGTGTATAACTGGCCCCGTGGTAGTATACATGCTAGCCCCAGTGGTATATACAGCCCCATGTGTATATACAGCCCCAGTGTAGTATACAGCAGCCCCAGAGGTAATATACAGCCCCAGTGGTAGTATATCACAGCAGCCCCAGTGGTATATACAGCCCCAGTGGTAGTATACAGCAGCCCCAGAGGTAGTATACACAGCCCAAGTAGTAACCCCAGTGGTAGTATACAGCAGCAGCCTCAGTGGTATATACAGCCCCAGTGGTATATACAGCCCCAGTGGTAGTATACAGCAGCCCAGAGGTATATAAGCCCCAGTGGTAGTATACAGCAGCCACAGTGGTATATACAGCCCCAGTGGTATATACGCAGCAGCCCCAGTGGTATATACAGCAGCAGCCCAGTAGTATACAGCAGCCCCAGTGGTAGTATACAGCAGCCCCAGTGGTATATACAGCCCCAGTGATAGTATACAGCAGCCCCAGTGGTAGTATACAGCAGCCCCAGAGGTATATACAGCCCAGTAGTATAACAGCAGCCCCAGAGGTATATACAGCCCCAGTATAGTATACAGCAGCCCCAGTGGTATATACAGCCCCAGTAGGTATATACAGCCCCAGTGTAGTATACAGCAGCCCCAGAGGTATATACAGCCCCAGTAATAGTATACAGCAGCCCCAGTGGTATATACAGCCCCAGTGGTATATACAGCCCCAGTGGTAGTATAACAGCAGCCCCAGTGGTATATACAGCAGCCCAGTGGTATATACAGCCCCAGGGGTAGTATACAGCAGCCCCAGTGGTATATACAGCCCCAGTGGTAGTATACAGCAGCCCCAGATGGTATTACAGCCCAGTAAGTATACAGCAGCCCCAGTGGTATATACAGCCCCAGTGGTATATACAGCAGCCCCAGTGGTAGTATAACCAGCAGCCCCAGTGGTATATACAGAGCCCAGTGGTATATACAGCCCCAGTGTATATACAGCAGCCCCAGAGGTATATACAGCCCCAGGATAACAGTACAGAGTAACAGCCCCAGTGGTATAGACAGCTCCCCAGTGGTATTATACCAGCCCCAGAGTAGTATATACCCCCAGTGGTAGTATACAGCACCCCCGAATGTGAGAATTATAACAGCAGCCTCAGTGGTAGTTACAGCCCCATGGTAGTATACAGCGCTCTCCAGTTATATACCAGCCCCAGGGTAGTAGACAGCAGCCCAGAGGTATATACAGCCCCAGTGGTAGTAGACAGCATCCCCAGTGGTATTATACAGCAGCCCCAGAGGTAGTATACAGCCCCCCATCAGTATACAGGCCCCCCCGCTTTGTGCACAATCCTGTAAAGGAAGAGATTAGTATACTTATCACTGTCCTGCTGCCGCTGTCCCGCCGCCGCCATCGCACTCCTCCGTCTTCTTCCAGTTTCCTACTCGGTCGCGCAGACAATGACGTCATTGCCTGCGCTGACCGGAGGAAGCCGGATGAAGACGGAGGAGCGCGATGACGGCGGCGGGACAGCGGCAGCGGGACAGTGATAAGTATACTAATCTCTTCCTTTACAGGATTGTGCACAAGGCAGGGGGGCCTGTATACTGATGGGGGCGGGCTTGTATACTGTATACAGTGTATACAGTATACAGTGACTCGCGTATAAGCAGAGGGGGGGACTTTTCATCCCAATTTTTGGGCTGAAAAACTCGGCTTATACGCGAGTATATATGGTAGATGCTGAAATATATGAGCTGGTTTCAGGTTACTCCAACAGCTAATCAAAGATGCCCACTTTCTGTGACCACGTTCATGATTGGCTGTTGGGCCCTTTACAAACTGACTGATATCACAGTAATGTAAAACTAAATAACTTAAAAAATACCAAGAAGTGCTACGTCATTTTTGTATTCTCAGCGCAGATAAAGCAGACCACTACAAGCTGCCAACCTCAGCTGCCTGGTAATCAATATACAGGAAAGCCCAATATTTTTTTATTATTAAATAAATAATAATAAAAAAAAATGTGTGGCCTTCCGCCATATTTTGATCGCCAGCCAGGTAAAGCTAGGCAGCTGGGCTCAAGGATTCTCAGAGTGGCAAGGCCCAAGTGTTCTGGGCCCCACACGCTGAAAACCACAGACACCCCTGCCCCCTGAAAATGGTGTATTCATTGTAGCGCCATTTCCAGGTGCTTTACCTGGCTCTTCCAGCAGCCATGGTGGGGGGAGGAATGCTGGATAATAATAGGGTTAACACCAGCTTTGTTTTCTCAGCTGGTACTAAGCTACTAAGCCTAAAATTCATGGCGTAACACCAAATTAGTAGAAACTCATGGTGGCCATATCTAAACAGTAAAAAAAAAAAATAATAATTTAGGGACTCCATCTTTAATTTCTAGAAGAAAAAAAATAGAATTCGTCTTATTGGTAATTCGGTTTCTAGGAACCCTCCAATACAGCAGAACGGAGGGGACATGAAACACAAAGAGGTTAAATACCCCTCCCCCCACCAGTGTTTTTACTGTACACACCAGCATGAATAGTGACCATCAATAGTGCAGGAAAATTCAATTAAATAAAAAATAGGGAGGGAAATGAATGCTGCCGTGGAAGGTTCCTAGAAATTGAATTACCGGTAAGACTAATTCTATTTTCTCTTGTCACCTTCCATGCCACCAGAATGGAGAAATACCAACGAATAATACCTAGGGTGGGATAACAGCCTGCAGGACTCTACTGACAAACACGAGATCCCTATTAAAGTCCAGTCTGTAATGCCTGGTGAAGGTATGGACCAGGCATTACCAGTTGGCAGCTCTGCATGTCTGCTTGGTAGACGCATCACCCCTTTCTGCCTACGAAGTCAAAACTGATCTGGTGAAGCGTTTAGATTTTCAGGCGGTGAGCGCCCCTTTTGAAGATAGGCAATGCAGATGGCTTTCTTAATCCAGTTGGTGATTGTACCCTTTGAGGCTTTGTGCCCCTTGTTGCGGCCCTAGTGCTGGATAAATAAATTCTGGTCAACCCGTAACGCGGCAGTCTGTTGGAGGTAATGAAGAACAGTTCTGCGAGCGTCCAGGGTATGAAGGGTCTTTTCCTTGGAATTGGAAGGAGCAGAGCAAAAAGAAGGTAAGACAATGTCCTGATTCCTATGGAAGTCAGATATCACCTTAGGCAAAAATGAAGGGTCGAGTTGGAGCACAATACTATCATCCAAGATTCTCAGATAGGGTTTCCTAATTGAGAGGGCCTGGAGTTCACCTTCCCTCCTGACAGAGGTGATGGTGACTAGTAAGGCAGTCTTCTGGAAGAGAACCTGGAGACTTGAACCAGATAAAGGCTCAAAGGGTGTTGGCGTCAGGGCATTGAGGACAATATTAAAGGTCCCAAGAAGGGACTCGGCTCTGGAGTCTTGGTTGAAGTCTGCTGGCAGATGTCATGAAATGCCTAATCCAGGGGTGATTGGCAAGACTCTGGTCAAAAAAATGAACTAAGAGCCGAGACTTCTGCTTTTAGCGTACTAGGCGTAAGGCCCGATTCTAGGCCATTTCGTAAATAGTCCAATATACATGCTATATTCGGATGAAAAGGATCCAGAGGATCTGTAGCACACCACAAAACAAATCTCTTCCAGATCTTGCCATATATAGTGACAGGTTTTCTACTCTTTTGTAAAGCAGAAGTCACCTTATCAGACAATCTTTTGGCCCGCAGTATCCTGGCTTCAATAACCAGGCCGCTAGGTTCAATCTCTGAAGCTTTGGATAAAGATTGGGCCCTTGGTGAAGAAGGTCGAACTTTAGAGGCAGAGGAACCGGACCCTCCAAAGCCAGGCTCATCAGAGCGTTGTACCAGCTCCATCCTGGCCAGAAAGGTGCTACCAGTATTGTGCGAAAGTTGTCTCTCCCGACCTTCTGCAAAGACCTGGGAATGAGTGGAATTGGGGGGAAAGGCATATGCAAGGGTGAACTCCCACGGGTAAGAAAACGCGTCTACCCCAGAATGTTACGGGCTGGTGTCAGGGAGAAAGAGACGTCCAATTTTGCGTTGTGATGAGTGGCAAAGAGGTCCATCTCGAGAAGACCCAATCTAGCTACCAGAGACCCGAAGACCTCTTGATGGAGGCACCATTCCCCAGGATGAATGTTGTTCCTGCTGAGGAAGTCTGCCGGGACGTTGTCGGACCCCCTCAGATGGACAGCGGACAAAAGAGGTCTTTCTGCCCAGGAAAAAAAAACAACCTTGCCTGATTCAGATGTACGGTCCTCAAGGACTATCCTCTTAGCTGGAGGAGTTTTAATTAGGGGTGGCGGTTGAGACATAGCCAATATAGAGGACTGTTCCTCCTGCCTAATAAGGGACTGGATATTGTCAATTAGGATAGGCTGTTCAGCACGTAGGATGTCATCAGTGCAGGGGTTTGCACAGGTTTTTTTTTTTTTTTTTGTGTTAAGTGGGCAATTTGACAGAGCAGACAACACATTTGCATGTAGAAGTCTTCTACTTGCCCTTCCTGGGGCCAGAAGCTTTATCTACCCAAAACATAGAGAGAAAGGACCCTGTAAGGTACCAGAAAATCCCATACTCAGAGGGAATGGGGGACCCTATCCTGCTACTCACGGTAGGGGGATGGGCGCTGGGCTCTGCAGACACAGACATCTTTGTCACTGTCCATGTCAGGTAGTCAGACACAGAGTGGTCCTACCTGGAGGTGAAAGCCATACTGGGCTTTAATCTGCCGGGCCCTCAGTGCCAATAACCTCCGGGTCCAGCAGGGAAGCAACCACCGCGCAGCAGCCTCAGGGCACCCAGAATGGCCGCAGGAGAAATAACCTGCCGGCCGCGCATGCGCTCCCTGCCGGGCAACGCAAACCAGAAGTGACGCGGTAACTTCCGTGATGTCACTTCCGGTGCGTACACAGCAGTGGCCGCTGGCGTGAAGGAAGAATGCCAGGGAGCTCAGAGAGGCCCCCGGTCACACACAGCTCTGCTTTCCTCCCGTAGGAGCTGGAAGGGTCCCAGAATCCCATGTCCAGCATGGAGACGGGAGCAGCACCAGTAGGAAGGAGAGCCAAAGCCCCTGACCTCCGCTGCCCGATACATGCAAGTCCACAGTGCTCCTAGTCACTGGCCACCAAAAGTAACCTCTTCATGCCCCATAGGGGACAGGAAAAACACTGGTGGGTGCAGGAAGGGAGGGGTATTTAACCTCTGTTTCCTGTCCCCTATTTAGGGCGGGGACGCAACCTTCATTCTGCTGTCGTGGAAGGTGACTAGAGAAAACCTTCCTTCAACATAATCCAGTTAATCCCATCTTCTTCACTCAGCTCTGCTACATCTTTGCTGACAAAGACATCTACTCGCAGAGACGAGCAGGTGCAGAATGACAGCTGAGTGCTGTATGAAAGGTTATCAGGCTCACATGAACTCAGATAACTCCGCTTTAGGTGTCGGGTGATGCTGGGGTTATCTGAATTAATCTGACCTCGATAACCTTTCACACAGCACCCAAAGCCCAACCGTCAATCACAGACGCTGTCATAGAGAGTGGGTGTCAGTGATTGGGAGCTGGAGTAACCTGAAATCAGCCCATACATTCTAGCATCCTGAATGTATGGGCAGATTCCATGTTACTCCAACAGCCAATCATAGACGTCCATTCTCTGTCACAGTGTCTGTATTTGGCTCTTGGGTCTGTGGATCTATGGATATCTAGTGGTGCTCCTTTTCTCTACCATAAATGTATTTGGCGCTTGGGTCTGTCACACATATAATAGTGTAAAATACATAATTTAAAAAAAAGATGTAGCACACCACACTATTTTTGATTCTCAGCACAAATAAAGCAGACAGCTATGGGTTGCGACCCCCAGCTCCCTGACTTTACCTTGGCTGGCAATCAGAATACAGGAAAGCCCAATATATATTTTTTAAAATTATTTAAAGAATTATAAAAAAAAAAAATGTGTGGGCTACCACCATATTTTGATCACCAGCCAGGTAAAACAAGACAGCTGGGCGTGATAAGACCCAAGCATTCTGGGCCCCCTACGCTGAAAACTGAAGCCCGCAGCATCCCCTGAAAAGGGGGCATTGTAGCACCATTTCCAGGCGCTTTACCCGGCTCTTCCAGCGGATCTGTAAGGGGGTGGTACGCTGGGCAATAAGGGGTTAATACTAGCTTTATATTCTCAGTTGGTACTAAGCCCAAAATTCATGGTGTCACGGGAAATTAGACATGGCCAACATGAATTTCTAGTAAACAGTAAAAGGAAAAACATTTTTTTTTATTACAAATAAAACACAAAAGCACATTTAGAGACTCCATCCTTAGAAAAAAAAACCCTCAGTCCAACGTAATCCATAGGCAAAGCAATGTCAGCTCTTCTTCATCGCTTTGAACAGACAAGCGTCTGTACAGAGAAACAAAACAAGCAGGCTGAGACTGACAGTGACAGTTCAATCGAGTTCATATCCGAGTCATGAACTCAAGTGAACCCTTAAATCAGCGTGAAAACAGCTGAAAACTGCCAAAAACCTCAGAGTTCTCAGCGGTGCAGTGAATATCCCCGAAAGTCAATGAGCGGCCTCGGAAGTACTAGAAAACGGCCGGGACAGCAGGACTGCAGGTCGCACGCCAAGGGACCCCGTAAGTATAATGATCATATTTATTAATTATATGCTTTATTTTACAGCCTCCGGCCCCGAACTGTAACACGGGTTTTCCAAGGAAACCAGTGTTCACGATATGTGCATGGACACGAGGTGTCTGGTACAGGCCCCGAATTTTAAAGTTCGGGTTGGCCCATCACCATTTCTAACATGCAGCAAATTATTGTCTACATCTGTTACACCAAGCATGTCTATAATCGATTGTATATAGTGAAAGGTTGAATTCAGACAGAACATTTGTGCGCCGTTTTATGTTGATCTAGTTTTGGTGGTTTCCACCATATACAGATCGCTTAGCAAAAACGCTTCACAAATGCCTCATCCATTTGTGCTGCTTTTTTGCTCCATATTGGGGGCACACACACCCTTTCTTGCCCTCTCCACCGATCCCACGGTGAGCCCTGGTGATGTGTTACTGCAGGGCATCAGCAGGAGCAGTCTGACTGGTAGGAGTACTTACAGGACTGGTCCCCATGTGACTGTCACATGGGTAGGTCCTTGAAGTTCCATAGCTGATTACACACAGGTTTTGCAATGCCCGGAAGACATCAATGGGGAGGGAAAGTAGTTGGATGTTGGTAGTACAGAAAGCACACCAGAAAAACAGAGCAATACTTGACATGCTCATTAGTTTCTGGATGCGCTTTCTGCACCACTAATGATGCAGTCAAAAACGCTGTTTGCACAGTAAATTGAAAATTACATTCACTTTGCTGGCAAATTTGGTGTTTAAAAAAAAAAAAAAAAAAAAGAACCCTCAGCACCAAAAAAACAAACGAAATTGGATCAAAAACGTCTAGTGTGAACATGGCCTTAGTCTCTGAACACAAATTGCTGTACCAATATCCACTCAGGTAGTAACTGTGTATATTGTAAAGCGGTGGGTGACCATGTACAAGTATGTATTAAATTTGTGTCCATATATCTATGCATCTTAGGGCCCTTTCACATCAGCGTTTGAAATTCGCAGCAGATGCGGTGAAAAACATAATATCCAGTCTTAGATGACAATAGTTGACTCAGATCTATATTACTGCAGAATGCATCCAAGGGTAGCACTCCACTGTGCTTAAATCGTTCACACCTCAATATATTCCAAGGCTCTTGGTGTATGGTTTCCTCCATTCCAGTGATTCACAATACAGTGCAATCAATATAAGGAAAATTTCTAGGGATCCAAGGTTGAGAATAAAAAGTTCCCAAAGCCTATGTCCAGACACAGTTTTTGGTGCGAACAGATCTGCAACAAATCCTAGGAATTGTCTTTTAATGCTGATTTCTTGGCAGGAGGTTTGCTGTATTTTTTTGCTAAGGATTCGCTGTATTTTTTTTTGCTGCAGATATGCCATAGACACTATGGCAAAAACGCAGAAAAGAATTGACATGCTCATTCTTTCAAAAATGCAGCAAAACCTGTGGTGTTGACACTTTCTGCAGAGAACAAAAACCAATGTGTGTGAACAATTTTATCACTGAATGGCATAGGTTTTGCTGGAAACCAAAAACACAGGATTAGCTTAGTTTATATTTAAATAAAACAAATGCAAAACCTGACCAAAAAACGCAACAAAACCTTACCTGTGTGAACATAGCCTAAGACTATGTGGCCACTGGACATATATTTTGTGCTGTGTTTGTCAGCTGCACAAAAGCAGCACAAATATACTGTGTTTTTGCTGCATTTGTACACATTACAAATGCAGTACAAATAAGGGGACACACACTTTCTCACTCCCCTCGGCAAACCCATGGTGATTGGTGAGATCTTCCTCCTGGGCATCAGCAGAAACTGGGTGTATCGTCCTTCCAGGACCTTGGAAGGTCACATGACACAGGGTCCTGTAACTCACTTCGTGCAGCTTCTGCTGGTGCCCAGGAGGAAATCACTGGGGGATTGCTGGGGAGCATGAGTATTGGAGCGTTTCTGTTTTGGATATTGCTGTGAAAAAGCGTCACAAACGGATTGCAGGAATACCAATCTGTTTGTGGCGCCTTTTTGGGGGCTTATAATGGATTTAATGGAGAAACTGCAGCCCATAGGGAATGTTAATTGACAGGGACATTTATAAACGCACGCGATTTCTGTAGCAAAGATGCAGAACCCACAAATGCACATGTGGGCACAGCTTTTTGAAAAACACATTGACTTTACTGTTAAAGCTGTGGGTGCTGTGTTTCTGATGCAGAAATGCAGCACAAACTGACAATGGCCTAAGAGTTCCAAATCTGTGGGTTCAGTAAGAGAAGGTCAGCAAAGAAGAAAGAAAGTTCCAAAATCTAAATGAAGACTAACATAAAAGGGGTTGGCCAATAGGAATAGCTGCAGCAATGCAGCTGCCACTGGCATGGTACCTTATAGTCTCCAGTATTTAAAATATAGATGTTGTTGTTACCTTGAGTGTGGTCATTGTGCCACCTACTTGGCTTCCCACATTATTAAAAAACATGAAAAAATGATAAAAGTAAAATAGTTTTTTGAATAAATTTGGCTTTGTAGTACAGTTTTTGTTGTAGTATTATATATTTTGTACCAACGAATAATCCATGGTATATGTGCAGGCACATACCGGTATATTTTTATCTTACTATTTTGTGCCAATAGGTTTGCTAAATTGGCTTCTAATAAAAAGGAAAACCATTGCATTTAGAGGCGTGTCCAAACTTTTCTTTGGAGAAAGATTATCATTTTGGTTCCATCTTTATATCCTAAAGTTTGGAAGAAAAAATAAAAAGCTCCTCTAAGCTTTAAAAACTTAAAATGGAGTTACAAAATGACTTTAAAAACCAAAGCACATGCACTATGTATCCTTATCCTTGGTTTTAATTAAAATAGTGACTAAAGAAAAACTAAAGCAGAAACAACTTTCCCATGTCTTCACGGAGCAGCCAGTTAACAGGAAAGAGAGTAATTATCATACCCTCTATATCCCAGGAAATCACAACTATTCAGCCAAGGAGGGTGAACAGCCATCTCAGAAGCTTGCCTAATTAGTATGAGCAACTGAGTTTATGTCCCATCCTGAAGAGTGTGTGGAACAGTCAATGCAGTTTCATCATAGATCTCAACAGTTTTAAAGCGTAACTGTCATTTAAATTTTTATTTAATAATAATGTAAGAGCAAGTGATTTTAAATCTACTTCAAATCTACTCTATTAATGAAATCTGGAAGAAAACCATTCATAAACCTTCCACAAGGTGTCCTCACTACACTGCGTGAAATAAGGAGAATTTTGTGTACTCACCGTAAATTCCTTTTCCCTTATGCTCTAATTGGAGGACACAGGATTATGGGTTATGCTATTCTGCCACTAGGAGGAGACACTAAGCAATTAAAAAAAAAAAGCACAGTGGCTCCTCCCAGCAGTATATAACCCCCTGACTGGCACAGTTTAGCCAGTTTTGTGCTAAAGCAGTAGGAGGAAAACTATATAAGCCAATAATCAACCAGGAACAAACAAGAGAACACCAACCACAACAAGGCCAACGGGTCACAGGGAGGGTGCTGTGTCCCCCAATTAGAGACTAAGAGAAAAGGAATTTACGGTGAGTACACAAAATTCTCCTTTTCTCCTTTGCCTCATTGGGGGACACAGGACGATGGGACGTCCCAAAGCAGTCCCTGGGTGGGAATACACATCCACATTCTGAAATGCATGGTCTACAGGTTAGCAGCCGCTGCCTGTAGGATGCGTCTACCCAGACTCGCATCTGCCGAGGCCTGAGTACGAACACGATTGTGTTTTGCAGAAAGTGCGAAGGATCAACCGGGCGGCAGCTTCTGCCCAGCCTTAGCCTGGTGCCGGATAGCCCAGAAAGTACCCACCGTGCGAGTGGAGTGAGCACGCAACCCTGACAGAATGGGCAAATTGCGTAAGGAATAAGCTTCATAAATGGTAAGCTAAATCCACCTGGCAAGAGTGGTCTTGGACGCTGCCATCCCTTTACGGTGCCTTTCTGGAAGGACGCGAAAAGGGAATCCGACTTCCTGAAAGGTGCTGTCCTGGAGACATAATTCCGGAGAGCACGGACCAGATCCAGGGAGTGCAGAGCCTTTTCAAAGCGGTGCATCAGAGCCAGACAGAAGGACAGGAGAGAAATGTCCTCGTTCAAATGGAAGAGGAAACTACCTTGGGAAGAAAGGACAGTACCGGACGCAGTACCACCTTATCCTAGTGAAACTTGAGGAAAGGTACCTTGCCAAAGAGTGCCGCCAGTTCAGACACCCACCAAACGGAGCTGATCACCACGAAGAAAACCACCTTCCAAGAAAGCAGGTGGAGCGAAACTTCCCAGAGAGGTTCGAAGGGCTTCTGAAGCACCTTAAAGACCAGATTCAGGTCCCAGGCTTCCAAGTGCCTCTTATACGGTGGAACAATCAGAGACACCCTACAAAAAAGAATGAACCTGGGGTTTCGTGGCCAAACGGTGCTAAAAAAGCACAGACAGAGCAGATACCTGTCCTTTGAGAGAGGCTAGGGACAGGCCTTTATCTAACCCAGATTGA
>JARQOC010000001.1:440711907-440791907 GCA_033576535.1 Allobates femoralis
TGCACAGAAAGACTAGAGTGGACTGCAATTTTCTTTTATGATTGGTCCTTTTTTGTCTTGGATGCGATGCAAGTCGGAGATTGTTCTGAAGACCATGTGGGCAATGCAATGAGGCTTTTATGAATGAACATTAACCCCAATAACCAAGGACTTATATATAGGTCCTTGGCCATGTCCCTCCCTCTGCTGCGAGCTCACGCGCTGAATCCCCCACATGTCAGCTAATCTCTTCAACTGACATGTGAAGCTAACAGCATCTATCGGGACAGCTATCTGATCGGTGCTGTCTACCCTTGGATCGTACTGTTAATCACTGACCACGCAATCCAAAGCATTACAGCAGGGATCGAGCTGTTCCCAGCTGGCATCAGAGGTCCTGTGATGCGGGACCTCTGGTTACTTTGACAGCCCAGGGTCCTGTGATTACCTCGGATGCTGTCATAAATCACTTCCTGTGGATGTCCAGCAAGCACCTGCATCCACATAATATGATTTTTTTTTTTTTTTTTTTCTCTTCTTCCCCCTTTGCACAGCTGTGCAGCAGCTCATCTGTGCACAGGAGTGTGCAGTGCAGAGGCCCCATAGGAGGTAGTGTAAAGTAAAAAGATTTTTTTTGTAAGAATGTGAAAATCGCCCCCCTTTTGCCACATTGAAAATAGTTATTACAAATTTTTTTAAAAATACACATTTGGTTTCGCCGTGTTCAGAAATGCCCGATCTATCAAAATATAAAATCAATTAAGCAGATCTGTACGCAGTGTACCTGGAAAAAAAAAAAAAAAAAAAAGTCCAAACTCCAAAATTTTTTTTTTGATGGCCACAACATGGCAATAACAGGCGATCAAAACATCGCATCTACCCAAAAATGGTATAATTAGAAACATCAGCCCAAGGTGCAAAACATAAGCCGTCACACAGCCCCAGATCTCGGAAAATGAGAATGCTATGGGCAACTGAAAATGGAAACAAAAGTGCAATTTTTTTTCTTTCTTTCGAAGCTTCTGAATTTTTTCCACCACTTCGATAACAGTAAAAGTATACATGTTTGGTATCAACAAGCTGTTAATGACCCGAGGCATCAGACTGACATGACAGTTGAATAAGAAAAAAAAAGAATTGTGTAATTGCACTTTTTTTTTTATTTTGGCAATTTCTCTGCACTTGGAATTTTTTCCCCATTTTCCTGTACACTATATGGTAAAATATGATTTCATTCAAAAGCACAACTCATGGGGGTGTGTGGCCTTGCCATGGAAGTGTGAGGCAGCTTCTTATTAGAACTCTGCAGACCAGGGGCTCAAATATAGCCATTTTACCCACCCACGACGCTGCAATGTCCAGAAGAAAGAAGCTGGACGCACCCTTATGCAGCACAACGTCGGCCGGTAGATCGGGAGGAGACACCGGCATTGCTAAGATGTTCGACGGTGGCGGCGGAAAGGCCATGCGCTCACCAGCAATGGCGTCCGGTGGGATGCAGAAACACTCCCCTCTGGCGCCTCCGCCTCTTCAACAATGGAGCCCATGCCGACAAGACCCTGGAAAGATGGCAGATAATATGCAGAGGGGAAAGGATGGCGGTGTCTGCTGATCTGCCCGTGCAGCAGGTCTCTCAGGAGGCCGGAGAGACAAGCAATGGGAGAGGCGGTGAGTCACTAGAGGGGAATTCCTCAAATACAGTACCTATAATGGCGCCCGCCCCTATACAGCCCTGCAGCCCTCATGCAGATGTACAAGCGATCAGAGACATGATAGCTGCTCTGCCCTTTACACATAACATTGATAATATAGTGGCACGTATGGAATCCTCAAAGAAAGGGCATTGAGCACAATCGGAGAGGGTATTGATACTCTCAAAACTAAAGCAATCACTACATAAAAGACCGTGACCTCCATAGAAGATAGTTACAGCTCTGGAGAAGGAAGTTTCATGTTCCCATTCTTATACTGTTGCCCTGATCTTACAGTCTGATGATCAGGAGAACAGGGAACGACGAAACAATATCCGTCTGAAGGGCAGTCACAGTTAACATGCTTCTAGATAGAAACTATGGATATTCTAAGTATGGTAACACAGCAACCATCTGGCTCAACCTATAAAATTGACAGGATACTTAGGGTATCTCAACCTGGTCCTATAGACCCTGCGAACCCAAGAGACGTTCTGTGCAGGCTGCATAATTTTACAGATAAGGATACCATTGTCCGAGCAGCATGGTCTTATGGCAACATACTATTTGAAGAAGTTAATATACGTCTGTTCCCGGACGTCTCCAGTCGCACATTTTACATGCGACAGCAACTTTGACCTCTGCTCCTAAAGGTTAAAGATCAAGGAGCTACATATCATTGGGGTCACCCCTTTCATTTGATCGTGAGAAAATATAACAAAATGTATTATTTCTGGATAAAAGATGATCTTGATGGCCTTTTCGCCTTCCTAGGCATTCCGCCTTTTCCAATCCCGGACTGGCTATCACTGGAAACATTTAAAAGATTTACTGCTTCGGGCCGTACCCGCAGCTCCTTAAATGATGACTCATGACAGAAGAGACGACCAGTCAGAAGCAGTCCCCGATCATTTACATCTACTAGCCCAAGAAGGAGAAGGGGGATCCCGTGACAGCTCCCGGACTTGAAAACAGCATGTTTGTTTTCCTTGTTTCTTTATTTTGCATGAGAGATTTGGTCTAATGGGCAGGCTTTATTGCCGTACACCCTTTGTGGTGACGCCATTACTTCTGATTTCTCCATTCGCCTTCCACGACAGCATTGGAGGATGTCGTCCACGCCCTATTGTGGGACAGGAACACACAGAGGTTAAAAGCCCTCCCCTTCCTCAGTACTCCAGTGTCTTCCTGCCCCCCTTGGGGGCATGGAGAGGTTCCAGTGCTGTCAGGCCGGCAGAGGCAGCATTGGGGTGTACTTACAGCCGGGCCAGGGATGGACGTCGGGGGTAGCCTCCTCCTCCTTCTCGGGGCTCCCGTGGTGGGACCATCCGGCCTTCCTGCGTCCTACGGGGCAAAGCAGGCCTTGTATTGCAGCGCCGGAGGCCTGTTCAGCTCTCCGGCGTCTCCCTCCTCCAGCTGCGGTCCCTGGGGCATGCATCAGAGGTTCCTGGATGGCACTTCCTGTTTCGGGCGGTGGCTCCTGTACAGGCTGGGCGCGGCTCCAGGGAACCCAGCAGGCCTATCGCGCGCTACTGCCTGCGCCGGTGACCAGGAGGAGGGAGGGAACAGGTGTTCCTCGTTGGGGGCACGGTACTTCTGGACAAGTACCCGCCGGAAGCTACACCCAGGTAAGGCTGATCCCTGAAACATGGAGGGTGATAGGCTTCCACCTCTGCTTCTGCAGAGCCCAGCGTTCCCCCAGCTCATGTAAGTGTTTCTGGGGGTGGTCACAAGGGGTAGAGTTATTTAGGCCCTGCACTCCCACTGGGACCCCCTTCTCTTCCCTTTTTTTCTATAGGGAGACAAGGGCCACCTGTGAAAGGGAGCAAAAACCCGTCCAGGAAATGTGGCTGTGGCACGAACTTCCCTCTTCCTACAAAAAGGTGTCGGCCATGACTGACAGTGTTGTCAGGATGGACTCCCCATCTCTGCTTGAGGAGCTCCAATCATTAGGGAAGAGGTGCAGGCTTCTATCTCGGCACTGCCGGTTTTGCTGCAGTTTCCAGGCCTTCCCCTCCGAAAGAGAGGAAGCTCCAGGATTGTGACTCTGTGGATCTCATAGGCTGACCATAGCTCAGCATCAGTGGACGGCGAGGATATTGCCTCTGCTGCCTCTGTCTAGACACGAGAATCTGAACGCTACTATTTTTCCACGGAGTCCATGGGTGAATTGGTGGACACTGTCCACAGTACCATGGGAGTAGAGGTGGTGGAACCCCCTTCTTCTGTGCAGGACTAAATGTTCAGAGGCCTAAAGGCTAAGCGGGTTGGGCTTCCCTGTCCATGAGGTCATCCGGGTTCTCATCCGCCGGGAGTGGGAGTCTTCAAAACATCGGCTGCTCACCCCATCCGAGTGGACTGGAGGGTGATTACTTTGTCTGGGAGGTCCCTAAGGGGACATCCAGGTGGCCACGGTAGCATATAAGATCACTTGATCGTAAGATGAAGTGTCCTCAAAAACTCCTGGGAGGCGGCAGCTATGTTTTTAAAGATGAACATTTCCTCTACATGTGTGGGGCTGCTCTGGCAGCAACCATGTAGCAGTTAATCACCTGCACCATGCCTCATGTACCCAGCCGTGGCTGTGGGTTCACTCCTGAGCTGTACATCATCCAAGGCATTATGTATAGGTGACACATGATGGCTGCAGGCTATCCCCCTGGCAGGCCCCGTGCTCTGGCGACTGTGGGCCACTAGCCGTTGGGCGAGGCTTTTTACCAAGTCTCTCTTGAATTGGATCACCCAGCTGGAAGAATTCCTCCTGCAGGGTACGCCCAGGGAGGAGCTTTGGACTCCATTCCACTTCTGAGACGTGCTACGGGCTTCCTGACCGATTGCTGAGTCGATCCGCATTGTCACCAGGTGCACAGTGTTGGCTAACACAGCTCTCAGGGCAGTGTGGCTTACTTTGTGGAATGCGTAGGTCACGTCTAAGCTCCAGCTGTGTGGCCTCCCCTTTCAAAGGTCTTTTGTCTTTGGTCCGGCATTGGATGACATCCTGGGAAAGGTGTCAGACCGGAAAATGTGTCTCCCGGAACAGAAGCCCTTTCGGAGGCAGTCCTTTCGGCCTGAGGCAGCCAACCCTCCCAGTCTAAAGGGAAGGGTAAGTCTGGTCGCTGGGCATTCCAGAAAGGGGCCAAGACCTGTAATATCTTGCTCCCCCCAGCAGCGGCATCACCAGCCGCCCCCTAAACAATGCCGCCTTCCCCATTGCGGGGAAGCTCCTGCAGTTTCTGCCACAGTGGCAAGCAATCTCCTCGTGCCCTTGGATCCTCTTGACCATTTGGGAGGGTCTGCACTTGGAATTCGAGAGCCAGCCCCTCTGTGTCTTCGAGTACCCTCGCTTCCTCAGGGGACTCTCGCACATTTTTTCTTGTCGGGTCTGCGAGACCTGTTAGATTCAGGTGTGGGGTACCCGGTTCCTCCTGGGGAGGAAGGGCCAGGGGCATTACTCCAGGTTGTTGTGGACCTCCAGAACGCGTATTATCATGGCCCCATTCACCCGTCCCACAAGCGCTTCTGCGATTCGCAATCTCCGGGGCAGGCGGGACGGTCCATTATCGGTTTAATGTGCTGCCCTTCAGGTTTTCGTAGGCCCCCAGAGTTTACCAACTCATGGGGGAAGTGATCGCATTCATCCAGACCCAGGGATATGTGTGCTTCCCCATTTAGACGACAGGTTGGTGGTTGCTCCTTCGGCAGTGGTTCTGCGCACACTAGTCTCCAAAACGTTGGAGATTCTTCAGTCCCTGGGGTGGGTGCCCATTCTTTGGGAATCGGAACTGGTGCCGGCAACCTGTCGCCAAATTTTGGGAGTCTTGCTGGCCTCCTCCAGACAGGTGTCATTCCTTCTGCGGCACATCAGCTTCTGCGCTGCGTGCATCTGACCTGCTTCCGGGCAAGGAGGTCGCCCTACTTGCGGGAAGCAATATCCCTTTTAGAGGCCATGACGGCCTGCATTCAGTCTGTAGTATGGGCTACTCCGGGAACACATACTGAGTTCCTGGGTCAGACGTCAGGATTCCTAAACTCGCGGGTCCGGAACCCGGGGCGGATGGCATCTCGCTTTCCTGAATGAATCCCGGACACCTTCGGCCGAGGGTGGCCTGGCTGCAGGCTCCTGTGACCTCCGTTCCCTCTGTTGCCAGCAGTTCCGGTTAGGGCGCGATGGTGGATCGCACACTGTTCCAGTGGATTTGGAGTCGCTCGGTCAGTCGCCAGTCTTCAAACTTCCGGGAACTTGTGGCAGTGGAGGACGCGCTTCATGCGCAGCTCACGGTCTCCGGGGTCATAATGTCAAGATACTGTCGGACAACGCCTTCTTGCGGCACCAAGGCGGTACTCGAGGCTTACACTTGCAGGTGCTGGCAAGACTGATCTTTTTGTGGTCAGTACGCCATCTTCTCTCCTCCTCGGCAGTTCATCTGAAGGGAATGGCCAATGTACAGGCAGATTTCTTGAGCCGCACGGAGGTCCACACAGGAGAATGGTGCCTCCATCCGGATGTATTTCTCTCTCTTACGGACAGGTGGGGTGTCCCTTCGATCGACCTGTTCGCTTCGGGCTCGAATACAAAGGTGCCGCCATTTTTCTCCCTGACTGGGTCAGACCATCCTCGGGTCCTTCCGTTTGGTGTATGCATTTCCTCCAATCCCTCTACTTCCCAAGGCGTTGCAAAAAATTCGGGCGGAGGGGGTGTCGATTATCCTGGTGGCTCCCCTGTGGCCCAAACGGGCGTGGTATGACGCCATCCAAGACCTGGGCCTGGTGGGACTAATTAGGTTGCCCCACTGTCTCGACCTACTGTCCCAGGGTCCTCTTTCACCCGGGCCTTCAGTGGCTCTATCTGGCGGCCTGGCTGTTGCGGCCGGGATCCTGAGGACCAAGGGTCTCTCCCTGGCAGTGATCCGCATGCTTCGGCAGGGCAGGCAGCCTGTGTCGCACGCTATTTACGGGAGGGCTGGAATCGGTTCCTGTCCTGGTGTGCTCCTTCCTTCCCGGGCCATGCATCATCCTAATGTGGCCCAACTCTTGAATTTCTGCAGCGTGGCTTTGATTTGGGGCTTCGGCCGAGCACTCTTTAAGTCCAGGTGTCGGCACTTGGGGCAGTTTTGCCCAGGATCTTGCTTCCCATTGATGGCTCAAGTGGTATTTTTTTGAAAATTCGTTTATTAGGTTTCCAAACATATTATAACAAATATAACATTTATAACAATCATTATAGTAGTTTGTATTTTATACATCAGCTCTAATTACCCCCCCCTTTATATCCAATCCTATATATATGTCAGTTTCGGTTACCTTAATGCCCCGCTAGTCAATTACCACTTTCCCCTCTACTTCGAAGTCATTGCATAGATCAATCTACTAGGTATATCCCAAGTTCCATATATTAGATCTTAGAACATTGTTACTTTCTATCCTCTACTCTCATATCCCCATCAGGAACGTATTTTAAGTTTGCCCAGGCTACCTTGAATATCCTGCATGAGATACCATTCGGAGAGAGTAAATGGTGATACCACTCAAGTGGTATTTTTACGTCTGCTTGGGGGTGGCGTCCCCGCTTCGGCCTTCTATCCCTCCCTGGGATTTGAAGATTGTTCTCCACGGGTTTTTTACGAAGTCCCTTTGCACCCTTGTCGGCTGCATCCCTTACGTCTCTCTCACAAGGTGGTGTTTTTGGTGGCCATCACTTCTGCTCCAGAGTTGGAGAACTGCAGGCGCTCTCTGTCTGGGCTCCGTGCCTCGTGGTGTCCATTGTTCGCATTACGCTTCGGTTGCATTCATCTATTCTTCTGAAAGTTGTGTCGGCTTTCCATTGGTCCCAGGTTGTGGTTCTACCTTCATTTGGTCACTCTCCTGCTAATGCGGCTGAGGCCGTGTTTCACTCCTTCGATGTTCGTCGGACTGTCCTCCACTACCGCCGAGAGACTGCTTCCTGGAGGAAAGATCAAAACCTGTTTTGTTCAGCATTTTGGGAAAAATACAAGGAAAAAGACTTCCTAGGCTACCATCGCTTCCTGGATCACGAAGGTGATCTGTGAGGCCTACGTCGCTCTGGTCCTTGCTCCTCCGATGGGGTTGAAGGGTCCTTCAACTCGGGCTGCTGGGTGGAGCAGGCTGGAGCTTCATCGGAGCTGATTTGCAAAGCGGCTACGTGGTACATCCTCACTTTTTCTCGCCACTATAGGTTAGATCTGTCCTTCAGTCGGGATCTGTCCTTTGGTAGGAAAGTCCTACAGGCAATAGTCCCACCCTGAGGAGTATCGGTGTTATTCCTCCAATGCTGTCGTGGAAGGCGAATGGAGAAAACTGAATTAGTCCTTACCGGTAATTCCTTTTCTTGGAGCCTTCCACAACAGCATCAGTTCCCCCCTTGTTGATGTTTGATTCCGGTTTGTATCAGGTAATCCATGGCTACGGGTGATCTTGGTAAACACTGGAGTACTGAGGAAGGGAAGGGGCTTTTAACCTCTCTGTGTTCCTGTCCCCCAGTAGGGCGTGGACGACATCCTCCAATGCTGTTATGGAAGGCTCCAAGAAAAGGAATTACCGGTAAGGACTAATTCAGTTTTTTACAGCTTTATAGCATGGTTGTTTGAACGTTGGGAGATAGTCATTTGAGATGATTGATGGGGTGGGGGATGGGAGTTGGGAATGAGGGTGAGTTACGATAAGATATTGTGACATTGTTTGGTGAGGGACATTTTTGTAATATGTTCCAGGTCTGCAAGGGGCTGTTACATGGTCATCTACAACCTCTAGGATCCTCTTTCTTTTCCTTTTCTGAGGGGATATTTATTTCCGGCTAATCCGGGTTAGACATACAGTGCCTACAAGTAGTCTTCAACCCCCCCGCAGATTTAGGTGGTTTGATAAGATGCAAATAAGTTAGAGCCTTCAAACTGCAAACGAGAGTAGGATTTATTAACAGAAGCGTAAATCTTACAAACCAAAAGTTATGTTGCTCAGTTGAATTTTAATAAATTTTAAACATAAAAGTGTGGGTCAATTATTATTCAACCCCTAGGTTTAATATTTTGTGGAATAACCCTTGTTTGCGATTACAGCTAGTCGTCTTTTATAAGACCTGATCAGGCCGGCACAGGTCTCTGGAGTTATCTTGGCCCACTCCTCCATGCAGATCTTCTCCAAGTTATCTAGGTTCCCTGGGTGTCTCATGTGGACTTTAATCTTGAGCTCCTTCCACAAGTTTTCAATTAGGTTAAGGTCAGGAGACTGACTAGGCCACTCCATCACCTTGATTTTTTTCCCTCTTGAACCAGGCCTTGGTTTTCTTGGCTGTGTGCTTTGGGTCGTTGTCTTGTTGGAAGATGAAATTACGACCCATCTTAAGATCCTTGATGGAGGAGCGGAGGTTCTTGGCCAAAATCTCCAGGTAGGCCGTGCTATCCATCTTCCCATGGATGCGGACCAGATGGACAGGCTTCTTGGCTGAGAAACAGCCCCACAGCATGATGCTGCCACCACCATGATTGACTGTAGGGATGGTATTCTTGGGGTCGTATGCAGTGCCATCCAGTCTCCAAACGTCACGTGTGTGGTTGGCACCAAAGATCTCGATCTTGGTCTCATCAGACCATAGAACCTTGAACCAGTCTGTCTCAGAGTCCTCCAAGTGATCATGAGCAAACTGTAGACGAGCCTTGACATGACGTTTTGAAAGTAAAGGTACCTTACGGGCTCATCTGGAACGGAGACCATTGCTGTGGAGTACGTTACTTATGGTATTGATTGAAACCAATGTCCCCACTGCCATGAGATCTTCCCGGAGCTCATTCCTTGTTGTCCTTGGGTTAGCCTTGACTCTTCGGACAAGCCTGGCCTCGGCACGGGAGGAAACTTTCAAAGGCTGTCCTTGGAAGGCTAACAGTAGTTCCATAAGCCTTCCACTTCCGGATGATGCTCCCAACAGTGGAGACAGGTAGGCCCAACTCCTTGGAAAGGGTTTTGTACCCCTTGCCAGCCTTGTGACCCTCCACGATCTTGTCTCTGATGGCCTTGGAATGCTCCTTTGTCTTTCCCATGTTGACCATGTATGAGTGCTGTTCACAAGTTTGGGGAGGATCTTAAATAGTCAGAAAAGGCTGGCAAAAGAGATAATTAATCCACACATGTGAAGCTCATTGTTCTTTGTGCCTGAACTACTTCTTAATACTTTAGGGGGACCAAACAGAATGCTGGTGGTTTGAGGGGTTGAATAATAAATGACCCTCTGAATTAACTTTTAACGCTTTAAAAAATCTTTTTGGCTGCAGTGCATTTCCCACTTCCAGGCTGATCTACAGTCCAAATGTCACAATGCCCAGTTAATTCCGCATGTGTCAACCAGCTAAATCTGCAGGGGGTTGAAGACTACTTGTAGGCACTGTAAGGCCAGGGTCACATCTCTGTTTTGACCCTATCCTGCCGGATTCCGGTTTCAACTTAGAACTTTTTCCAGCACCGCATAGCGTTACCGCTATGCGGTGCTGGAAAACGCAGTCCCTAGTTACCCGATGTTTACCTTCACTACTTGTCACACAGGCAGCTGCTCGGAGTGCGCTTTACAGCGCCGCACAGGAAACGTTGCAGACAGCAACGAGCAGCTGCCTGTGTGACAGGTAGTGAAGGTAAACATCGGGTAACTAGGGACTGCGTTTTCCAGTAGCGGTAACGCTATGCGGTGCTGGAAAAAGTTCTAAGTTGAAACCGGAATCCGGCAGGCTAGGGTCAAAACGGAGATGTGACCCTGGCCTAAGTCTCTTTGGTACTTCTTAATTGCCGTGTTAGTTATAACATTCAGGCTACTTTTCTGACTCTTTCCATTTCCTTATTACTTTTCTACTTCTATATCCTCTTCTAAATCTGGCAAAGCTCTGGGCCCTGACGGCTTTACAGTACACTATTATAAGAAATTGTGTATATATGGTTATACATTTTAGAAATTCATTTTGTTGCCCAGTTCAACAATTTTATTGTGTGCACTAATTCCACACACCTTTTTCCTATACGGCCGGTAATGATGTAGCTGACACCACCTACTCGACATAAGGTGCAGCCTCACTCATTGCCAGCACAGTACCAGCCGAAGCGCCTCCAGCGCGAAACCGTGTGCCGGCGTCCTTCACTGCACCCCTTCCCTCCCTGCATTATGTACCCGTAATCTGGAATAAAATTTCCTGACACATATGATTGGTGAGTGCGTTTTTTTTTCTCCTTTTTGTTATTATAAGAAATTGCGTGACATATTACTCCCATACTTAAGAGTTTCTTTCAATGCAATGACAAACGAAGTGACACCCCTGAAAGATGCGTTATTGTGGTGGTAAACAAGCCAAGGAGGGACCCTTTACTATGTTCCAGTTACCATCTGATCTCCCTACTGAATGTTGACACCAAACTATTTGCCAAGATTATTGCGAACAGACTTTCCCACTTTATAAATAAAATTGTTCACCCAGACCAGGTGTGTTTTGTGATGGGGCGAGAGGCCAGGGACAACACCACCAAAGTAATAAATTTAATATAAAAACTAAACTCTCTAACGTATCATTAATGTTACTATCGACGGACGCGGGAAAAAACGTTTGATCGTTTAAATTGGTCATTCATGGAAGAAACTTTGATCCACATTGGACTAGGGGCAAAGATGCTTCGATGGGTGTTGTCTCTGTACCATCGGCTAGAGTTCGGGTAAATGGTGTCTTCGCTGAATCTTTTGATATCACAAACGGTACTCGCCAGGGCTACCCACTGTCCCCACTAATTTTTATTCTGACTCTGAACCACTGTTGAGACTTATTAGGATGAATGTGGACATCTCTGGTCTGCGGGTGAAATCATGTATGCATAAAATTGCTGCATACACTGATGACCTCTTGTTCTTTGTGATGAACCCGGAGATCTCCCTCCCTAACCTTTTGAAAGAACTAGAGGTTTACTCTAACATTTCTAATTTTAAAATTAATAGATCTAAGTCAGAGGCCCTAAACGTCTCCCTCCCGGGCTTGTGGATCGACTAAAAAATGCTTTCGGATTCCACTGGTCGTCTAAAGCTATTCGCTATCTGGGATTACAGATTACAACAGATGTCCGAGATTCATATAAGGCCAATTTTCCTACCATTTTAAATTCAGTACATGCAGACTGTGGGAGGTGGATGTCATCTGCTTTTACCTGGACAGGTAGATGTCAGCTCTTCAAAATGACTATTCTACCTAAAATTTTATATTACTTACAGACGTTACCCATTAAATTGCCATCGTCCTTTTTCAAGATAATTTCCCAAATTCAGCAATGGTTTATCTGGAATAATACAAAAGCTCAACTAGCAAAATCAGTTTTACATAGAGTAAATAAAGAGAGAAGGAGGAGTGGGCCTGCCAGATTTTAAATTATACCATCTAGCGAGTCACCTTACTCGAATCATAGATTGGTGGAGACATAAAGAAAATAAAACTTGGGTACAGATCGAACAGAGCCTTACTTCACTCCAACTCCATACACTGCCATGAGTGACGATGGAGACGAAAGAGATTGTATGTGATCATCCAACTATTGGTGCTACCCTCTCTGCATGCAATCACAAACTGATTCGATCCACAATGATCCGTACTGATTCAACCTTATTCCTGATTCTCAGTCACCCGAATTTCAAACCAAGTGTTGCGGACCCTGTTTTTAGTCTGTGGATTTCAGCGGGTATAGATGGAGTAGAGAGATGGGGAGACGTGGCCATCTCTTGAACAACTGAGCCTGAGTCCTGTTGGTTTTTGGAGATGCCTACAACTTGCTCACCATTTCCGAGGATTGCCTCCTAAGGTAACATTCTGTAGACCCAAAACGATCTTTGAGACTCTGTCAGGACTCTAATTGTTGCAGACATGCACTGTCAAGAAATTATGCGCTGTTGGTCTCTTCCCCCGGATTTACCAACACCTCAATTTATGTTGTAATGGGAGGCTGACTTGGGTTTGGACCTGATCCCTGATCAGAGAACGACCATATATACATTAGCACATACTACCTCAATTAGTTCACGATTACAAGAAGCTAATTACAAACTGCTTATAAGATGGTACAGAGTCCCCACACAACTACACAAAATGTTCCCCTCTATTGACCCAAGGTGCTGGAGATGTTGCGAGGCGGAGGGTACCCTGATTCATATCTTTTGGGACTGCAAAATTCTTGAGCCATTCTGGTCTAAAGTAAAAGAGATCATCAGAATTGTCACTGACTATGGAGGAGATTTGGGCCCTGATCTTTTTATGCTCCATCATTGTGAGATCCCTATGCATAGATACAAGCATTCTTTGATGAGATTTTTGGTCATGGCGGCTAGAGCATGCATCCCGATATTATGGAAGAGGGCAACATGTCCTACGATTTCTATGTGGATAGAAAAGGTAAATGACCTCATGTTCTAGAGGATTTAACATCCTCAATACATGACACATATGTAAAATTTAGAGACACGTGGTATAATGGATAATATGTCATGAAACATGTTTTAAAAAGAATGTCGAGGGACACTTGACGAGTAGAATTATAAACATGTATGGTCAATTAAATACCGTTTCTAAGACACCTATCTTGTCTTATCTTTTCTTTTCTATCCTCTGCGGTGGGGAGAGGCAAAGTGAGGAGGTGATTTCTTGAAATCCTATCCACTATGCTGCTACTGTACAACGCAGTGGTTTGGATGTAGCAGCAGTACGCTGTGTCCAAAATGCTGCGTTTACTGATCATGAGTATGCACCTTATAAGTGGTTTGAAGATTTCTGTGCATAGAGCTCATACTTTAAATGAATAAAGGGAGGGGTCTTGTTTATAAAATTTTATTTCCATTTTTCATTTGCATATCATTAACATGTCAATTGATCCTGTGACTGCCATAATAGCACCTTTCTTTCTTGGTGTTGCAATTTCAATGTTGAGAAGTGTAAAACTAAGCCTTGTAATGTTTGCAGCCTGCTTTTTTCAACCTTTTTTAGCTTTTCACAGGTTTCATGTCTTGCATTGCACCCTTTAATGTAATGTCTCTGAAGGCCCATTCTGTTTAACCAGGGATAACCATGGTGTTGTCATTCAGGGGATATTCACCAGTGTCTGATTGGAGAGTGAATTATCTTGCTCTATAAAACCTTTTATATCTTCCTAATCTACTGTGGATTAAAATTCCACAATATGTAAGACTTTAGCTTCATGTCAGTGATGGAGCAGAATATTCTTTTTCTATCCAGAAGCCAGGATCCTCAACAGATCTCATACTGTTTTCAAAACCTTCCCCTTCCCCGTATTATGAGCTGCATCACGCTATGTTTATGATTTAGCTTTCAGAGAGTAATTCTATTAAAGCACTTTATTTAAAAAAAAAAAAAAAGTAAAATGTGAATATTTTGATGTGAAAATAATTTTACTGCAATTCATCGTGTCCACAGTCTTTAATTTTTATTATTTATTTTTAAGTGAAGAACAATCTCGGTTAGCGGCCAGAAAGTATGCTCGAGTTGTACAGAAACTGGGATTCCCAGCTAAATTTTTAGATTTTAAAATCCAAAATATGGTGGGAAGCTGCGATGTGAAGTTCCCATCAGATTAGAGGGTCTTGTACTTACACATCAACAGTTCAGCAGGTAAATATATACAACTGTGCATGTTACAATAATTCATGTTAACGCTGCCTAAACACATGTTCAGAGTTATCAGCCATCTTCTCGTTAAGTCGACTGTTAATACTCCCCTTCCTCTCTTCCAATCGGGCTTAATGTGGTTGTCGGGTCTTCTAATGAGTCACGTAACTGCAAGTGTGAGATTGCATACATTCAGCCACATTCTGACTAGATGTGATTGGCTTCGCTCAGTTTACTTGTATTGGGGGAGACTGAGCATGTCTAGTTGGCACGTGATCACCTGCTCATGCTGGCACACCAGAGACTCCTGGCAGGCTGTGGTGCATTGCCCTACGAGGGTTCAGTAGTCAGCAGTCAGTGACTACAGACTATCATCAGAAGGCTAGACAACTTCATTAAATATAACATCCTGCACTTTACGGTAGATTTTGTTTCTGCACTTTAATTTTTTACCTTTTTATGAGCCATCACTATATTTTCGCTTTCATAACTGCATGAAGGATTTTTTCTTTTTTCCTTTGTCTGTGGATCAGTTGTAGTTTTAAATGATGGTACGGGTGAAATATCAAAAAGCAATTTGTACTTTGATTTTTTTTTTGGGTTGTTTTACTGTGCTAATTTTATTGTGAAAAATGAACCTTCGGGTCTGTACAATCTGTTATGTGGGTGTTTGCTAGTTTGTGAGATCCATGTTGCATTTCAATCTCAGGCACTGAGAGAGGGCTTGTTGTATGTATAGTGGGGGCACATACAACTTTTTTACTTGCAGAGCATTTAAAGTACGTCGTCACTCAATTATAAAATTGATATAGATGTGTAACATTTCATTATCCCTCACCCCCGTTATTTTTTTTGTCTAGTTATGAACCAGAGTTATTTCCAGGTCTTATTTACAGAATGATCAAGCCAAGAATTGTTCTTCTGATTTTTGTGTCTGGAAAGGTTGTATTGACTGGTAAGTGAAAAGCTCAAGCATAGTCTGGAAGGTGTTGTCTACCATTCCCTTAACTATTTTGTGGCCCCATACGGAAAAAAAAAAAATAAAAAACTTGCCATATACTCATCTGACAGGCACCTGTTCCAGCAATGTTGGTACTGTCTGCTAGTACTTGTGTGCTTTGTGCGTGTCCAGTCGCATACATTAGTGTCATGTGACTACCAGAAGATACAATCAGCAGCTGATGGGCTCCAAGAACTCGTAACAAATAACGTTGTTACATCAGGGCCACGAGACATGGTGACTACATTGCTGGAATGGTGCCGGTCAGGCAGATGAAAGTATTTCATAGTTTAATTTTACATGGGGCACTGATGCATATGTGGCGCCCCAGTGGTCTGGTCGCCACCAAGGGGTACTGTACCCACACCTAGGGGTAGTATTCCTGTCTGCGTCATCCAGGTTTGGTAAGTCCAGCACCCACAAACACACCCCCCGTCCCACGGAGAGCAGGTAAACCCAGGTAGTGGGACGGCTCAGGCATTCCGTGGGACGGCGGGGGGGGGGAGAAAGGTGGTAGGTAGACAGGAAGCAGGAAGTGTTCAAAGAGAGTAAAGGGACAAAGGGGTAACACCACAGGAAGTGTCAGGCAGTCGGAGGAGGGCAGCTGAGGAGAGGACAAAGAGAAAGGACCCAGAGGACAGGAGCAATGATGTGGATCGTCCCGGGTCCTGAGGCCAGAGACCACGAAGAGGCAGAGGGAGCACTAGGGGCACGGGCAGTGAGCGATCCACCCGTGAGCCTGAATCTGAACTAAAGCGGAGGGGTAGGTCGAGAACCACAGGCCCTGCCCTGTGCCCTCCAACCACAGAACCCGGGTGGCCATGAGATCTTGAGGAGCTGTGGCCAACTCCCGGCACATCTGCTGAGAAGACAGCCGTACTAGGGCCAGGGGACGCTGCAAGTTGTTTAACGAAGGCCCATGGCTGCTGGATTGGGGCTCTGTGCACAGAGGTGCGTGCAGGAAGGAGGAGAACAGGCAGCGCTGAGGAAGAGAGGCCCTTAAGGAAAGGCGCACGAAAGGGGTGAACTGGACAAGCCATCCTGGTTGCTAAGGACTACCAGGACCGCCACTGTATTTATTTCGGCTAATCCGATCGATCCGATCTTGACTTAACATGGGGGCCTATGAGCACTGTGTTGCATGTGAAGAGAAAAAAAACGGTTTGGAACTCGACACTGTGTCAGACTGTTTATTTCTCGCCTTAGGAGTGGTAGACTGAAACGCCGCGCAGGCAGCCGGAGCCTGCCTGAGAGTAGTCCTGATCCTGCCCTGCAGCCAGCTCAGCCCCGCTGGCCCTCCATCACCCCGATTCCCTCCCACTCTCGCATGCCCTGGGGACCAACTCCACCCATGGGGAGTAAAACCATCACAGCCGCTACTCCATCATCCCCATAAGTCCCGGACTGCAGCAGCGGCCCCTAGTGACCAACCCACATTTTTCTACGGGTGCTTTTACATCACATTTTTGTTGGATCCATGGCTGCCCGTTGTAAAACGGACAGCCACGGATCCGATTTGGCCCCATGTTATCCTATGGGGGTCGGATCGTATTTGGCCTAATTGCCATCTGGTTTTGTGGGATCCAATTGTGTCCGATTATTTTTGCTGTTCCCAAAATCGAGACTGCTCTGATTTTGGGTACAGAAAAAAATCAGATCCCACAAAATCGGATGGCAATTAGGCCTAATCCGATCCGATCCTTGACCTTTAACATGGGGGCCTATGAGCGTGGGTCTGATGAAATACCTGATCATTCCTCTGACCCGATTTTAGTGTACTGAGCATGCTCAGTATACTAAAATTGCTCCTAACTGTCTAATTTCACTTCTGCAATGTATATACATACATTGCAGAAGTGAAATTAAGTAAGAGTTAAAAATAAAAAAAAATCTGCATGCTCCCCTCTCCGATCCACCGCTGCCTCCAGCAATCTCCGGGTGATAGGACCTGCCGTGATGTCACAAGCCAGCAGTGTCATTGGGTCACATGACCGCAGTAACTGCGGTCATGTGACCCGATCAACTGATTAGGTTGTGACATCACCACAGGTCCTATAAGCACACGGACCTTGCTGGGAGGCAGCGGTGGATCGCGGACAGGTAAGCATGCAGATTTTTTATTTTTAACTTTCTTTTACTAAATTTCTATTCCGCAATGTATATTATACATTGCAGAAGTGAAAGTGCCCCACTGTGTCCGGATCCGTGATAATCACGGACCTGGACACAGAATAGGTCACCCCCTGTGGTGTTCTTTCTTGTCCGTGGGTCCTACAAAAAGTAGGATCCCACAGACAGGAAAAAAAAAACATTATGTGAAAGCAGCCTAACCTGACATGTCACTTTATGTAGCAATAACTGTGGAATGATTTAAAATATCCCAGTTATTTTTGAAGATTGTTTGCATATTTTTTTTTTTTTTTTTTTGTGATACATTTTATGATAGTAAACTCATATTGATTGTTTTTCACTTTAAATTTGAAAACACTAAAAAATTGTAATTTCTAAAAGTTAACAAATTTCAAACCTTGATTATTCCTTTCAGGGCTCACTCCCATTGCCTATAAATATGACAATTACAATGTGAGAACAAAATCGCATTGCGCTCGGGCTATCATTCTTAAATAAGGCAACTCTGGTCTAAAAGAGCGTATTTTGTGTATTATAAGATGAACCTCTAATTTGAGGGAAAAAAAATGTACCAGCTAAAAAAGGGTGTATATTTTTTAATCCTGGAGTGCTTTTTATAATCCAGATATAATTTACCGGGGGAGGAAGCGCAGTGGAGTGAGGTCATAGGAGGCAGGGTCGCCGCTGATAGTCAGCCAGCGGCATGTGTGTGGCATTTTTGTGGGCCCAAGGATGGGAGGTGTGGGTGTTGCCGGACCCCAATGCGCATTTCGCTACCGCTTTATTAGGAGGCTGCTGTGATAGTGCAAATCCAACATCAGAAAAGTGTTGGTTTACCTGCGTGGCAGGACATATCAGCACCACCCTGCAGATGGCAACACTGGTCTCTGGCGGCCGGTTTATGCATAGTGATAAGCCTGGAGCTTCCACTGACATAAGCACTGCCCAGCAAGTGAGTTCCAGCTAATCTCCCGCACCACAGATAAACGACATCAGAGAAGTGTCAGTATATCACTATGCTTAAAATGACATCAGTTAGGGACATTGCGATCAGGGGGCGAGACACTGCTTGGAGAGGGCTGAAACAGTGCACAGCGGGTAGGGGGGAAGTTGGGGATGAGAAAGCACTGCAGGGGAGATGGGCTGGAGAACCTCGTGGAGACAACATTGACAGTCTGCCCCTGAAACCAGAATTACTTATGTGACACTTAGTTTCAGGGAGGGGCAGAGGCTGAGGAACTGACTAGCCTCTCTCCCATCTTGATGACATCGTGTGAGTATCCCAGCATGCACTGGGGCATTAATACAAACAGTAATCAGACCAGAAAATGGAAAAACAAAACACTGTAGCTGTTTAGTGTAGTTTGGGAATGGTAGGGAATTTTTAAACCAAGTATATTAGAAAATAGCTTAGAGTCTAGGAATAAATTAAATGGGAAGTTAGGAGAAAAATGCTTGACCTGGGACTAATCATTAACTGTGGTGTAGACATTGGTGTTCAAAATGGAAGAGGGCATTTTCATTTGGGGGAGAGCAGATTTAGCTAGTTTTCGTATTTGGGTGAGTCATATTGCTTCTCAACAGTTTTTTTTTTTTTTTTTTTTATACGAGTAACATGGAAACCTCCCTATATTTCCATTAACAGATGACATGCCGGAGTTTTTTTTTTTTTTTTTGCGGGTTCAGTTGAATGCTATTGGTAGTAATTTGGAGTAATACTTCGGATCAATATAGTTATCCTTTGCTCTATGCCGTGTACTTACATTATTACGTTTTGATGTATATCTCCGATGTAAATACTTAAGTCGCAAAAAAGTTGTGAGAAAAGTATTCTAGGAAGGATACCTTTATTGGCTAGCCCGAAAAATTATATTTGTAAGCTTTCAAAGCTCCAAAGGCTCCTTCATCAGATAATACTACAAATTAATTACTGAGACATTACATAGACATACAATAAAAAATGAGCTGGATACGCTTGTAGGAGTACACTTCTCTAGACTTGGACACAGCATAGCGACTTAAGTTCTAATATTGAGAGGTCACTTTGAAATATTCTTGAGTTTGAATTCCCAGATTTTTCTTTATCATTTTTAATCTCTAAAAATGGGATTCAATTTGACACCTGGATTCATGAGTCATTACAGTGACATAGTTCACACATCCACCAGAGGACCTTCAGATCTTTAAAAGAGCACTTCCACCTCATCTGCATAAGTAACAAAAGACCTTAATTCAAATTGTATACGGCCACAAAATGGAACAATGTGTCCATGATTTCACTGCAACCAGAGATCTGTGAACAATCTCTCCACAGATATCTGTGGGTGTGTTACACACAAAAACTCTTCAGCGAACCCACCAGCGATCCGACCTGGCCGGGATCGCTGGAAAGTCTCTCTGGAGTCGCTGGTGAGCTGTCAGACAGACTCACCAACGACTCAGCAGCCGTGAGATCGCTGGTAACCATGGTAAACACCGGATGTTTATCATGGTTACCACCAACGTCCTCCTGCTTAGCGCAGCGGACGCTTGTAACCATGATAAACATCTGGTATCTAGCCAGTGCGCGCTGCTTAGTTACCCGGTGTTTATCATTGTTACCAGTTTGTGAGGTCGCTGGTCTCTCGCGGTCACACGCGTGGATGCGTGCTGACCAGCGGGAGACCAATGACCAAAAAATGGACCTGAGCGACGTGCAGCGACCTTCGACCTCACAGCAGGGCCCAGGTTGCTGGTGTGTGTCACACACTGCGACATCGCTGGAGAGATCGCTGTTACATCACAAAACCTGTGACGTTGCAGCGACATTGCTAGCGATGTTGCAGTGTGTGAAGTACCCCTTAAGGTGCTGTCACACAGCACGATCTGGCCAGCGATGTCGGAAGCGATGCGCGGGTGCCCGCTCGCTTCCGACATCGCTGGCCAGCTGTCACACAGCATCGATGCGGCCGGCGACACCGCAGCGATGCGATCCGCAGCAACGCTGCGGTATAGGCTGGATCGCCGCCGACATCGCTCTGGCGATGTCACACGGCGCGATCCAGCCTTATCGCAGGTCGCCGGTTGACAAGTTTTTCGGTTCTTCCCGTAAACCTGTCAACCTGCGACCAGCGATAAAACGCGGTCGCGCCGCTCATTTACACAGCGCGACGTCGCTAGCGATACGTCACTTTTTCGGCGATGTCGCTAGCGATGTCGCCAGGTGTGACACCACCTTTAGACCATCTCTACTTAGCAGTATCTTATGTCCTGTTGTAATACCTATTTAAATGTCTCAGTAATTCATTTGTAATATTGTCTGATGAAGGAGCCTTTGGAGCTTTGAAAGCTTACAGACATTTTTCTGGCTAGCCAATAAAGGTATCATTCCTAGAATACTTTTCTCACTACTTTTTTGCGACTTGCACTACCGTTCAAAAGTCTGGGGTCATTTAGAAAGTTCCTTATTTTTGAAAGAAAAGCACATTTTTTTTTTTATTTATTTTTTTTTTTCAATTAAGCTAACAGTAAATGAATCAGAAATACAATATATGCATTATTAATGTGGTAAATGACTATTCTAGCTGCAAACATCTGGTTTTGAAGGGAACCTGTCACCTGGATCTAAGCCCCTACATTATCACTACCTGTCCCTGCACCTTCCTAGCGGCTCCCTATCTATCCCTCTCTGAGCTAAATCCGCCCTATAGAACAGCAGGAAAATAACTTACAGAAGTCCCTGAGGCTGGGGACTGAAAAGGCGGCCCCAGGCTCCATTCTGTCCCTCCTTGATGCAGCAGCACACACCCCGCTGGGCGGCATTATTCTTTCTTCATCGCCGCCTCCTCCATTTGGAATCTCTGTCTCTGACTTCTCCAAGCAGGTTGTAGAAGCCCGAAATCAGTGATTTTGGCTGTATTGTTGTCAACAAGAGCTGCTGCTGGTTCCAGGGAGAATAAGTATTGTTACGTTGTTGGGTATTTTGTGTAACTAGTCGTATGGCAACATTTTCTAGATGGGACAACCTCCTTAAAAATGTAAGATTTATTGACGTTTTTCTTTTTCCCTAGGTGCTAAAGTTCGAGGAGAGATCTATGAAGCTTTTGAAAACATATACCCCATCCTTAAAGGCTTTAGAAAGACGACATAACTGCATCAACAAAACAATTTTAACTATTTATGTGTTTTGCAATATCTAAGCCTTTTTACCTGGCTTGGCATACCGTTATAAGAGATGGACTCTAGTTACATATGGTGTTCCTCTGACCTCAAACTCTTCCTGTCACTGTTTCACATTTTAATTGCCAAATGCAGATTTTATGACTTATCATTTTTTTTTTTTAAATATAATTTAAGGAATGCCTAATGTATTTTACTTAATTTGACCACAATGTGTACATTTTCAGAAACCAAGTATTTGAGTATTTTTTTCTTGCATCTTTTAGCAGAAGTTCAGATTTTGTAAATATCAAACAGACCACATCATCTTCCCTTGTTAATTTTTCTTTATTGTTAGTCTGCATTTTTTAATTGTACATTTTGTTATTCTTTTAAGTAAAGTCTTTTAAGCCATTTTATGTAAATTGCTCCAATGCAGTTTTTATTCTTGTGCCAGAAACATTCCTAAATTCAGTGTTTAGTTGGGCAAAATAAAACATGACAATTCCCAGAATATATATTTATTTTTTTTTGCATTCATCAGAATATATTTGTAATGCTTTTGTTTTTGGCTTACACTGTAGATGTAACAAGCCAAAGTAAAAGTATATTGCATCCTGGGTGTAATTGATAAAATAGGAGTAGTCCTAAGTATATAAGATCTTGAATGTTTTACACCCATAAATGCAGGATATCTGCATCTCACAATAGCTTGCTAGATGTTGTAACGTCACATTAGTGGACCTGACGCTTCCATGCTAATTCTCACCTTTTAAAGGGCTTATCTGGTCTAAAATGACAAGTCTGCACTCACTCTTATGTGAGTTCTCAGATCATGTATGCTGTAAGGATTCTCCAGTGTCTGCGATGGGAATGGTGCTCACGGTACTTCAAGTATATGATATGAATACTATGAATCCAACTAGAGGGATTCCATCATGCTAATGCAAAGTTTATTTCTCTATGCTGGAAACAGTCTCAAGTCTGAGTAGGAGCATGCATAGCACATACTTGTGGTCACATGACAGTCATTCCAAGCACAGACACAGGAGAGAGTTCTTACTGCATGCAGGGCATTGTATGAGAGGATTCACAAATCTGCAGTTGTTAAGTGATTGCAGACTTGTCGTTTTAGCCTGGGCAACTCCTTTCTTGTGTGTTTTTTTTGTTTTGTTTTTTTAACATATATAGTTTTCATTATCCAGTTCTGATTTACACTTTGTACTGTAAATGATTCTAATTAAATCCTGAATCATTCTGAAGCAAGTCCCAATAATTGTCTATTTCATTTGCACATAGAGGAAGTTTTTCCACAACTCACTCTTAGTGTAACTGTCATTTAATTTGAAAAAAAAAAATTAAAAATACTGCACTGGTTGTTAATGATAGGTCACATAACAGGTAAGGATGTCTTTTGTTTTGTGCCATATGACTTATTTTCTCATATTTTTCTGTGCTTTTTAAAAACCGCATTATTGCGTGTGTGGGCATAGCTAGCAGCTGATAGGGGCAGTGCAATGTGACAGCAAAGGGGGGTGTTAACAGAGATCGTGACTGAGCTGTGTGGAGTCAGATGACAGATCAAAGAAGCCTGTGCCAACGAAAGAGGAGTTTGCAGTGATTCTGACATTGGTCAGCTTGTGCTGTAGCTGCAGACAGCAGTGTGTGTGTTTTGTAGGCTCCTCCCCTTTACCTTACATAGTTACATGCCCATATTCAGTATAAAAAGCTTGAAGACAAATCTGACTGAGAATGAACATATGCTGCAACACTGCACACGGAGTATGTGAAATGGCATAATGGATACAATGAATGGCAGGGCTCTATGCACAGCTAATAAAGACATGAGGAAAAGGACATTGCAGAAACTGCTTGAGAATATAAAGAAACTTGAGAAAACTTAACTTTAGCATTGGCCACTGTGAAAGTGCCCGATAACGGCGCCAAGGTGTTTTTCATATTATTGGGTCCTAACAGTGTGTCTCTCTAACGATATAATGATGCATGTGTGTGTTTATATGCCTCTATATGAAAATGAAACCGGCATTGACCTGGCTACAATAAGATGGACAACCTAGCTTGGCTCCAGGGCGGGGAAGGTGCAGAGTCAAAAAAATAGTCATACTAGTTATTAAGAAATTATTGGCATCACCTTATGTATAGGTGCTAGCAAGAAAAACCATGAAAATTAATCTGCTGCAACACTACACACTATGAGTATGTGAAATGGCATAATAATTTTTCGCAAGTTTCTTTGAATTCTCAATCAGTTTCTGCCATATCCTTTTCCTCCTGTCTTTATTATCTGTGCATAGAGCCCTGCCATTCATTGTTAGCCATTATGCTATTTCACATACTTAGTGTGTAGTGTTGAAGCAGATTTTCACTTTAATTTTCATGGTTTTTCTTGCTAGCACCTACACATAAGGTTATGCCAGTCATTTCTTAATTACTAGTATGAGAATGAACATGTGTCTCCTTCGCCTCATTGGGGGACACCGGACGATGGGTTATGCTATTCTGCCACTAGGAGGCGACACTAAGCAATTAATAACCCCCTGACTGGCACAGTTCAGCCAGTTTTTTTGCTTAGTGTCTTAGGAGGAAAGACACTTTGTTTTGTTAGTTTGTTATTTTCTCTCTTCGCTCCCCAGTCCCCACAGTTGGGACTCTGGGTTGTAGCCTACGTTCGGACCGCTACACCGTCCCTCCCCAGACCCCACAGATGGGATTCTGGGTGGCAGGTTGATGGCCAGCTCCTGCAGCATCCCTCCCCAGACCCCACCGTTGGGAATCTGGGTTGCAGGAGATCTCCCTTGGCCTCTGGCCCCTGCAACACAAGGAAGATGGATCTGCTTCATGCTGCTCTGGATGGATGGTCCGCTCCGCTGCCCCTTATGGGGTCCAGGGATGGAGCAGTCATAAGGTATGGCGCTGCGCTGCCCTCCGGTGCTCCTCTGTGCCCGCCGCATCCCCCGTTGTGTGCTCCGCGCCGGACCCCTCTCGGCTGGCAGCCTGCCTACACAGTGCGATCCGCCCCTTCCCCACCCCTGGTGATCATGCGGCCCGGTCGGCCTCTCGGCCTATGGTGTCCTCTCTGGACTCTGCATCACTGGGGGCGTGGCCTAGCGAGTTCCCGCTCCAGGGGCGTGGCCTATAAGTTTTCATCATTTTCGCTCTTTGTCGCCCTGGGCGCTATTTTCAGCAGCTGAGGGATCCTCAGTGTGGGCACAGTTGGAACTCTGTAGGGGGACACAGGATTCTGGGCCAGCGCTTCTTTCCCATCGACTTTCAGGTGACAGGGTCAGCAGCGATCTATATCTCTGCTGTATCCCTGAGCTGTTAAGGTACCGTCACACAGGGACATATCGCTGGCGATGTTGCCGGCAACTGAGGGGCGTGGCCAGGTTGCGGCGACATCGCCGGCGAGTTGCCTCGTGTGACAGGGCGATAATCAGGCGATGAATCGCCTGAGTCACATCGCCAGGTTTCCCAACAATGTTGGGAAACCTGGCGATGTTGCTCAGGCGATCATGCCTGATCGCCCTGTGTAACGCGGCAACCTGCAATGTTGCGGGCGATTCCGCCTATATCTAACATTGCGAGTGATCGCTTGCTGGGTTGCTGGGCAACCCAGCGAGCGATAGCCGCGGCAACATCGCCGGTAAGTTGCTCAGTGTGACATCTCACCGGCGATGTTGTCAGGGATGCGCGCTCCCGCGATCCCCGGCAATATCGCCGGCGATATGTCCCTGTGTGATGGTACCTTCAGTGTGTGTGCACAGCAGCAATTTATTCTTTCTGCTGCAGCATTACTCTGTCTGTTTGTGCCTCACATCCAGCAGTGTATACTTGTGTGTAGCATGGGGAGTTTTGCCATGATGTCTGACAATAAGAAAAAGAGGGCACCAAAGACCTTTGCTGTGTATTATGCTTTTTGCACTGCATACATGCGATTGTTCTACTCCGCTTTGCCAGGCCTGTGCCTCTGTTTCCACTCAGCCCTGTGCAAGCCCCCGCTGGTGAGGATACCTCTTCTAGTGGCCCTGCTACCCCTGAATGGGTGGTTGCGTTATTGCAGTCCGTGAGCCAATCTATACAACAACTTTCTGAGACACTGATCCAGGCTCTGCAGCCTCGAGCTTTGGCCAGCACCGAAAACCAACCTGGCTCCCAGGACGACTTCTCTGGTAGCGAAGAGATACGCTCACGTAGACGAGCTCATACCCTCACTCTCTTCCATGATTCTGGTAGGAAGAGGTTCCGCAGGAGCTCCTTCACAGCCCCATCACAGGGCTCTCGGGTCTCCCCTACAAGGAGCAGGTCTCATGAATCGCGCTCGTCTGGTGTGAGCTCTGGGATTCTGATTCAGATCCGGACCAGGAGGCTCCCTTTTGGTTTGGCCTCCTCTGATACTCTAGCCGTGGTGGACGACCTGGTTTCGGACGTTAATCAGGCCCGGTCAGTGGCTGACCCAGCCCGGGTCGCATCCTTGGATCACGTAGTCTCTTTTCAGAGATCCAAAAGAACTCAAAGTATTCTCAGACCATCCTGAGATTCAGGAAGCTCTGCAGAAACATTGGTCTCAGCCTGATAAGCTTTTTGGTTATCGTAAGGTGATCAAGTCCCGTTAACCTTTCTTGCAGCGGTATCACAAGCCTGGGTAGACTTCCCGCAGGTGTACCCTCCGGTGTCCCGTTTGGCCTCTAAGACTTTACTATCTCTGAGGGCGCATCTATCAAGGACGCCACTGACCATCAGCTAGAACACTTGTCAACATCGCTGTTTGAGGCTTCAGGCTCGTCCCTATCCCCATCCTTCGCCTCCATTCGGGTGGCTAAGGCCATTGTGACCTGGGTAAGTGATTTGCATTACGCCTTGCGTCACCGGGATTCAGATCCAGAGTTGTTGGACCTGGGCGCTCAGATTTCTGTAGCAGGGGATTTCTTGGTCTCGCTTCTATTGATGCGGCCAACTGCACTGCGGTGGCGGCCTCAAACGCCATTGCGATCCGCCGCACCCTCTGGCTTCGAGAGTGGAAGGCGGATTCAGCCTCAATGAAGTCTCTCACTAGCATGCCTTATTTAGGCAAGCGTCTTTTTGGGGAAAAGCTTGATAAGCTAATCTCGGAAGCTACGGGAGGTAAGAGTACCTCTCTTCCACAGCAGAAGCCCTCTGCGTACGTTTGCTAAGGGTCAACAGACGAGATTCTAGTTCTTTCGGAACTCGTCCGGGTGGTCTGCTTCCCGCCCGTCACGGCCGTTCCGTGCGCGTCGCACAAACTGGTTCACAGGCTTCAAGCAAGCCGGGTTCAAGCTGGCAGCCACCGCAACCAACAAGCCAAGTCGAAGGAGTCCGGGTCTCGAAGGTTCTCCTCTTCCTGACTCTGTTCCTCCGGAAGACACCTCCCAAGTTGGCTGCCGACTTTTTCACTTTCGGCACGCCTGGCTCACTGTCACAGACAAATGGGTTCGGGAATTGGTGTCCTTCAGCTGCAGCATAGAATGTTACACTCGGTTCCCCCCCCCCTAAAAATATTCTTCCCTTCCAAACCTCCGGGAATGCCGACAAAGGCGCACGCCTTCTTTCAGGCCATCGACTCTCTTCGGAAGGCGGGAGTCGTCCCAGTCCCTCGGAACGAGCGGTTCCAGGGATTTTATTCGAATCTGTTTATCATGCCCAAGAAGGACGGTTCTTCCCGTCCCAGTCTGGATTGATATGGATCAACAAGTCACCAAGCTCATGACCGCTCTCATGACCATCCTGCATTCACGGGGAGTGTCTGTTCTCACCTACCTGGACAACCTGTTGGTCAAGGGTCAGTCCTTTGAGGACTGCGAGGACAATGTCCGCGTTATGGTTGATACTCTCGCACGCCTGGGATGGCTGCTCAATCTACCAAAGTCCTCGCCAACTCCGAGCCGCAAGCTCACTTTCATGGGGATGGTTCTGGACATGTCTCGGACTTTTGCTTCTCCCCCAGGATGAGGCTCATTCCCTGCGCTGTGCAGTTCGGATGTTTCTCCTCTTCTGCACTCCCTCCGGTTTGCAATGCGAGTTCTGGTACAGATGGTGGCGACATTGGATGCAGTACCATTTGCCCAACTCCATCTCCGGCCACTTCAGTTGGCCCTGCTATCAGCCTGGAATTGCGGTCCGTTCACCATTCACTGGACATTCCGTCCGTCAGTGGAAACGAGGCAGTCTCTTCGATGGTGGCTGATCCCGTCCTCTCTCTCTTGGGGAAGATCCTTCTCCTGGCTCGGTGGGTCGTGCTGGCCACCGACGCCAGTCTCCTCAGCAAGGGAGCGGTTTTTCACCATCACACAGCCCAGGGTCGGTGGTCTCTAACGGAGTCTTCTCTGCCCATAAATCTGGAGGTTCGGGCCATCTACTTGTTGTTGCAAAGTTTTCCTCATCTTAGGAAGGGCCGTCCCATCCGCATTCAGTCGGACAATGCCACGGCTGTGGCATATGTCATCCATCAGGGCGGAACCCGCAGCAAGCCTGCTATGCAGGAAGTGGAACTGATCCTCAGCAGGGCCAAGTCTCCCGAAGCAGTTTTCTCGACTGTTCACATCCCGGGGATCGACAATTGGGCGGCGGACTTTCTCAGCCATCAGGGCCTTGCCTCGGGAGAGTGGGCTCTCCATCCAGAAGTATTCTGCCAGATCTGCAGTCGCTTCAGGACTCCAGATATGGACCTCATGGCGTCGCAAATGAATGCGCAGGTTCCCAACTTCTTTGGTCACTCCCGCGATCACACCTTCATCACACCTCCTCTGGCCCTCATTCCCAGAGTGGTCCAGAAGATCAAAATGGAGCGCGTCCCGGTGATTCTAGTGGCCCTGGATTGGCCCAGGAGACCGTTGTACGCCGATCTCGTGCAGCTCGCCGCAGACCTCCCATGACGCCTGACGGACCATCCGGATCTTCTCTCCCAGAGCCCATTTTGTCACCAGAACTCGGGGGCCCTTTGTTTGATGGCATGGCCCTTGAGGCTCGGATTTTGACTCGGGCGGGATTTTTGGAAGAGGTTGCGCGCACTATGGTCAGCGCGTGAAAACCTGTCTCCGCCCGTATATACCACAGGACTTGGAAGGTTTCTTCGCCTGGTGTGAGTCTGGAGGTCTTCCACCCTTGCGTTCTTCGATTCCAGCGATTCTGGGTTTTTCTTCAATCTGGGTTAGATACAGGCCTGTCCCTAGGCTCTCTCAAAGGACAGGTATCTGCTCTGTCTGTGCTTTTTTAGCACCGTTTGGCCACGAAACCCCAGGTTCATTCTTTTTTGCAGGGTGTCTCTGATTGTTCCACCGTATAAGAGGCCCTTGGAAGCCTGGGACCTGAATCTGGTCTTTAAGGTGCTTCAGAAGCCCTTCTAACCTCTCTGGGAAGTTTCGCTCCGCCTGCTTTCTTGGAAGGTGGTTTTCTTCGTGGTGATCAGCTCCGTTAGGTGGTGTCTGAACTGGCGGCACTCTTTGGCAAGGCACCTTTCCTCAAGTTTCACTAGGATAAGGTGGTAAAGGAGAGAAAAGTGTACCCCTGTAGGGCTAAGCACGACCAATATTAAATATGCAAATGTGATTTTATTTAATTATAAATTGTGGCTGCAAAAAAGAGCCAAAACAGACATATTAAAAGCATTTAAAACAATACTGGTCCGGACCAGCCCTCCCTCTGTATAAGGCACGTAATTACAGAAAAATCAAGAAAATACAATATAACCATATAAATATTATAACAGTGTGGTTACATCATATTAAAACAATTTGTACAATAAATACAATTAATAAAGGTACAGAATTATATATCTTATGGTCAGTTATGGTATATATAACAACAACCACATATCAGAGTAATCAAGTCATCAGTATAAATGGAAGTGACAATGCTTCAGAAAGGGGGTGTTATTGGTATCAATACAGTAGTTTACCTATTATAATCACAGTAAAAAATAAGAGCACAACAGTTTGGGGAACTCAGAAAAGTCATGTGATAAGTAAACACCCTAATTTATACATGTGGGTTACCACAATCATAAAGCATAGAAATCCAATAGGATGACAATGGCAGGATGGAAATAGGTTACCACTGATGTCTGGATGCAGTGCCAACAGGGGAGGGATGGCGGCCAGGCCCCACGCGTATCGCCGGGATGGCTTCGTCAGGAGCTGGTGAGGTGATCAAAAGGAGGCTCTTTTATATGATAACGCCAGGTGAGGTGTGCAAAATAATTCCCGTAACATCCGGGACTCCCATCCGTAATCACGTCATTGCACGTGACGTAGGGGGAGTGGAGAGAGGTTGTGGGCGGGCCAGGACAGCCGTCGCGTCATTTCCGGTGACGCGGCGCCAACCAGGGAGTAGTGAATGAAGTCTCTGGTTGGCGCCTACATCATAGCCAGTGACGCAGCATCAGGGATAGAGGTGGGACAAATAATCGCGTCGCATAAGGTGATGCCGCGCCAACCAAGGGAGTGATGATAGTATCCCTGGTTGGCGCCCACGTCATTCAGCGGCGTAGTGTAGAAGTCTAGAGAGGGGAGAGGAGGGCACGATACGGGCCACACAGATCCGATAGTGGCTGTATAGCAAAGTTATAATCCTTATAGGGGGGCAGAGGGATAAATGAGTAAGGGGTAGAATATATGAATAAGGAGTATTTATATATGGAGCAAGCGACAGGGTAGTCAAAATAGTATAGAATTAATTAATTATATATGAAGCCAGAATAACAGAAGGCAATATCCTATATGAACAAATGTCAACAGTCCGTTTAAAAAAACTGTAAACTAGTTCATCAACCCCACTAGATAGCTAGTCAAAAACCAGGTAGAACCCCACAGAAATACAGTCACTAGGATAAGGTGGTACTGCGTCCGGTACTGTCCTTTCTTCCCAAGGTGGTTTCCTCTTCCATTTGAACGAGGACATTTCTCTCCTGTCCTTCTGTCCGGCTCTGATGCACCGCTTTGAAAAGGCTCTGCACTCCCTGGATCTGGTCCGTGCTCTCCGGAATTATGTCTCCAGGACAGCACCTTTCAGGAAGTCGGATTCCCTTTTTGCGTCCTTCCAGAAGAGCACCGTAAAGGGATGGCAGCGTCCAAGACCACTCTTGCCAGGTGGATTTAGCTTACCATTTATGAAGCTTATTCCTTACGCAATTTGCCCATTCTGTCAGGGTTGCGTGCTCACTCCACTCGCACGGTGGGTACTTTCTGGGCTATCCGGCACCAGGCTAAGGCTGGGCAGAAGCTGCCGCCTGGTTCATCCTTCGCACTTTTTGCAAAACACAATCGTGTTCATACTCGGGCCTCGGCAGATGCGAGTCTGGGTAGACGCATCCTACAGGCAGCGGCTGCTAACCTGTAGACCATGCATTTCAGAATGTGGATGTGTATTCCCACCCAGGGACTGCTTTGGGACGTCCCATCGTCCTGTGTCCCCCAATGAGGCGAAGGAGAAAAGGAGAATTTTGTGTACTCACCTTAAATTCCTTTTCTCTTATGGTGGGTTTACACACACCAATTTATCTGTTCAATATCTGAACCAATCTCTGGTTGCAGTGAAATCATGGACACATTGCTCCATTTTGTGGCTGTGTACAACATGGAGCAATGTATCCATGATTTCACTGCAACCAGAGATTGGTTCAGATATTGAACAGATAAATTGGTGTGTGTAAACCCACCATTAGTCTCTAATTGAGGGACACAGCACCCTCCCTGTGGCCCGTTGGCCTTGTTGTGGTTGGTGTTCTCTTGTTTATGTTCCTGGTTGATTATTGGCTTATGTAGTTTTCCTCCTACTGCTTTAGCACAAAACTGGCTGAACTGTGCCAGTCAGGGGGTTATATACTGCTGGGAGGAGCCACTGTGCTTCTTTTTTAATTGCTTAGTGTCGCCTCCTAGTGGCAGAATAGCACAACCCATAATCCTGTGTCCTCCAATTAGAGCATAAGGGAAAAGGAATTTACGGTGAGTACACAAAATTCTCCTTATTTCACGCAGTGTAGTGAGGACACCTTGTGGAAGGTTTATGAATGGTTTTCTTCCAGATTTCATTAATAAAGTAGATTTGAAGTAGATTTAAAATCACTTGCTCTTACATTATTATTAAATAAAAATTTAAATGACAGTTACGCTTTAAATCTGTTGAGATCTATGATGAAACTGCATTGACGGTTCCACACACTCTTCAGGATGGGACATAAACTCAGTTGCTCATACTAATTAGGCAAGCTTCTGAGATGGCTGTTCACCCTCCTTGGCTGAATAGTTGTGATTTCCTGGCATATAGAGGGTACGATAATTACTCTCTTTCCTGTTAACTGGCTGCTCCGTGAAGACATAGGAAAGTTGTTTCTGCTGTAGTTTTTCTTTAGTCACTATTTTAATTAAAACCAAGGATACATAGTGCATGTGCTTTGGTTTTTAAAGTCATTTTGTAACTCCATTTTAAATTTTTAAAGCTTAGAGGACTTAGAGCTTTTTATTTTTTCTTCCAAACTTTAGGATATAAAGATGGAACCAAAATGATAATCTTTCTCCAAAGAAAAGTTTGGACACACATCTAAATGCAATGGTTTTCCTTTTTATTAGAAGCCAATTTAGCAAACCTATTGGCACAAAATAGTAAGCTAAAAATATACCGGTATGTGCCTGCACATACAGTTAGGGCCAGAAATATTTGGACAGTGACACAAGTTTTGTTATTTTAGCTGTTTACAAAAACATGTTCAGAAATACAATTATATATATAATATGGGCTGAAAGTGCACACTCCCAGCTGCAATATGAGAATTTCCACATCCAAATCGGAGAAAGGGTTTAGGAATCATAGCTCTGTAATGCATAGCCTCCTCTTTTTCGAGGGACCAAAAGTAATTGGACAATGGACTCTAAGGGCTGCAATTAACTCTGAAGGCGTCTCCCTCGTTAACCTGTAATCAATGAAGTATTTAAAAGGTCAGGGGTGGATTCCCAGGTGTGTGGTTTTGCATTTGGAAGCTGTTGCTGTGACCAGACAACAGGCCAAGTCAATCACCAGATCTTAACCCAATTGACCATGCATTTCACTTGCTGAAATCCAGACTTAAGACGGAAAGACCCACAAACAAGCAAGACCTGAAGGCTGCGGCTGTAAAGGCCTGGCAAAGCATTAAGAAGGAGGAAACCCAGCGTTTGGTGATGTCCATGGGTTCCAGACTTAAGGCAGTGATTGCCTCCAAAGGTTTCGCAACAAAATATTGAAAATAAAAATATTTTGTTTGGGTTATGTTTATTTGTCCAATTACTTTTGACTTCCTAAAATGTGGAGTGTTTATAAAGAAATGTGTACAATTCCTACTTTTTCTATCAGATATTTTTGTTCAACCCTTCAAATTAAACGTTACAATCTGCACTTGAATTCTGTTGTAGAGGTTTCATTTCAAATCCAATGTGGTGGCATGCAGAGCCCAACTCGCGAAAATTGTGTCACTGTCCAAATATTTCTGGCCCTAACTGTAACTACTATAATACTGCTCCTATGTACAAGAATATAACTACTATAATACTGCCCCTATATACAAGAATATAACTACTATAATAAAGCCCCTATGTACAGGAATATAACTACTATTGTCGGGGTCATTGCGACAATACACTCCTTCACCAGTCACTCCAAATTCGACTATGAACATATGGTACCAGATAAGAGTAAATCAGACGGAGAATCTGGTTCAAACTTATAATATGTTCGTTGCTTTATTAAGCAATGGCAATGGTCACAGCAACTAACTTTTATTTCCGGTTACACAGCATTTTATACTCTAGAGACTAGGCGTGAATTGGCCAGGACAAGGTGGGATTAGATGGGTCTTAGGTGGGGTTAGGCTAATATATCTATCTCTGTTAGTAATAATTAGTCTTTTGTCTTCTCTGCTGAGTCCATCCTTCTTCTTACTCCTGGCATGTAGGACATCTCAGGTTTCTCCTGATACTCCTTGACACAGGCATCCAAGGACAGCTTATCTTCTTAGTTCTCATCCATCTCAACACAACAGTATCTTCTTTTCAGCAGACAGAGAATACTAGGTTAAGGGAAAAACTTATTGTTTCTCACCTAGAGTATTAGTAAAAATATAAAATATAAAAGTATATAAAGAAAATATAAGTATAGTGGAGAAGCGTCCCCAACACTATAATACTGCCCCTATATACAAGGATATAACTACTATAATACTGCTCCTATATACAAGAATATAACTACTATAATACTGTTCCTATATACAAGAATATAACTACTATAATACTGCCCCTATATACAAGAATATGACTACTATAATACTGCTCCTATGTACAGGAATATAACTACTATAATACTGCCTCTATATACAAGAATATAACTACTATAATACTGCCCCTATGTACAAGTATATAACTACTATAATACTGCTCCTATGTACAAGAATATAACTACTATAATACTGCTCCAATATACAAGAATATAACTACTATAATACTGCTCCTATATACAAGAATATAACTACTATAATACTGCCCCTATGTACAGGAATATAACTACTATAATACTGCCCCTATATACAAGGATATAACTACTATAATACTGCTCCTATATACAATAATATAACTACTATAATACTGCCCCTATTTACAGGAATATAACTACTATAATACTGCCCCTATATACAAGGATATAACTACTATAATACTGCCCCTATGTACAAGAATATAACTACTATAATACTGCCCTTATATAGAAGAATATAACTACTATAATACTGCCCCTATGTACAAGAATATAACTACTATAATACTGCCCCTATGTACAAGAATATAACTACTATAATACTGCCCCTATGTACAAGAATATAACTACTATAATACTGCTCCTATGTACAAGAATATAACTACTATAATACTGCCCCTATGTACAAGAATATAACTACTATAATAGTGCTCCTATGTACAAGAATATAACTACTATAATAGTGCTCCTATGTACAAGAATATAACTACTATAATACTGCTCCTATGTACAAGAATATAACTACTGTAATTCTGCTCCTATGTACAAGAATATAACTACTGTAATACTGCTCCTATATACAGGAATATAACTACTATAATACTGCCCCTATGTACAAGATAACTACTATAATACTGCTCCTATGTACAATAATATAACTACTATAATACTGCTCCTATATACAAGAATATAACTACTATAATACTGCTCCTATATACAAGAATATAACTACTATAATACTGCTCCTATATACAAGAATATAACTACTATAACACTGCTCCTATATACAGGGGCGTAACTACAATAGGTGCAGGGGTTGAGATCGCACCCGGGCTCTGCAGCCTAGGGGGGGCCCAAACGTCCCTTTGGCCCATAGAAAAAGACTAATACTACTTAAGATTTGCAATAATTGGGGGCCCCGTTAGAGCTTTCGCATCGGGGCCCCGAGGCCTGAAGTTACGACACTGCCTATATACAAGAATATAACTACTATAATACTGCCCCTATGTACAGGAATATAACTACTATAATACTGCCCCTATATACAAGAATATACCTACTATAATACTGCCCCTATATACAGGAATATAACTACTATAATACTGCTGCTTATTTTTATATAATATAACTCAGATTTTACATTGAGAAGTATTGGAATCTGTCATCATAGTTATGTTTGCACCTTGCACATATTCAGGCGTTTCCACAGGCGGCCAAATTCATTCAGACTGAGTCTTCCTTTGCATTGAGCTACAGTTGTGTTAAGTTCTGTATTACTGTATTTTGTCCACATGGTGGCGCTATAACCCCAGTGATCAGCACTTAGTTACATTGTGTTCCAGTAGTTGCAACTCACATTGTAAAGTTATCTAGGTATTTCCTAATTGTACATTCACACACAGGGGTTGTGGTTAACATTTTGGTACTATAAACTAATCAATAAAAAGGTCCAGTTCACTCTTCATAAAGAGGTTCTACAGCATCTAGGTCAATGTGTCATATTTTATAGTATACACCTCAGATAAAGCAGGATGTTTGAGTGAGATAGGAACGCTCCGTGTCAATGTCTACATTTGTAACGGGCGCGTGACTCCGGTGAGGTCAGAATGAGTCCGGGTGGCCAGTGGAGGTGACTACTTTGAATATTCAGAGGTTTGTGTGCATGTAGAGTAAAAGGACTGCAGGAGAAGATGGAGCCGTTCCCCAGAGCAAGAGCATTACATGCCTTTTTTCCATCAATGAAGCAACTGGTAATTTTTCAAGTACACTAGACCACCAGGGACGAAGTCATTAATTCCTTCTCTTTCGTAGACCACCAAGGAGTCATCCAGGGACCACATCACAGTCCTAGACCACTAAGAAGGTATCCAATAACCCCTCCATTATCCATGAGCCCCAAGAAGACATCTTAACCTATTCCCTACCCTAGATACACAGGGACACAGTTAATTTACCAAGGAGGCATCCAGGGACTCCTTCACTATCTTAGATTATTAAAAAGGTATACCTCCATTATCACCAAGGAAGCATCTTTTAACATGTACTCTACCCTAGACCACCAGGGGCACATTCAGGGATTCCTTCCTCATCCTTGACTACTAATGAGGTATACAGTGACCCCTTCACTCTTCTAGACCACTAAGAAGGCGTCCTATAATGCGTCCATGATCCTTGACCTCCAAGGAAGCATTTTTTTTAACCTCTCCTCTACCCTAGACCCCCAGGGAACCAACCAGCAGAGGGTCTTAATGGCGGAGGTACAGGAGGGAGGTAGAATTTTTTGTATTTAAAGCAGCAGTCTGGAGGTATTAAGAAGTACTGAATAACCCCTTGAAGGATAAGTTTACCTAATTGATGTCTAAAGGCCGGAGGGGGATAATTAAAGGGCCAGATGTAACTTGTCATTTGCCCATGTCTGCCCTAGACCACCAGGGAAGCTGTTATTAAACCGTCCACTACGCTCAACCACTGGGTTCTTATACTAAACCATGAGGATGCAGTCATTATCCTGTCTACTAAACAATCCTACCTGAGACCCGGTTTATTCAGTCACTGTGTGGCGACATTATTTATTAAAAAATAGCTGAATTGAATGAAATTCTCTGGTTTCCACCCCGAGCTACAATAAAAGATACATCCATCAGCATCAGGATCCCTCGGCACGAGTCCAGGCTGAATTCTGCTTTGTCGGCTACGAGGGTTTGATCTGTCGGGGAAGAAGGATGAAGAATAGAGCTGAAGTGAGACATGAAACATGGCGGCTTACATGCGGAAATATTGATTGGGGAGGAAGTGGTTAAAATCATTATCCCAATGGTGCATTTCAGCTCTGAAGGTTGCAGATCTGTGAATGCAGCTCTGGAGTATAAAACAGATCTGCAGAGGGCTGTATCAATATAAAGGGAAAGACTGCCTTAATATGACCTTTAGGGGCCACTCAGGGGTATTCAGGGCCCAGAGATCCTGATTTCATACATTCCCAGTGATCATTGGTGCAATTACTAAAGGTGGAAACAATCAGCAGGTTATCCTGAGTCCTGGAGGGGCAGGGAAGGGAGAGGAGGTGAGGGGAAGGGCAGAGAGAAGAGGAGGTGAGGGGAAGGGGAGAGAGAAGAGGAGGTGAGGGGGAGGTGGTGAGAGAGGGAGGAGAGGAGAGGGAAGAGAGGAGAGGTGGTGAGGGGGAGGGGAGAGAGAATAGGAGGTGAGGGGGAGGTGGTGAGAGAGGGAGGAGGAAGAGAGGAGGTGAGGGGGAGGTGGTGAGAGAGGGAGGAGAGGAGAAGGAAGGGAGAAGAAGAGGTGAGGGGGAGGTGGTGAGAGAGGGAGGAGAGGGGAGAGAGGAGAGGAGGTGAGGGGGAGGTGATGAGAGAGGTAGGAGAGGAGAGGGAAGAGAGGAGGTGAGGGGGAGGTGGTGAGAGAGGGAGGAGAGGAGGAAGAGAGGAGAGGAGGTGAGGGGGAGGTGATGAAAGAGGGAGGAGAGAGGGAAGAGAGGAGAGGAGGTGAGGGGGAGGTGGTGAGAGAGGGAGGAGAGAGGGAAGAGAGAAGAGGAGGTGAGGGGGAGGTGGTGAGAGAGGGAGGAGAGAGGGAAGAGAGGAGAGGAGGTGAGGGAGAGGTGGTGAGAGAGGGAGGAGAGGAGGTGAGAGAGGGAGGTGAGGGGGAGGTGGTGACAGAGGGAGGAGAGAGGGAAGAGAGGAGAGGAGGTGAGGGGAGGTGGTGAGAGAGGGGGGAGAGAGGGAAGAGAGGAGGTGAGGGGGAGGTGGTGGGGGAGGTGGTGAGAGAGGGAGGAGAGGAGGAAGAGAGGAGAGGAGGTGACGGGGAGGTGGTGAGAGAGAGAGGAGAGAGGGAAGAGAGGAGAGGAGGTGAGGTGGAGGTGGTGAGAGAGGGAGGAGAGGAGGTGAGGGTGTGAGAGAGGGAGGTGGTGAGAGAGGGAGGAGAGGAGAGGGGAGAGAGGAGAGGAGGTGAGGGGGAGGTGATGAGAGAGGTAGGAGAGGAGAGGGAAGAGAGGAGGTGAGGGGGAGGTGGTGAGAGAGGGAGGAGAGGAGGAAGAGAGGAGGTGAGGGGAGGTGATGAAAGAGGGAGGAGAGAGGGAAGAGAGGAGAGAGGTGAGGGGGAGGTGGTGAGAGAGGGAGGGGAGAGGGAAGAGTGAAGAGGTGAGGGGGAGGTGGTGAGAGAGGGAGGAGAGGAGGAAGAGCAGAGAGGAGGTGAGGGGGAGGTGGTGAGAAAGGGTGGAGAGAGGGAAGAGAGGAGAGGAGGTGAGTGGGAGGTGGTGAGAGAGGAAGGAGAGAGGGAAGAGAGGAGGTGAGGGGAGGTGGTGAGAGAAGGGGGAAAAAGGGGGAGGGGAGGGGGGGGGGGGGAAAAGGGGGGGGGGGGGGGGGGGGGAAAAGGGGGGGGGAAAAGGGGGGGGGGGTTTTGGGGGGTGGGGGGGAAGGGGGGGAAAAAAGGGGGGGGGGGGGGGAAAAAGGGGGGGTTAAGGGGGGGGGAAAAAAAAAGGGGGGGGGGAAAGGGGGAAAAAAAAAAGGGTTTTTGGGGGGGTTTTTTTGGGGGGGAAAAGGGAAGATTTTTTTGGGGGGTTTTTTAAAAGGGGGGGAAAATAAAAGGGGGGGGGGGGGTGGGGGGGGAAAAAAAAGGGGGGGGGGGAAAGGGGGGGGAAAAGGGGGTTTTTTGGGGGATTTTGGGGGAAAGGGGGGGGGGGGAAAATTTGGGGGAAAAAAAAGGGGGGGGGGTTTTAAAAATTAAAAAAATTTTTTAAAAAAAAAAAGGGTTTTTTTGGAAAAAAAAAATTTTTTTTTTTGGGGGGGGGGGGTTTTTTTTTTTTTTTTTTTTGGGGGGGGTTTTTGGGGGGGGGGGGGTTTTTGGGGTTTTTTTTATTTTTTTTTTGGGGGTTTTTTTTTTTTTTTTTTGTTTTTTTTGTTTTTTTTGGGTTTTTTTTTTTTAAAAAAGTTTTTTGTAAAAATTTTTTTTTGGGGGGGGGGGAAAAAGGTTTTGGGGGGGGGGGGGAAAAAAGGGGGGGGGGGGGGGGGAAAAAGGGAAGGGGGGGGGGAAAATTTTGGGGGGAAAAAAAATTCCCTTTTTTTTTTTAAAAAAAATTTTCGGTTTTTTTCCCCAAAATTTTTTTTCCCCCCTTTTTTTAAAAAAAAAAAAATTTTAAAAAAAAAAAAAAAAAAATTTTTTTTCCCCTTTTTAAAAAAGGGCCCCCCCAAAAAAAAAAAACCCCCCCCAAAACCCCTCCCCACTGGGGTTTTGAAGTTGGAAACTCATTTTTGCCCCTATGATAACTCTTCCCGTCCCTGTTCTATGGGAACCAGTAATATCACAGCAACCAATCAGAATCCAAAAACTTTTTTTTACTGCAAATATAAAGGAGAGATCTATTGGTTGATATCTTCAGTTTTTCATATTTCAGAAACAAAAAGTGTTGTCATGGGAAAACCAGGATGAATTCTTCCATTTATTCACCTCCCTTTCTAAACTCCCCCTTTTTCATTTGTATGTTTTGTATTTTTCTGCTTGTTCTTAGGGGGCCCGGGGCCACCTCTTTCGGTCTATAAGGTGGGTGATAGGATTAACCCGCAAATAAATATTTTAATTTTATTCATTATATCTGTCATATAATTATTATTTTATTTGGGAATGAGTTAACCTTCCCCGCGTTATTCCCGAGCCTGACCGGGGTTTAAAAATTTACTACCAGAAGCGTTAACCCCGATCAGGCCGGGGTTACCCGCCCTTTTTGCGGGAGGGTGCGGGGAGAAAACCGCATCTGCCGGGATCTAACCCCCATCTGCCGCACTTGTGCCCACTAGCGGCCCCGGTTGCGGCGCGGGTTTTTGGGAATTTTGCATAGGAACCAACCACCTCTGATGACCCTTTATAAATTTTTAATATGTGCCCCCTGCAGCCTAGTAAACCATTAGCAGCACGTTTTTGTGGGGAAAGTGGCTGCAGTAGAAGTGCGATAATTTTTTGGGAAAATACTTACATCCTGCGTTCTTGAGGGGGTTTCCCCTGTGTGTGCTGGCACTTGTGGGCTGTGGGCATCATGTTGCTCGCCCCCCCCCCTTATGCACGCCCCCTCTCGGGCCCGCTATATGATGTGAGGCTGATTGCGTCATAAAAGGGGGGGGGGCTCCGTGATGCCGCGATTTAGCCCCGCCCCTTTATGAAAGCAATCACCTTTACAGCACATACAGGGTGAAGGGGGTGCATAAGGGGGGGGGCGAGCAACCCTGATGACCACACACAACAAGTCCCACACACACAGGGAGACGCCCCAATAAAGCAGGCATTTAAAGGGCTAAAATCATTATCCACTTCTAAATGCACCCCCTTTGGGACACAACAACAGTGCTCTAATGGGTTTTCTAGGGTGCAGGGGCCCCATATTAACAATGTATGAGGGTTCATCAGAGGGGTTTTCCTATGCAATTACCGCAACCGCGCCGCAACCGCGCCGCTAGTGCGGGACAAGTGCGGCACAAGTGCGGCAGATGCGGTAGATGCGGTTTTTTAACCGCATCTACCGCGAACGCGGGTAGCCCGCTTTTAGCAACAAATTCCAGAAATAAACAGACCGCCAGGGAGGTTAAAGAAGCTTTAGCAAGAATGTACGGGACAGAAATGGTACAAATAAAATATGTATGTGATCTGTTCAACTCACCCTAGATAGGGAAGTCAAGATAAGATCGCTATGGTATGTGGCCCCATGTATCCCTATGGGCACGGATCGGTCCTGTATGACCATCCGATTGTGCACAAATTGTAACGGATCCGACTGTGTCCGATTCTCTGCTGTACCCAGAGTCTGCTGCGATCTTGGGCACAGGGGACCAAATCGGACACAATCGAATCCAGGGCGGTCCGCGGCAAATAACATGGGAGCCTATGGAGAACGGGTCTGAGAAAACATCGGATCGTTACCCGGACCTGACTTTAGTGTACTGAGCATGCTCAACACTGCTCTTTACCATGTAATTTCACTTTCGCAATGTATACAGTACAGACCAAAGGTTTTGACACGCCTTCTCATTCAAAGAGTTTTCTGTATTTTCAGGACTATGAAAATTGTAGCTTCACACTGAAGACATCAAAACTATGAATTATCACATGTGGAATTATATACTTAACAAAAAAGTGTGAAACTACTGAAAATGTGTCTTATATTCTAGGTTCTTCACAGTAGCCACCTTTTGCTTTGATTACTGCTTTGCACACTCTTGGCATTCTCTGGATGAGCTTCAAGAGGTAGTCACCGAAAATGGTCTTCCAACAGTCTTGAAGGAGTTCCCAAAGATGCTTAGCACTTGTTGGCCCTTTTGCCTTCACTCTGAGGGTCCAGCTCACCCCAAACCATCTCGATTGGGTTCAGGTCTGGTGACTGTGGAGGCCAGGTCATCTGGTGTAGCAATCACTCTCCTTCTTGGTCAAATAGCCCTTACACAGCCTGGAGGTGTGTTTGGGTAGGCTCAAGCAAATGGAGCTTGAAATATACTGAGCCTGAGGGCGGGGTGTGATAACTGAATGTGAACGGCTACCAAGAATGCCACTAACAATACAGATGGAAAACAAGCTAAATCCAGCGTGCAGGGCGAAATGGTCGTGAGCCATGCCGGATTTTGCTTATTTCCATCAGTATTGTTAGTGGCATTCTTAGTAGCTGTTCACACTCACTTATCGTACCCTGCCCTCAGGATTAGTTTATGTCAAGCTCATTTGCTTGGGTCTTCCCTGCTCTCATTCATGAGTGCTGGTCTGGTGCGGTGAGGGTTTATTCTGAAAAGCTCAAACATATGTAGTGTTAGCTGCAGGTGCGGGGGCCTGAGTTGCCATTTACTCACTTGCACTGGGTCTGGCACCATGGGAGCGGGTTTGAGATGCACCAGGTAAATGTTAGGTCTGTTGTGGTGATGGTTAACTCTGTAAAGCTCAGACATATGTGGCATCAGGTGGGAGCCTGAGTTAACTTTTATTCACTTACACTGGGCTGACTACATGGAAGCAGGTTTTGTTTAGGATCGAGAGACATGAAATGTCTTTATAGGGTTAAAAATATCACAACTTTTCCCTAAAATATATAAATTGTGACTTAAAGATGTCATGTCATCTGTTAGGGTAGGAACACACTTCAGTTCCTGATCAGTTTTCCTGATCAGTTTTCCTGATCAGTTTTCCTGATCAGTTTTCCTGATCAGTTTTCCTGATCAGTTTTCCTGATCAGTGTTCATCAGTTTGTGTGCCAAAACCAGCAGTGAACCTTGCAGAGAAAAAGTATAATTGAAAGATTGACACCTGTGGTGGGTTTTGGAGTCACTCCTGGTTTTGGCACACAAACTGATGGACACTGATCAGGAAAACTGATCAGGAACTGAAGTGTGTTCCTACCCTTATACACAAGATGGTGCCCACGTTCCATAATACACCTGAGACCTAAGCCAACCCATTAAGGGAGGAATTTAGATATTAGAATAATTTGATAAGAATTAACCAATTAGGAGATGATCACTTTGTAGAAAGTTCTAGAATACTAACACCCCTTTGCGTTCTGTATAAAAATGTGTGTTTTAATAAATGCTTGCGCAGTGTTTAATCTCATTTGGCGTAGGCATGAGTAAGGCTTGAGACGGCTCTGGTGTCCGTATCATTTACTTGCTGCGTGCACACTTGCCTAAATAATTTGGAGTGGCTGATGGACTTGTGATTGAACTGAGACCCTCATCAATAATAATACCAAAGAATTTGTGATTGCAATCATTTTCAGGAAGAAACTGAGTATTATCTGACAGAATTGCAGGGGTGCCAATACTTTTGGCCACAACTGTATGTATATAGTACATTGGATCAGGTGGGACTCACCCCGGACCGGCAGGGCCGTATTTGGAGTTCTTGCCGCCCTAGGCACTTTCAGCGGTGGCCTCCCCCCACCCGATCAGTCAGACTAAGTGTACTGTATGTAGACACAGCATTTTATTTGTCAGGCAGATCCGCTCAGTTTTCCACCTGAAAAAGCAACAAATAAATGCTAAAGGGAATGAACTCCTGCACAGCAATGTATAAGCGGATTGTGTTCAGTCTTTTGAAGTTTTCCTTTTTAACTGTGTGTCCTATCTTTTATCTGAATTCCAGCACTCAGGGGGTTCACACATGTCACATGTCAGTGCTCGTAGCCTTCAGATAGTAGTGAGGACCTCCATACACATGAAACTAAAGTGGGCCAAATCTGTGAGGACAGTCTAATGTGTATGGGGGCTCCAACTGATGATTGGTCGAGGAAAATAAGGATCCAGCATGTCTGATTACCGGCTGTAGATCCTTTTCTCCTCTAAGTGATAAGCTGCAGCCAGAGACATCTAAGGCCCCTTTCACATCAGCGGTTCTATCTGGATCCGGCAGATTTACCACATCTGCCGCCTAATGGCCGATTTGCGGTACACTTGTGGTAAGCCCCTATTCATTCTCTATGGGGCTTGTGGCAAATGCGGTTTTGCCACGATCCGGCAAATTTAGCAGTTGCAGCCGCAAAATAAAAACTCAATTAGCAGCGTTTTTTTCTTTAGCCGCTGCAAGTGCCGGATCTGCTGGATCAGGCAGAACCGCACCTGCCACACACGACCGCAAGGCCCATAGACAAGGCATGGGGCTTGCCGGATCAGTGCCACAAGTCGACCGTTAGGCGGCAGATCAGGCACCATCTGCCGGATACATCAGCAAACTGCTGATGTGAAAGGGGCCTAACAGCAGCTTCCATACAGTATACAGGGACAATGGAAAAAATGAGTGCTCCTGTGTATGGGAGAGGCGAGCAAGCTCGCTGCTGGCCGAGTGATCGGACACCTATCTATAGTGCTTGGGGGCTTTAGTCAATTGTTTGGCTCACATTCAGCTGTATTTTTAGTCAAGCACACTTGCCCTATAATGTTTTAGGACCAAGTCTGTTAAATTAAACATTACAACATCCACATGACTACATCACCAGAACCACCGGCAATACAATAAGACATATCTAGAACCCTCATCAATACAATAATACATCATCACTATAACCCCTGTCAGTAAATCACCAGAACCACCGTCAATACAATAATACATAATCAGAACCACCATCCAATACATCAGCAGAACAGTACGTTCCCTATATAAATGTGTATGCAGATTAAATATTCCATACTGCTGATCCTCCTTCCACATGTCCCATACTACTCATCCTGCACATCCTCCTCCCATATGTCCCATACTGTTCACCCCCCATATGTCCCATGCAGCTCATCCTCCATCCGTATGTCCACGCAGCTCATCCTCACCCCCATTCCCCTGAATTCCATGTTGCTTATCTTCCCCCCCCCCATGTTCCACGCAGCCTCTCCCCTCCCATGTTCCACGCAGCCTCTCCCCTCCCATGTTCCACGCAGCCTCTCCCCTCCCATGTTCCACGCAGCCTCTTCCCTCCCATGTTCCACACAGCCTCTCCCCTCCCATGTTCCACACAGCCTCTCCCTCCTCCCTAATCCATCTAGATTCCCCCCCTCCTGTGTAGCTTCTGCCCCCTCCCATGTTCCTTCTGCCCCCTCCCATGTTCCATGTAGTTTCTCCCCCCACGTTCCATGTAGCTTCTCCTCCCCATCCATCCATGTACCTTCTCCTTCAATCCCCCCATCCATCCATGTACCTTCTCCCCCATCCCCCCTCCATTCATTACCTTATCCTCCATCCATCCAGCTACTCCCCCCTTTTCCATGCCGCCCCCTCATCCATCCATCTATCCATCCCGTTCTCCCCCCTTTTCCAAGCCGACCCCCCCATCTGTCCATCCATCCCGTTCTTCCCCCTTTTGCATGCCACCCCCCTAACCATCCATCCCATTCTGCCCCCTTTCCAGGCTGCCCCATCATCCATCCATCCATCCATCCATCCCACACTCTGTTCCCCGCAGGCTGCTATCTTCAGCTGTAACAGCGCCTTATCTGACTCTATGCTCCAGATCCCGGCACCTTCTTCTGCGGCTGCAGGTCTCCAGCTCGCAGGCACCAGGCACCCCGCACCAGGCAGCTTCTTCCTCTGCGGCTCCCGGTCTCCAACACCAGGTACCTGGCGGCACCTGGCACCACCCGGCACCAGGCAGCCAGCAGCACTAGGTAGCATCAGGCACCCAGCACCACCTGGTACCAGGCACCCAACACCACCTGGCACCAGGCACCCAGCACCACCTGGCACCAGGCACCCAGCACCACCTGGAACCAGCACCAGGCAGCACCCGGCAACCAACACCACGAAGCACAGGGTCAGCGAAGTGGAATATCTGCCGAAGGTGGTGTCTGACCACAAGCCCCTGGAGGTTGTGTTAAACATGGGAATAGGAGGCTTGGGCCATAGAGGGGAATGGAAGGTTCACCCAAGCTGGTTGAAAATGATGGACATGGGAAAAATTGGAGAGGAGGTGGAACTATTCTTCCAGGAGAACGAGGGTAGTGCAAGGCCGGGGGTTGTGTGGGATGCTATGAAGGCATATCTCAGGGGGTTATTTATTCGGGATATTTCTAGGTGCAAAACGGAAACTAGGAAGGAAGAGCGAAAGGTGATTGAAGCACTGAGGAGAGCGGAAGAGGAGGTAATTGGTCGGCCCTCACCGGAGGCGCAAGCGTGTTTACAGGATGCGCAGGAGGTAGTGGATAGGGTTCATCTTCAGATGACTCGGAAGCGGCAGGAATTTCAGAAGGCAAGATTTTATGAGGATGGGGAAAAGGTGGGGCATTTTCTGTCTGTGGTGGCTGCGGCTCAGAGGGACTCCACTCATGTATACGGTCTCTATAACAACGAAGGGATGGTTGTGGAGGACACAGGTGATATCCTCAATATATTTAGGGATTTTTATAAGACCTTATATACTTCTGGGCTATCGGCCACACAGGAGGAAATAAGAAGGTACGTGGATGAGGTTCAGATTCCGGGTATCACGGAAGAGGAGAGTGAAAGATTGGGACAACCGGTGATGGTGGAAGAGTTAGAGGAAGCATTAGCGACTATGGCAGGTGACAAGGCCCCGGGGGCCGATGGTTTACCTACAGAAGTGTACAAACAGCTCAGAGAGGTATTGCTACCAAAACTCTGTGTGGTTTTCCAGGAGGCCTTGGGGACTGGTTGTTTGCCAGAATCTATGAGAGAAGCCACAATAGTGGTTTTACCCAAAGAAGATAAGGATACTAAAAAGGCAGAATCCTATAGGCCCATTTCCTTGCTGTCAGTAGATGCAAAATTATTGGCTAAAGTGCTGGCCCGTAGATTGTCAGGTGTTATTACTGATGTGATCCACCCGGACCAATCGGGTTTTATGCCACACAAATCCACGGCAATAAATTTAAGGAGATTTTTCTTAAATCTACAACTGCCTGCGGAAAATGTGGGGCGTAGGGCTGTGGTGTCACTGGACGCACATAAAGCATTTGACAGCGTGGAATGGGACTATTTGTGGCTGGTGCTTGAGAGAATGGGGTTTGGACGAGGTTTTATCTCTTGGGTTAAATTGCTGTATTCGCTCCCTGTGGCCCGAGTGAGGGTGAATGGTGGGAGGTCGGATAGGTTTGCTCTTACTAGGGGAACTAGACAGGGGTGTCCACTTTCGCCTCTGTTGTTTGCAGTAGCGATAGAACCTCTGGCCGCTCATATACGTGGAACGAAGGAGGTGAGGGGCTTTGTTTATGGCCCAGTGGAGGAGACGATTGCGCTATACGCAGTCGATGTGCTGCTATTTTTACAAGATTCATCGGATTCTTTGAGACATGCAGTTCAGGTAGTGGAGACCTTTGGTAGGATGTCCGGTTTGTATATCAACTGGGAAAAATCGAACCTTTTACTAGTGGATGAAGATAGGACAGATGGGGTGGAAGTAGTGGGGTGCTCGAGGCTAGAGGTAGTGAGGCAATTTAGGTATCTGGGTATCCAAGTATCTTTGCCAATAACGGATTATATTAAAAAGAATGTAACACCTCTTCTGACTAAACTGAAGGATAAGGCTCAGGCGTGGTGCAGACTGCCTCTCTCGGTGGTGGGCAGGACTAATCTTGCCAAGATGATACTAATGCAGAAACTCCTGTATGTGCTTCATAATTCGCCACTCTGGATTCCTAGAGATCTTTTCCAGAAAATTAATTCTATATTTAGGCATCTGGTTTGGGGGGGTGGCCAGCCTAGACTAAAACTTGAAATTTTGCAGCGACCAAAAGATGAGGGGGGTCTGGCTCTGCCTAATCCGTGGACTTATTTATTGGCAGCCCAGGGGCAACATCTGAGAGGGTGGGCTTCTGGTAAAGGGGATGCCATTCAAACTCTGTTGGAATATATCATGCGTAGACGCCCTTTGGTATTGAGCTTGGAAGCCGGAGATTTTGGCACTAGGGGGGGGTTCCCTACCCTGTGTCTGATCCCAAAAATTTGGAGGGAAATTAAAAAGCTGAGAGGAATTACGGGTCTGACGCTTTATACTCCAGTGTGGAACAATAAAACTCTAGGGGAAATTTGTAAGTTGGGAGATCAGAAGAGATGGGAGTCCGGGGGAATAAAATATGTATTTCAATTGATGATAGATGGAAAGCTGAGGTCATTCTCGTCTCTGGTTGAGGAGTTTCAGATACCGGTGACGGATAAGTTTTTGTACCTCCGTATTGCTCATGCGTTTCAAAAACAAGCTAAAATGGGTAATCCAGCTATTCAAAAAGATGTTGTTGTGGATTATGTGTGTATGGAAGATGTAACGAGAGGAGTAATATCAACCATTTATGGTGACCTCCTACATATGGTGTTGCTGCGACATCCTATTAAGGCGCGGGATAAGTGGGAGGTAGATATTGGTGCCATGGAAAATGAAACGTGGGACACAATATTAGAATATGGCCCTAAGCTCTCATTGAGTGAGCCTGGTAGGTTGTCGCAGTAGGTTGTTCGGGGGGGGGGGGGAATTGTTTTGTTTGGGGGGAAAAAAAAAAAAATATATTGTAACTATTGTTTTACTGTATGTTCATTTACCATACTATTTAATAAAACATATCTGATTAAAAAAAACAACACCACGAAGCACCAGGCACCAAGCACCACTGGGCACCAGGCAGCACCAGGCACCCGGCAGACAGTGCATCTGTGTGACTGTAGGGGATCGCATTCCCTCACTGTCCACCATGTCCTGGCTTGCACTGCCTGTGCTGTGCACAGACAGGCAGTGCCAGCCAGGACACTGTGGTCAGTGTGCACACAGATATGTATCCTGCTGCCCGCCATCAGACAGCTTGCTCAGCTCATTTCACATACCTCTGTCGCTGTCGCTGAGCTGCCCGAGCCTCCGCGGGGCGGGAACTTTGAAGTCCTCCTCCAGTCCTCACTCCGTGACGTAGGAGGCTGAGCGCCGCCTCTGACGCCCCTGCAGGAGTTCCTGAGGTGGGCAGGTGGGCGTGGGCCGATGGGGTGGATGGGGCTGTCCAACCCGACCCCGGAGGTTAAAAAAAAAAAAAAAAAAAAAAAAAAAAAGAGAACAACTTGCTCAGGTGCCGCTCTGCCCGCATCCCGGCGCCCTAGGCATGTGCCCTCAAGTGCCTAAGGGCATATACGGCCCTGCGGACCAGGTGTGACACCCCATCAGACACCCACTGTACGCCGCTCTCAGCATGATCTCCCATAGATCCGGGGGCGCCTGCTCCAGATTGATCGTCATGTTGACGCCGCCGGTGAAATCTACTAAAGCTTTGCACACTTGTCCAATCTGTAAATCTTCATAGGAACCACAAAGTCTAGAAAAGAAGAATAAAGATCAGAAACCTGAGCAGAGAATAAGACAAGTGTGAACAGGAGTGTCATGAGTGACTGTGGCCAGCAGGGGTCACCAGAGAGCAGATGATCCAGGGGCTCTGCAGGTTTATCATGGGCTCCATTAACCCTGCTGTCTTTTTTAGATCACCCTTTTTATTATTATTATTATTATTATTATGTAAAGTGCTGTGGAATATGTTGGTGCTATATAAGTGATGCATAATAAATAAATAAATTACTACAATAAAATCTGGAAGACTCCAATGATAATAGGGGAAATTAAATCAGTGAAATCTGCAGAACAGGCAGTAATGTGATTGTGTCGGTGTCTCCCTGTGTCTGCGCTTACAGGTGACGTCTCCATTTATAAAAACCACCTGGTCAACACTCATGGCATTTCTCTATCCCCGTCTTCATCAAGATGCCTGACTGCCCCCTCTTCATTCTGCCCCTGCTCTGCCCCCTCTCCATTCTGCCCCCACTCCACTCTACCCCTGCTCTGCCCCCTCTCCACTCTGCCCCTGCTCTTCCCCCTCTCCATTCTGCCCTTGCTCTTCCCCTCTTCACTCCACTCTACCCCTGCTCTGCCCCCACTCCATTCTGCCCCTGCTCTGTCCCCACTCCACTCTACCCCTGCTCTGCCCCCACCCCATTCTCCCAGCACCGCTCTAAGCAACACAAACCCCCTGAGGCCCAATAGCCCCACATCTGAATTATTGTGTAGCAAGGAGCGAGAATTACCCTGTGTAACAAAAGGGACCCCCCTAAGGTTAGTAGACCCCACGTGTATAGGTTACGAGGGTACCGTCATCAGGGGATATTACCCTCGTCACCATACGTTTGTGACCAGTTTTTTGTTATTGCACCAAAAACTGATCCTCTTTTTGCAAAAAAGCATCAAAGAGACATCATCATGTTTGTGCTGCTTTTGTGCTGTTTTCGGGGGACACAGACAGACAGACAGACACACAGACACACTTCCTTAGGCTAGTTTCACACTGCAGTTTTTTTTAAATCTGGGGGAATACAGGTTAAACCTGCCTCCTCCCCCCGGATTCCCCCGCACTGGTATTCTCATTGATCCAGCTCACAGATCAGTAATAATACCGGTGTGGGAGCATCCCGTTGCATACCTATTTCCGCCGCATCTGGATGTAAATGACATGCCGCCCCCTAGTGGGCTTATCATTTAGTACTGCATTCTGGGCATGCGCAGACCACAAACCTGGATCAGGCATTTGGATCCAGTGGGATCCGGAGTCCAGCGGACCAGGTTACATAGGAACACATTTTAATGAAACCCGGAGTGCCCCAGATACGGGTGTCACTGGTTTTGTCAGGGAGACCAAAATCCCAACAAAATGCGTTTTTTGTCTCAGTGCAAAAAACTGGTAACACCCGGATCAGGGAGAAACGGGAAGAACTGGATGCACCTACAGTGAAAGATCAATGGGGCCGAAAGCGGAGGCATGTGCACCCAGTGTCAGCCGCATGTGCACCCAGTGTCAGCCGCATGTGCACCCAGTGTCAGCCGCATTTGCACCCAGTGTCAGCTGCATGTGCACCCAGTGTCAGCCGCATGTGGACCCAGTGTCAGCCGCATTCACACTGATGCCAAAAAACATCAGTGTAAGACCAGCATTACCCTCCTCGGCGATCCGACGGTGATCCCCGGTGACTTCTTCCTCCCAGGCACCGGCAGGACCTGTCTGTGTGTAGTACAAGTACTAACAGGACATAGCACCATGTGACTCTCAGCCTGAGTCATATGGTACCAGGTCCTGGAAGTACTGTACCAGACTACCCACAGGTCCTGTCCGGGAGGAAGGCATCACTGGGATCACTGTAGGATCGCCGGAGAGGGTCAGTAATTGGATGTTAGTGACGCAGAAAGCGCAACAGAAACACGGAGCAACAACTGAGGCTCGTTATCTTCTGTCTGCGCTTTCTGCACCTCTAATGCAGTGTCTGAACAGCAAACTGACAATCCCATTCACTTTACTGCAGACGCAGTGACTGATCCATTATTGGTGCAGCACCAAAGACGGATCAGAAACGTCCAGTGTGAACATGGCTGAAGGGTTTGTGATGCAGCAAAGTCACGGAGGATCCTGGCGTCTTCTGCACACGTTGAGGATTTTTTACTTGCAGATTTGCTGCAGAAATAAATCTACAGATGTCAATTGGTTTTAGGCTGCGTTCACACATTTGCGTATTTTGCTGCGCTTTTTTGCCGCGTTTTTCGGCCCGCGCAAAAAAGCGCAACAAAATACGCAGGGCCTTTCACACACTGCGCTATCTTTACCCCAGAAAGCGCAGTGATGTCACAGAGGGGAGGAAGAATCCTGCTTCCTCCTCCCCTCTGTGACAGCTGTGGCCGCCCATTAGACTTCACAGTGTATTAATATACACTGTGAAATCTAAATTAAACAAAAGCAAGTGTCTGAAAAATAAAAAACAATGAATACTTCACCTCTCCGACGCCTTCTCCCGCTGTGCGATCTCCGGTTCCATGTGAGATGTGTTCTGCCAGGACCTGTGGTGACGTCAGAGGGGGGCGTTCCCTTTGCTGATTGGCTGCTCGCTGTCATGTGATATGTATCACATGACCGCGAGTGCCCGGGAACGCCCCCCTCTGACGTCACCACAGGTCCGGTCAGAACACATCTCACTTGGAACCGGGGATCGCACAGCGGGAGAAGGCGTCGGACAGGTAAAGTATTGATTCTTTTTTATTTTTCAGACACTTGCTTTTGTTTAATTTAGATTTCATAGTGTATAGTAATACACTGTGAAGTCTAATGGGCGGCCACAGCTGTCACAGAGGGGAGGAGGAAGCTGGATTCTTCCTCCCCTCTGTGACATGACAGGGAGAATATGCAGGAGCAGCTGCGTAAACAATTGACATATCAATTCTTTACGCAGCTGCGCTTTCTCCCTGAAAACGCAGTGTGTATTTTTGCGCAATGTCTGCACTGCAAAGTGAATTTCCCATTCACTTTGCAGGCAGACAAAAGGCACATTGCGTATTTTGAAAAGCGCGCGTAAAAAAGCGCAGCAAAATACGCAATGTGTGAACACAGCCTTAGCGTTTTTGCTGCAGATTTCACTCATTCTGAATGTGAAAAACCTGCGCCAGAAAAAGAATAGATAATTTTTTTTTCCTGACAAAAGATACAGAAATGGTGCAGAAATTTCTGCAGTAAACCCTAAACATGCACAGACCCTAATGGTCTCTAATCCTGGTGCCCGGGCTGATCTCAATGTTATTAATAACAGTGATACATTGTAACAAACCCCTCAGCTGTGGTCACACCACTGGGTCCAGACATCGATTCTCAGTCCAGACTATAGAAAGGAAACGCTGGCAACAATCAGGGATGAGGAAGGATCTGTACAATGTGTAGAAGGGAAGAAGCTTCTACTCTCTGAAAGCAAGCGGTGATCTTGAGCGCATTATATATGAGGAGGTGCCGAGCGTCTCATTACACTGGGATTAATCTGGAGAGATGTCGCCTTTTCTCCAGAATCCCGGTGACATTTTCCAGATCATAAATTACTGATTCTGGAAACTAAGGAGCGGACGAGTCACCTATAGCCAATGCAGATCCCCTCACCTCAACTGATCCTCTGCTTCTCTCCGGACAGGATCCCGGGGGTATCAATCACACTGATGCTCTCCAGGACCGGGTTCAGTAACTGAGCGCAAGCAAATCTGCAGAAGAGAGAATAAACCAGTATAAAGAAGTGTATTTTATAGATAATACACTTAGAAAACTTACATGCTCCAGCCACTAAGGAGGTGGCTAGGGGCTGCAGCCAAGGGCAGATTCACACCCCCTGCATGTTTAATCTGCCCACCACTGCCAATCATCCTCTCCCTGCCTGCAGCATTTAAGCAGAGTTTTTTTTTTTCTCCTCCCGTTTAGCCCCGCCCCTCAGGGGCGGGGATATCAGACTTTCTGGGAGGGAGAAAAAAAACCTCATTTTAAATACCAGCATATAGTCACTAAGGTGGGGCCCCAACATGACATATTCACCACGCACGGGGACATGTATACACAACATGCACACAAAGAGTAACAGCAAGTGTATAGTCGCTAAGGTGCAGCCCCAACATTGGATACTCACCACGCACCTGAACAAACACACACACCACAAAGAGACACACACAACACAGACACACACCACACAGACCCCCCCCCCACAGGGACACACACACATAGCCACCCTATAGCGACACATGCACTCACCCCACAGGGACACACACCAAAAAGAGACACACACAACAGAGACACACACACCACACAGACCCCCCCCCACAGGGACACACACATATAGCCACCCTATAGCGACACATGCACTCACCCCACAGGGACACACACCACAAAGAGACACACACAACACAGACACACACACACACCCACGGGGACACACACACACCCTATAGCGACACATGCACTCACCCCACAGGGACACACACCACAAAGAGACACACACAACACAGACACACACACCACACAGACCCCCCCACAGGGACACACACACATAGCCACCCTATAGCGACACATGCACTCACCCCACAGGGACACACACCACAAAGAGACACACACAACACAGACACACACACAAAACACAGACCCCCCCCCACAGGGACACACACACATAGCCACCCCACAGGGACACACACACACCACAAAGAGACACACACACCCCACACAGACCCCCCACACAGGGACACACACATACACACCCCAGGGACACACACACCACACAGACCCCCACACACAGGGACATACACACCCTATAGGAACACATGCACTCACTCCATAAGGACACACACACACCTCAAAGAGACACACACAACACAAAGACACACACACCCCACAAAGACACCGCCCCCCCACAGGAACACACACACATACACACCCTATAGGGACACATGCACTCAACCCACAGGGACACACACACACAACACAAAGAGACACACACAACACAGATACACACACACACACCACACAGACCCCCCCACAGGGACACACACACATACACACCCTATAGGGACACATGCACTCACACCCACAGGGACACACACATACACACACCCCAGAGACACACACACCACACAGACACAGATGTGCACAAATCACCTCACACAACTCGCCTCATACGTGTGCTATCTTTCATTTCCAAACATAAACATCTGATTAAAAACAGCCAAAGTGCAACACATGTGCCATATAGGGAATTAAGGCAGATGTCAGTCACATGAGCTGTCTATTATGTATATGTGTGAGGTAACATATACTGCCCGGCCGGGGGAGGGTTTACTGTTGGCTGGAGATTTATCAGGCTGCTTATAGCAACCAATCACAGCTCAGCTTCTATTTTCTTACAGGTCATTAATATGACATATTTTATTTTCATATTTATGTAGCATGACATCCACATATATATGCATATATATATATACACACACACACACACACACATATACATACACATATATACTAGATGGGGGCCCGATGTTATCGGGAGATTGTAGGCGGTAGCGTAGTTTTGTGTGAGGGCGGTGCGTGGCTCTGGGGCGGGCTCGTGCGGCGATGGCATCCTTTCTTTGGTGGGCGGGTGGCTGTGCGGTGGGCTCATGCGGCGGTGGCCTCCTTTCTTTGGAGGGCGGTGAGGTAGCTCTTGGGTGGGCTTGTGCGGCGGTGGCCTCCTTTCTGTGGAGGGTGCTGAGGTGGCTCTGGGTGCGGGCTCGTGCGGCGGTAGCATCCTTTCTTTGGAGGGTGGTGGGTGGCTCTGGGGCGGGCTCGTGCGGGATAGCACCCTTTCTTTGGAGGGTGTGTGGCTCTGGGTGGCTGATGTGGCGGTGACATCCTTTCTTTGGAGGGCAGTGGAGGCTCTGGGGCGGGCTCGTGCATTGGGGGCCTCCTTTATTTGGAGGACGCTGAGGTGGTTCTTGGGCATGCTCATGCGGCAGTGGCATCCTTTCTTTGGAGGGTGGCGAGGTGATGATGGGGTCGGACTCGTGCAGCAGTGAGGGCTGACTCCAGACTCACGCTGCTGACATTTTTGTTCACCCTGTGATACACAGTAGCAGATCAGGTGTACAAAAATGGCGGCTGCATGTGCAGTTCCTAACAGGGTGACGTCACGATGGGGTCAGACTCTGAGGCATGCTTGTGAAGGATTATGGAAGGGGGTGGCGCAGCAACACCAACGGAGGAGAAGGACTCAGAGGACAGCAGAAGCACACGGCGCTGCTGGCAGTAATGCGTAGTGTACCTCATCGACTGCATGTGTGGTGCCAGCGGCCGAGACAATTTTCTTTTCCGTTTCAGCTGGCCAATCAGGTGGCATTTTATTGGGGACATCCAGACACAATGGCACAAGGCATTTATGCAAGTAGAAAATCTACATTGGGTGTGAGATTCCTATAGATTCCGTCCACCGCGCTGAAACTGGAAGATGCTGCGTTTTTTGCAAAATGAAAATATACAACACCAAACATTCCTGATCTAGAGAAGGGGTCAGTGCACTAAATCCCCCACAGTTTCCCCATCAGGGGGTGACGCCCGGGTGCAGTGTGATCACAGTATGGCGGCTCTAGAAGACGAAGCAGATTCCTTGCAATCACAATGGGGGATATTTCTTAATAGCGTCGTGAGGTTTCCAGATTAATAAACAGCAATAGAAAGTCGTACAATCTGCTGCAAATTCCCCTTAATGGCTCGGACGCTTGTTGGACACGTTTACTTCCATCTCCCCATAGCTGGAGGCAACGACCCCCCAAAAAGTAGAGAATATACATAGTAACATAGTTTCCAAGGTTGAAGGAAGACTTTAAGTCCATCTAGTTCACCCCATAGCCTAACATGTTGATCCAGAGGAAGGCAAAAAAAAAAACATGTGGCAACACTAAGCTCCACATTGGGGGAAAAAATTCCTTCCTGACTCCACATACGGCAATCAGACTAATTCCCTGGATCAACACCCTAACAAAGAATCTAGTATGTATAACTGGTAATATTATAGTTTTCAAGAAAGGCATCCAGGCCCTTCTTAAATGTTAATAGTGAGTCACTCATTACAACATCATGTGGCAGAGAGTTCCATAGTCTCACTGCTCTTACAGTAAAGAATCCACATCTGTGATTATGATTAAACCTTCTTTCCTCCAGACGTAGAGGATGCCCCCTTGTCCCAGTCTCAGGCCTAAGAGTAAAGAGATCATTAGAAAGGTCTCTGTACTGCCCCCTCATATATTTATACATTATTATAAGATCACCCCTAAGCCTTCGTTTTTCCAAGCTAAATAACCCCAAGTTTAATAACCTGTCTTGGTATTGCAGACCCCTTAGTCCTCTAATGACTTTTGTCGCTCTTCTCTGCACTCGCTCTAGTTCAGCTATGTCTTTCTTATACACCGGAGACCAGAATTGTACACAGTATTCTAAGTGTGGTCGCACTAGTGACTTGTATAGAGGTAAAATTATGTTCTCCTCATGAGCATCTATGCCTCTTTTAATGCATCCCATTATTTTATTTGCCTTTGCAGCAGCTGCCTGACACTGGCCACTAAATGTGAGTTTGTCATCTACCCATACACCCAGGTCTTTTTCAGTGACAGTTTTGCCCAATGTTTTACAATTAAGCACATAATTATACCTTTTGTTTCCTCTGCCCAAGTGCATGTCCTTACATTTATCCCCATTAAAGTGCATTTGCCATTTAGCAGCCCAAGCTTCTAGTTTACATAAATCCTCCTGTAATATAAAATTGTCCTCCTCTGTATTGATTACCCTGCAGAGTTTAGTGTCATCTGCAAATATTGAGATTCTACTCTGTATGCCCCCTACAAGGTCATTAATAAATATATTAAATAGAAGCGGGCCCAACACTGACCCCTGTGGTACCCCACTGTTAACTGTGACCCATTCTGATTGTGTTCCATTAATAACCACCCTTTGTTTCCTATCACTAAGCCAGTTCTCAACCCACTTACACATATTTTCCCCTATCCCCATTGCCCTCAATACAGAAAAGCTTCATAATTACACTGAGAAATAATGTCACCTCGCAGGATTCAAGAAAGGCTTTATTATACAAATCACATAAAACTGGAGCTCTCCCAAAGTCTTATATAAAATACAGATCTTCTCGGAGTTGTAGTTTGATTAAGAACATTTATTGTCATTTTTGTATGTTTCATAAAACTCCATACTCCTTCTTACTCCTCTGATGGAGAATGAGGAGGGAAATTTGAATCTTACTGGTGACCAATAGCAGCTGAAGCTGAAGATCACATGTGATCTATACACGGAACTCGATGACATCACAAGTCTACATGAAGAATGTGCACAGCCAGACTTGTCATTTCAGTGACTGTTGGAGGCACAAACCTACAGGAACACGGAGGAGAAAGCCAAGCTGTCATGAGGATGTACAGGCGACGTCCACGTTATGGCCATCGGCTGCTGGTGAAGGCTTTCTCATCGTGCAAGTCAATTGGCTGCAGTCTCCTGACCCGATTAAAGAAATCTTACAACAGGACAACAGTGATGAATTATTTCTTGGCCAAGAAATCTGCCACCATTCAAGCGGTCAGGAGGTTTGGGCCGGTTGCCATGAAAAGACAACAAGACCAAGTCATCAGTCAAGACAGAGGTGAGAGTAGCCCTCTCCCATATGTGTCTGTAGGGTCTTGTGCTCATTTCTCTGACCTCCCCCATATGTGACTGTAGGTCCTGTGCTTTTCTCTGCCCTCCCCCATATGTGACTGTAGGTCCTGTGCTCTTTCTCTGCCCTCCCCCATATGTGTCTGTAGGGTCTTGTGCTCATTTCTCTGACCTCCCCCTATGTGACTGTGGTCTGTGCCTTTTCTCTGCCTCCCATATGTGACTGTAGTCCTGTGCTTTTCTCTGCCCTCCCCCATATGTGACTGTAGGTCCTGTGCTTTTCTCTGCCTCCCCCATAATGTGACTGTAGGTCCTGTGCCCTTTTCTCTGCCCTCCCCAATATGGACTGTAGTCCTGTGCCCTTTTCTCTGCCCTCCCCCATATGTGACTGTAGGTCCTGTGCTCTTACCTCTGACGTCTCCCATATGACTGTAGGTCCTGTGCTCTTTTTCTGACCTCCTCCGTGTGACGTAGGTCCTGTGCTCTTTTCTCTGACCTCCCCCATATTGACTGTAGGTCCTGTGCTCCTTTCTCTGCCCTCCCCATATGTGTCTGTAGGGTTTTGTGCTCTTTTCCCTGCCCTCCCCCATATATGACAGTAGGTCCTGTGCTCTTTTCTCTGCCTTACCCATATGTGTCTGTAGGGTCTTGTGCTCATTTCTCTGCCCTCCCCCATATGTGACTGTAGGGTCTTGTGCTCATTTCTCTGCCCTACCCGATATGCGACTGTATGTCCCGTGTTCTTTTTTCTGATCTCCCCCTATGTGATGCGTGTTGAGGTGTCCTGTGCTCTTTTCTCTGCCTCCCCCATATGTACTGTAGTCCGTGCTCTTTTCTCTGACCTCCCCATATGTACTGTAGATCCTGTGCTTTTCTGCTCCCCCTATGTGACTGTGTCTTGCCTTTTCTCTGCCCTCCCCCATATGTGACTGTAGGTCTGTGCTCTTTCTCTTGCTCCCATATGTTCTGTAGTCTGTGCTCATTCTCTGCCTCCCCCATATGTGACTGTAGGTCTGTGCCTTTCTCTGCCCTCCGATATGCGACTGTAGGTGTTCCTGTTGCTGTTTCGCTCTTGCTCTCCCCCATATATGACTGTAGGTCCTGTGCCTTTCTCTCCTCCCCCTTTGACTGTAGTCCTGTCTTTTCTCTCCCCCATATGTGACTGTAGGTCCTGTGCCCTTTTCTCTGCCCTCCCCAATATGTGACTGTAGGTCCTGTGCCCTTTTCTCTGCCCTCCCCAATATGTGACTGTAGGTCCTGTGCCCTTTTCTCTGCCCTCCCCCATATGTGACTGTAGGCCCTGTGCTCTTACCTCTGACGTCTCCCATATGACTGTAGGTCCTGTGCTCTTTTTTTCTGACCTCCTCCGTGTGACTGTAGGTCCTGTGTCTTTTCTCTGCCCTCCCCCATATGTGACTGTAGGTCCTGTGCTCCTTTCTCTGCCCTCCCCATATGTGTCTGTAGGGTTTTGTGCTCTTTTCCTGCCCTCCCCCATATATGACAGTAGGTCCTGTGCTCTTTTCTCTGCCTTACCCCATATGTGTCTGTAGGTCTTGTGCTCATTTCTCTGCCCTCCCCCATATGTGACTGTAGGGTCTTGTGCTCATTTCTCTGCCCTACCCGATATGCGACTGCATGTCCCGTGTTCTTTTTTCTGATCTCCCCCATATGTGACTGTGGGTTCTGTGCTCTTTTCTCTGCCCTCTCCCATATGTCACTGTAGATCCTGTGCTCTTTTCTCTGCCCTCCCCCATATGTCACTGTAGATCCTGTGCTCTTTTCTCTGACCTCCCCCATATGTGACTGTGGGTTCTGTGCTCTTTTCTCTGACCTCCCCCATATGTGACTGTAGGTCCTGTGTTCTTTTCTTTTTCAGCCTCATTCCATTTTCAGTAAACAGTAGAATGATTTGCTTTACCCAACTGCTCCATCTTGCTTCATCTGTCCACAAGACGCTTTCCCAGAAGGATTTTGGTTATGACATGTAGAGTCTATGACGGTCCAAAAGATCCGGACTGAACCATGGGCCCACAGAGCAGTCTGCATAGGTAAGTAAACTCTTTTCTCTGCCCTCCCCCATATGTGACAGTAGGTCCAGTGCTCTTACCTCTGACATCTCCCATATAACTGTAGGTCCTGTGCTCTTTTTTCTGACCTCTTCCGTGTGACAGTAGGTCCTGTGCTCTTACCTCTGACGTCTCCCATATGACTGTAGGTCCTGTGCTCTTTTTTCTGACCTCTTCCGTGTGACTGTAGGTCCTGTGCTCTTTTCTCTGCCCTGCCCCATATGTGACTGTAGGTCCTGTGCTCTTTTCTCTGCCCTCCCCCATATGTGACAGTAGGTCCTGTGCTCTTTTCTCTGCCCTCCCCCATATGTGTCTGTAGGGTTTTGTCCTCATTTCTCTGCCCTCCCCCATATGTGACAGTAGGTCCTGTGCTCTTTTCTCTGCCCTACCCCATATGTGACTGTAGGGTCTTGTGCTAATTTCTCTGCCCTACCCGATATGTGACTGTAGATCCTGTGCTCTTTCCTCTGCCCTACCCAATATGTGACTGTAGGTCCTGTGTTCTTTTCTTTTTCGGCCTCATTCCATTTTCAGTAAACAGTAGAATGATTCGCTTTACCCAACTGCTCCATCTTGCTTCATCTGTCCACAAGACGCTTTCCCAGAAGGATTTTGGTTATGTGCATTTTGGCATTTTTCTGCCTTTGTCAGCAGTGGGTCCTCCTGGGTCTCCTCCATAGCGTTTCATGTCACTCACATGTGGATGGTGTGAGGTAGCGCCCCAGGGGAGCCCGCTTGGCACGGGAAAATGACAGCCGCGGCAATGGATTCTTTACAAAAGTGTATCCGGTTTATTCTAAACTTCTTAAACCGTGCTCCATAACACAAACATGAGGCTTTCCTTCAGCTTCAACATAAATGTCCATATATCTTCCATAGACCGTATATAACAATGAATAGATTCCTGTACAGGTTGAGGTACACTTCTCCCTAAAGTGTCCCAGGGCAGTATTCACACATGTCTCATTACTCACTGTGATGTGAGCTGTGTTCACATAGAACTCCTCTGCTGCTCCCAGCAACCTCACACAGAGAGGTTCAAACAGTATCTCTCACACTGCGGCTCTGCAGTGTCTCATCCAGGCTCTCAGACCCATCTCATAGTCCTGCACCTTTGCAGGCTTGTGGAAGACTGGCTCTCCTCACAGGTGCAATCCAGTGAGTTTTGTAATTACTCCTTCACAGAAACCTCAGCTTTCAGCAGCAGCAGTTAACCCCGTGTGTGCTGCTACCGAGCCAACCTGCACTTACCCTGTGCATGCTGCAGGGTTTAGCAATCCCACATTACCGCCGGTCACGTGAGTCATGCCAGCCACGTGCTATAGCGCTGGCATGTCTCACATACCCCCCTCCTTGTTCAATCCTGTAAGGGGTGAACACAAGGCCATAACCCCGGGCCCTGCGTGCAGACCGCGTCACGGTGTGGAGAACCGGCGGAGCCAAGCAGGGGCACCCGGGGGTACCAGCGGTGCCAGACCCCACGAGCAACCAACCCGTTCGGACCCCCGGCACCCACAAACCCCGGACGGGTACCAACAACAGAGGCCTGGGGCCCCACGAGCAACACGGGGTTTGCCCGCGGCACTGCTGCACCGCTCCGGACGGCGAGTCGGCGCACTGGGCTCTGCACCCGGGAATCAGTCACATTAAGTCCTCCGGGTATCCCGGCGGCGGGATTCTCGGGCTCTGGGCCCTGTCTGTCCTTCATCCGGGGGGCCATATACTCGTTCCACAACACCCGGAACAAGGGCATATCCCTCCCCAGCACAACATCATAAGGGAGATCCTTTACTACCCCCACGACATGTTGAACCCTCCTGGCTGGGGTAGCGAACGTGACACGCTTCGTCGGATACCTGCGATGATCCCCATGGACACTCATCACCCTGACCTTTCGGTCGGTGGGTTTGGTCCTGGAGACCAAGGAGGCACACACGAGGGTCACGTTGCTCCCTGAGTCCAGGAGAGCCGTCACTTCATGACCATTAAGCCGAACGCGGCACAGTACATTCCCAGTGTCCCTGGGGTCCGAGCGCCCTTTTCCGACGAGGTGGGTGAACATGGACCGCCTCCGGGAGTAGTCACAGTCCATGGGTTCCCCGTTGAGGGGACACTGTGCCATCATATGTCCAACCTCCTGACACCTCCTACATCGGGGTTGACCTCCATTATACCAGGGGCTGAACGGCGGCGGTCCGGAACGCCGCTTTGCTGCAGGGGGATGGCCGTTCTTGGCCTGAGCCGGGTGCTCGCTGACCCGGGGTCTGGATTGGGGGTCCCTGCTTTCTGGTGTGGTGGGCGCAGCCTTGCGGTTGGTTCGCAGTGTCCCTGTGTCCCTGATCAAGTCCTGTGTGGCCACATGGCGCTCCACCACATTCACCACCTGGTCTAGGGTACCCGGGTCACTGTGTCCCACCCACCGTTGTATGGGGATGGGCAGCGTACGCACGAAGCGATCCACCACCACCCGCTCTACCATCTGGGCCGGACTCAGGGCTTCAGGCTGCAGCCATTTCTTAACCAGATGTAGCAAGTCATAGGCCTGAGAGCGCACAGGTTTGCCTTCCTCGTAGGCCCATTGGCTCACCCGTTGTGCCCTCACGTAAGTATTAACCCCGGTACGGGCCAATATCTCCCCCTTCAGGGCTCCATAGTCCAGGGCATCCTCGGTACACAGGTCTATGTATGCCTTTTGGGGATCACCAGTCAAATAGGGCGCCAGCACCTCGGCCCACTGGGCGACCGGCAGTCTCTCCCGTTCGGCCACCCGCTCAAACACTGCCAGGAATGCCTCCACATCATCCCCCGGCGTCATCTTTTGCAGCGCTTGTCTTACCCTTTTCCGGACGCTGCCGTCATCACCTGGGCCTTGGGGCGGTTCCCATGGTCTGGCACGAACAGCCTCGGTCAACAGGGCCATCTGCTCCTGGTGTCGGTGTTCCTGCTGCTGCAGTGCTTGGAACTGCTGCTGCTGAGCCTGAACCAGGTGTTTGAGTACCTCCTCCATGCTGGTGGTGGGCTCGTACTGGAATTTAGCCGCTTGGATCCTGGACATGCGCTGCCGGGCACCCCGCAAGAGACTGGCGGCTTATAATGACTGCTGCTCCTCTCACTTAGCCGCCGCTCATTAGCCTCATGAAACAGTCACTTTCACCAGCGGTTCCGGAAGGAAGGGCGACAGTAGCGCGGGCTTCACCAGGAATTAATGCTACACCTCACCGGGCCGGCATTTGCCCGCATTCTCCACCATATGTGAGGTAGCGCCCCAGGGGAGCCCGCTTGGCACGGGGAAAATGACAGCCGCGGCAATGGATTCTTTACAAAAGTGTATCCGGTTTATTCTAAACTTCTTAAAACCGTGCTCCATAACACAAACATGAGGCTTTCCTTCAGCTTCAACATAAATGTCCATATATCTTCCATAGACCGTATATAACAATGAATAGATTCCTGTACAGGTTGAGGTACACTTCTCCCTAAAGTGTCCCAGGGCAGTATTCACACATGTCTCATTACTCACTGTGATGTGAGCTGTGTTCACATAGAACTCCTCTGCTGCTCCCAGCAACCTCACACAGAGAGGTTCAAACAGTATCTCTCACACTGCGGCTCTGCAGTGTCTCATCCAGGCTCTCAGACCCATCTCATAGTCCTGCACCTTTGCAGGCTTGTGGAAGACTGGCTCTCCTCACAGGTGCAATCCAGTGAGTTTTGTAATTACTCCTTCACAGAAACCTCAGCTTTCAGCAGCAGCAGTTAACCCCGTGTGTGCTGCTACCGAGCCAACCTGCACTTACCCTGTGCATGCTGCAGGGTTTAGCAATCCCACATTACCGCCGGTCACGTGAGTCATGCCAGCCACGTGCTATAGCGCTGGCATGTCTCACAATGGATAGTATTGCGCCGACACTGTTGCGTCCTGAGCCTGCAGGACGGTTTAAATTTCTTTGGATTTTGATTGAGTGTTAGCCACCATCCGGGCTATCCTGTGTTACAACCTTGCATGAATTTTTCCCTGCTGTCCATGTCCAGAGAGATTTGCTACAGAGCCATAGGTTGTAAATTTCCTGATTATGTTGTGCGCCGTGGACAAAGGAACATCAAGATCTCTGGAGATGGACTTGTAACCTAGAGATTGTCAACATTTTTCCACAATTCTGGTTCTCACATCCTCTCTTCTCTTTCTGTGGCGCACAAAGACACACAATGCAAAGATTGAGGCAACTTCTCCACTTTTTATCTGGTTTCAGGTGTGATTCTCACATTGAATTTTTGTATTTATTAATGAATTGTTTAAGGGCCATAATATCACCCGCGGTGGGTAACCCCTTTCTACACACTGATTAGTCAACTCCTCTGTCTGAATTTGATATTCGGTTAATGTTGAGCAATCTGTCTAACTGTCCTGTCTCCAGGCAAGTTGATCTGGTCAGTGCGCAGAGTGTGGGCAGCTAGCGCTGAATGGGACATCAGTATACCTGTTGGTAATTGGCTGTCTGATGTCATTGAGCGATCGGCGGATGCAGATGGTGCCGCGGCTCTGGAGTAACTTATGCGCATGCGCATGCGTGACTTGACTAAGTCTTCATTGTCGGGCACTTCTGGGTTGAACAATCATTCCATGCTGACGATATTTTTATAATCGGCGTGCGATCCACAGCGGTGTCACACTGCAGGACCTTCCAATTTCTCCTAAAGGGACATGATTAATAATTGAGTGACGAGGTAAATCGGATTTGAACACCATGTAAATCTGAATTAGGATAAAGACTGGGTGGTGAAGGATTGTACCCTGAAGTAGTTGCATTTGGAGAGATGGAGATAATATGAGCAAGCACTCTATAGATAAGGGACCATATATGTCCTAGGATCCCCGGTTGTATCATTTCTTTATCAACTTGCATCATCAGCTAATGGCACGTATACTGTATCAGCCTCCTGATGAACTTATTGGGACACGTGTCGAGGCGCCATGTGAACAGGCACCAAGGATCCATTTGGATAAATACCAACCCTAAAACCTTAATGCAATGTTTAATTGCCATCTATAGCATGAATGTGGCTTGAAACTGTACTTTATCTGCACCTGATCTATATGTTGAATGTGCACTTTAAGCCATATCTGTTTGATATGCTGTAGTGGTAGTAGTGGGGGGCGCCACTACGTATATTTAGGGTGCTGACACCCCCTGTCAGGTAGCTGTTGGTCCTTAGGGATTCCTTGGCCCTTTTGTTTTACTTTTTGGTGTATGGGATAATTGGTACAAGTACTGCCTTCACAAAGTGAGTCCGCCCCTCTCCTGATGTGACCGGTGACCCCCCACACAGAGACCTATCACATTGTGGGACCACTAACACAAGATCCTTATAACAGGAACGAGTGCAGACTGTGATTAATGACTAGAGCAGATAACAACAGTTTACAGGTGAGATTCTCCAGGAAGACGAGAGCAGAAGTGACCATTGCTGTGAAACAGTCTAAATCCCCTGCACACAACGGTGGTGACATCCTGACTGCCTGCAGCCACCACTAGGGGGAGCTCTCATCCACCACAATGTACAGGCTCCACTGCTCCCCCTAGTGGTACTCACTTTGATAACTAGTGACAGACAGCAGAGGATTTGGACCTATTACAGCCCCTATAAAAATATACTATGATATTAGATTAATTAGCGCAGGATTCTAAAGTGTATTCTGTTATTTTGTACACAGGGATGCAAAACAGAAAAAGAACAATCACCAAGTTGTGGCTATACCCATATCATCTTGGGACTTTATATAAGTCCAGGTAAGAGAAGTATAATACAGTAGTGACCGGGAGTAAATCGTCTGCTCGTCTTTGATATGTAATATTTGGCGGCTCCATGACCAAGTTCTGTTATCTCTTTCTACAGATCACTGCTCCAGAGCGGGGGTGTCGCTGTGCCGGCACAATGATCTAAGGCAGTGCCACCATCATCCAGCAAAGCCCAAGGGAAGGGCAGTCCGTCAGCCATGGTTCCCTAGAGGTTCCCTCCATTGGGAGTTTTTCCTCTCCTGAGCGCTGACGGACCAGTCTCCATGAGTCCGAAGCCCTTCAACATCATCACGGCCACATGACTATTACCCCACAAGACTGGTTGGAAATTCTACAGGTGTGTAGTGATGAGCGAACCTTTTAGTTTTCGGGTTTGCCTCCATGCCTTGTAACTGGTTAACGTCAAACTTTGCCCCTTCCACCCTCTTTGCCGATGTCTGTGTTTGGTTGCTGTAAGTATTTGCTGACTGGGTCCGGAAATGCAGTGTAAAAATAATTAGTAAAAGATAGTGGGGGATGAGGGCTGGTGTCTTTAGCTTAGCTGGTAATCCAAAACAGAGGCAGCCTACAGGCTGCAGCTGTCTGCTTTACTCTAGCTGGTGATGTAAAATAGATGGGACCACACTTAAGATTTTTCTATTACTTATAACAAGGGTGAAACATTGAGAGGGGGGGTGAAATGGTGGGGTGAGGATATGAAATGCTGGGGTGGGAAGGTTAAACAAAGGGTGGGGAGGTTAAACAAAGGGTGGGACGGTTCTCAAGAAAAAAAAAAAAAGAACAAAACTGACGCAACAGTATCTCAAGACTGAGCAAAAAAACAAAATATTAATCTTTATATCTCTTTCATCAAAGCAGTGTAGGAGGCTATGATATGTGTCCAATGCACTCTACATAGGGGTTAAACGTTGGGTTGGGCGGTGAAACATTGAGTGGGGAGGTGAAACGGTGGGGTGGGGAGGTTTAAACGGTGGGTGGGGCAGTTCTCAAGAACAAAAAAAAAAAAAAAAAAACTGACGCAACAGTATCTCAAGACTGAGCAAAAAAGAAAATAATAATCTGTATATCTCTTTCAAGTGTAGAAAGAGATTCATATATGAAGGATATGATATGTGTCAAATGCACTCTACATAGGGCTTAAATATTGGGTGAGGCAGTTAAACGTTGGGTGGAGCGGTTAAAAGTTGGGTGGGGCAGTTAAACGTTGGGTGGGGCGGTTAAACGTTGGTGGCGCAGTTAGACGTTGGATGGGGAGGTGAAATGCGGGGTGGGGCGGTTAAACGTTGGGTGGGGCGGTTAAACGTTGGGTGGGGAGGTTAAACGTTGGGTGGGGAGGTTAAACAATGGGTGGGGAGGTGAAACAGTGGGGTAGGTCGGTTAAACGTTGGGTGGGGCGGTTAAACGTTGGGTGGGGCGGTTAAACGTTGGGTGGGGAGGTGAAACGCGGGGTGGGGAGGTGAAACGCGGGGTGGGGCGGTGAAACGTTGGGTGGGGTGGTTAAACATTGGGTGGGGCGGTTAAACGTTGGGTGGGGAGGTGAAACGCGGGGTGGGGCGGTTAAACGTTGGGTGGGGCGGTTAAACGTTGGGTGGTGCAGTTAAACGTTAAGTGGGGCGGTTAAACGTTGGGTGGGGCGGTTAAACGTTGGGTGGGGAGGTGAAACGGTGGGGTGGGGAGGTGAAACGCGGGGTGGGGCGGTGAAACGTTGGGTGGGGCGGTTAAACGTTGGGTGGGGAGGTGAAACGCGGGGTGGGGCGGTTAAACGTTGGGTGGGGCGGTTAAACGTTGGGTGGGGCAGTTAAACATTAAGTGGGGCGGTTAAACGTTGGGTGGGGCGGTTAAACGTTGGGTGGGGAGGTGAAACGGTGGGGTGGGAGGTGAAACGCGGGGTGGGGAGGTGATACGGTGGGGTGGGGAGGTGAAACGGTGGGGAGGGGCAGTTCTCAAAAAAAAAACGAACAAAACTGACGCAACAGTATCTCAAGACTGAGCAAAAAAAGAAAATAATCTGTACATCTCTTTTATCAATATGTATCATATGTTATGATATGTGTCCAATGCACTCTACATAGGGGTTAAACGTTGGGTGGGGAAGTGGCGTCTTGGGTGGAGAGGGTTCGCGCGTCTTGAGTGGGGAGGGAGGGTTCGCGCGTCTTGGGTGGGGTGGGGAGGGTTCGGGCGTCTGGGGTGGGGTGGGTTCGCGCGTCTTGGGTGGGGTGGGTTCGCGCGTCTTGGGTGGGGAGGGTTTGCGCGTCTTGGGTGGGGTGGGGAGGGTTCGCGGGGTCTTGGGTGAAGAGGGTTCGCGCGTCTTGGGTGAGGAGGGTTCGCGCGTCTTGGGTGGGGAGGGTTCGCGCGTCTTGGGTGGGGAGGGTTCGCGCGTCTTGGGTGGGAAGGGGAGGGTTCGCGCGTCTTGGGTGGGGAGGGGAGGGTTCGCGCGTCTTGGGTGGGGAGGGGAGGGTTCAGGTGTCTGGGGTGGGGTGGGTTCGTGCGTCTTGGGTGGGGTGGGTTCGCGCGTCTTGGGTGGGGAGGGTTCGCGCGTCTTGGGTGGGGTGGGTTCGCGCGTCTTGGGTGGGAGGGTTCGCGCGTCTTGGGTGGGGAGGGTTTGCGCGTCTTGGGTGGGGTGGGTGTGGGTTCGCGCGTCTTGGGTGGGGTGGGGTGGGTTCGCGCGTCTTGGGTGGGGAGGGTTGTCGCGTCTTGGGTGGGGAGGGGAGGGTTCGCGCGTCTTGGATGGGGAGGGGAGGGTTCGCGCGTCTTGGGTGGGGAGGGGAGGGTTCAGGTGTCTGGGGTGGGGTGGGTTCACGCGTCTTGGGTGGGGTGGGGTTCCGCGTCTTGGGTGGGGAGGGTTCGCGCGTCTTGGGTGGGGAGGGTTCGCGCGTCTGGGGTGGGGAGGGTTCGCGCGTCTTGGGTGGGGAAGGTTCGCGCGTCTTGGGTGGGGTGGGGAGGGTTCGCGCGTCTTGGGTGGGGTGGGGTGGGTTCGCGCGTCTTGGGTGGGGAGGGTTCGCGCGTCTTGGGTGGGGGGGGAGGGTTCGCGCGTCTTGGGTGGGGAGGGTTCGGGCGTCTTGGGTGGGTGGGGAGGGTTCGGGCGTCTTGGGTGGGGTGGGGAGGGTTCGGGCGTCTTGGGTGGGGTGGGTTCGCGCGTCTTGGGTGGAGTGGGGAGTGTTCGCGCGTCTTGGGTGGGGTGGGGAGGGTTCGCGCGTCTTGGGTGGGGTGGGGAGGGTTCGCGCGTCTTGGAAGGGAGGGTTCGCGCGTCTTGGGTGGGGAGGGGAGGGTTCGCGCGTCTTGGGTGGGGTGGGGGAGGGGAGGGTTCGCGCGTCTTGGGTGGGGAGGGTTCGCGCGTCTTGGGTGGGGTGGGGAGGGGGAGGGTGGCTTGTATTTATGGGGATCGGGGGTGGGGTCTGGTAGTGTTGTGGATGTGTGCGGTTGGGGAGGGGGGGGAGGGGGGAGGCGGGGCGGGGGCTGGCGTGGGGAGGGCAGGGTGGGGGCGGTTGGGGGGGGGGACGGGTCTGGAGGGGGCGGGGGAGTGGGAGAGGGTTGGGCAGGAGGCGGGGAATGAGGGGGGAGACGTGGGGCAGGGGAAGGGGAGGGAGAGGGTGGGCGAAGGGGCCAGGGGAGGGGCGGGGGGGTAGGGGGAGGGAGAGCGTGGGTCGGCCAGGGGGTAGCGGGAGACGGGACGGGTATGAGGGTCCGGGCGGAGTGGGGTCAGGGTGGTGGGCGGAGGGGTTCGGAGGACGGGAGAGGGGAGGGTAAAGGGAGGCGGGGTGGAGGTGAGAGGGGAGGAGTGAAGTGGCGGATTGGGGAAGGGCGGCGCGTCTTGGGTGGGGGGTTCGGGTTTGGTGGGGGGGGTGGGTCTGGGCGTCTGGGTGGGTGGGGAGGGTGGGGTCTTGGGGTGGGGGGGGGGTTCGCGCGTTTGGGGTGGGAGGTTGGCGTCTGGGGGGGAGGGTTCGCGCGTCTTGGGTGGGGAGGGGAGGGTTCGCGCGTCTTGGGGGGGGGGGAGGGTTGCGCGTCTTGGGTTGGGTGGGTGGGGGGGTTTGGCGTCTTGGGTGGGGTGGGGAGGGTTCGGCGTCTTGGGTGGGTGGGGGTGAGGGTGGGTCGCGCGTCTTGGGTGGTGGGGTGGGGAGGGTTCGCGCGTCTTGGGTGGGGGGGGGTTGCGCGTCTTGGGTGGGGAGGGGGGTTCGCGCGTCTGGGTGGGTGGGGGTTCGCGCGTTTGGGGTGGGGGGAGGGTTCGCGCGTCTGGGGGGGTGGGGGGGGGAGGGTTCGCGCGTCTTGGGTGGGGGGGGAGGGTTCGGCGTCTTGGGTTGGGGTGGGGGGGGGTTCGCGCGTTCTGGGTGGGGAGGGTTGGGTCTTGGGGGGGGAGGGTTCGCGCGTCTTGGGTGGGGGTTGGAGGGGGGAGGGGTTCGCGCGTCTTGGGTGGGAGGTGGGGGGGGGTTCGCGCGTCTTGGGTGGGGTTGGGCGGTGGGGAGGGTTCGCGCGTTTGGGTGGGGGCGTGGGTGGGGAGGGTTCGCGCGTCTTGGGTGGGGGAGGGGGGGGGTTCGCGCGTCTTGGGTGGGGGTGGGGGAGGGTTCGCGCGTCTTGGGTTGGGGGGGGGAGGGTTCGCGCGTCTTGGGTGGGGAGGGGAGGGTGGCGGGTCTTGGGTTGGGTGGGGGGGGTTCGGCGTCTTGGGTGGGTGGTTGGGGGGAGGGGGGGTTCGCGGTCTTGGGTGGGGTGGGGGGAGGGTTCGGCGTCTTGGGTGGGGTGGGGATTGCGGTCTTGGGTGGGGAGGGTTCGCGCGTCTTGGGTGGGGTGGGGGGGGAGGGTTCGCGCGTCTTGGGTGGGGGGGAGGGTTCGCGCGTCTTGGGTGGGGTGGGTTGGGTGGGGAGGGTTCGCGCGTCTGGGTGGGGGGGTGGAGGGGGGTTTGGGTGGGGTGGGCGGTGTCTGGGTGGGGGGGAGGGTTCGCGCGTCTTGGGTGGGGTGGGGGGGGAGGTTGGCGTCTTGGGTGGGTGGGGAGGGTTCGCGCGCTTGGGTGGGGGGGAGGGTTCGCGCGTCTTGGGTGGGGATGGGGAGGGTTCGCGCGTCTTGGGTGGGGTGGGGAGGGGTTCGCGCGTCTTGGGTGGGGTGGGTGGGCTTGGGGGGGAGGGTTCGCGCGTCTTGGGTGGGGTGGGGGGGGAGGGTTCGCGGTCTTGGGTGGGGGGGGGGTTCGGCGTCTTGGGGTGGGGAGGGTTCGCGCGTCTTGTGGGGTGGGGAGGGTTCGCGTCTTGGGTGGGGGGGGAGGGTTGGGTCTTGGGTGGGGAGGTTCGGGTCTTGGGTGGGGAGGGAGTTCGCGCGTTGGGTGGGGTGGGGGGAGGGGTTCGGCGTCTTGGGTGGGGGGGGGGTTCGCGGTCTTGGGTGGGGGAGGGTTCGCGCGTCTTGGGTGGGTGGGAGGGGGGTTGCGCGGTTGGGGGGGGTTGGGCTGGGGTGGGAGGGTTCGCGGCTGTGGGGGTGGGGAGGGTTCGCGGTCTTGGGTGGGGGAGGGTTGGGGCTGGGGGGTTGGGTGGGGGGGGGGGGTTCGCGCGCTTGGGTGGTGGGGGAGGGTTCGGCGTCTTGGGTGGTGGGGGGGTTCGCGCGTCTTGGGTGGGGGAGGGAGGGTTGGGGGGAGGGTTCGCGCGTCTTGGGTGGGGTGGGGAGGGTTCGCGCGTCTTTGGGTGGAGGAGGGTTGCGCGTCTGGTGGGGAGGGGAGGGTTCGCGCGTTGGTGGGGGGTTCGGGTCTTGGTGGGGAGGGTTCGCGCGTCTTGGGTGGGGTGGGTTCGCGCGTCTTGGGTGGGGGGGTGTTGCGGTTGGGGTGGGGAGGGTTCGCGCGTCTTGGGTGGGGAGGGTTCGCGCGTCTTGGGTGGGGTGGGGAAGGTTCGCGCGTCTTGGGTGGGGTGGGGAGGGTTCATGAGTCTTGGGTGGGGTGGGGAGGGTTTGCGAATCTTGGGTGGGGTGGGGAGGGTTCGCGCGTCTTGGGTGGGGAGGGGAGGGTTCGCGCGTCTTGGGTGGGGAGGGGAGGGTTCGCGCGTCTTGGGTGGGGAGGGGAGGGTTAGCGCGTCTTGGGTGGGGAGGGGAGGGTTAGCGCGTCTTGGTTGGGGAGGGTTCGCGCGTCTTGGCTGGGAGGGGAGGGTTTGCGCGTCTTGGGTGGGGAGGGGAGGGTTTACGGGTCTTGGGTGGGGAGGGGAGGGTTTACGCGTCGTGGGTGGGGAGTGGAGGGTTGGCGCATCTTGGGTGGGGAGGGGAGGGTTCGCGCATCTTGGGAGGGTTCGCGCGTCTTGGGTGGGGAGGGGAGGGTTCGCGCGTCTTGGGTGGGGAGGGGAGGGTTCGCGCGTCTTGGGTGGGGAGGGTTTGCGCGTCGTGGGTGGGGAGGGGAGGGTTTGCGCGTCATGGGTGGGGAGGGGAGGTTTCACGCGTCGTGGGTGGGGAGGGGAGGCTTCGCGTGTCGTGGGTGGGGAGGGTTTGCGGTTTAATTTTGGGTGGGGCGGTTAAACGTTGGGTGGGGCGGGCGGTTAAACGTTGGGTGGGGCGGTTACACGTTGGGTGGGGCGGTTACACGTTGGGTGGGGAGGTTAAACGTTGGGTGGGGAGGTTAAACGTTGGGTGGGGCGGTTTGAACGTTGGGTGGGGCGGTTAAACGTTGGGTGGGTCGGTTAAACCTTGGTTGGGGAGGTTAAACGTTGGTTGGGGAGGTTAAACGTTGGGTGGGGAGGTTACAAGTTGGGTGGGGCGGTTACACGTTGGGTGGGGCGGTTACACGTTGGGTGGGGCGGTTACACGTTGGGTGGGGCTGTTTAAAGTTGGGTGGGGCGGTTAAACATTGGGTGGGGCGGTTTAAACGTTGGGTGGGGCGGTTAAACGTTGGGTGGGGCGGGTAAACATTGGGTGAAGCAATTAAACGTTGGGTGGGGCGGTTAAACGTTGGGTGGGGTGGTTAAACGTTCGGTGGGGCAGTTAAACGTTGGGTGGGGCGGTTTAAACGTTGGGTGGGGAGGTTAAACGTTGGGTGGGGCGGTTAAACGTTGGGTGGGGCGGTTTAAACGTTGGGTGGGGCGGTTAAACGTTGGGTGGGGCGGTTAAACGTTGGGTATAGCACCTGTAAGGGGGCGAGGGATGGCATAATTGATGGGAGGTATGTGTCACAGAGTTGTCTGTGACATAAGCCGGTGTATATTCCTTAGTGCATGTCAGCACTGGGAGTTTTTCTTAGTCCAAAAGGGGCCGGCTTATGGGTCCTGGAGAGACGGGCGGGTCCAGGAAGCACATACCTCCCCAAGGGGCCAGGTGACAGTCCCATATAGTGGAGCCTGGTGTTAGCACTGGGCGGGTCTGTGTGTTTCACTGTTAGTTTGCTGTGGAATGGCTTATGAAGGAGAATAAACCATTCTGGTTGTCACGTGTGAAGACGCTGCCTCCTCGTACTTCCTGTTGCTGCAAGTGAGTCGCCCTGCTACACCCCCTAAGTCAAGCACTTTATCTTTATTGGTATCAAAATTGCAGGGGATCCCCAATCCATTTATTTTTTTAAAATTATTTATTTTTACACTAATTTAACCGCGGCACCAAGTGTGTGTGCGTGGGGGGGGTGCCTGTGTGTGCGTGTGGGGGGGGTGCAGTCTGACTATAACCATAGACGTGCCGAATGTGAAATTGGCAAACTTGTTTGGATAACGTTCGCTCATCACTACATGGGAGATCTTGTATGAAATTAATAAAGAAGTTCATTAACATTAACCAGCCATGTGTCTGCGCCGTGTGTCTGAGCCGTGCATCCAAGTCTCCTATATCGTGACTGTATATTTAGTACAGAAGGTGGTGATCCCCAGGAGATATTGGGGTGCAGTATTATAATAGCGGTATAACATTTGTATATTTGTATAGCGTGTCACAGACCCTCAAACCAAAACATTATAATGTGTCATGGACCGTCAAACTATGAACATTATAGTGTGTCTCGGACTATCAAACCACGGACGTTACAGTGTGTCACAGACCCTCAAAAAAACATGCTATAGTGTGTTAGAGGACATTCTAGCTAGAGTATAGTATGTGGTTTGGCAGCAATATACTAATTTTTGCAGTAATAAACATTGCTTAAAATACCGTATATACTTGTGTATAAGCCGACTCGTGTATAAGCCGAGGGTGGACCCCAGCACAGGTATACAGCCCCCAGCAGTGTGGTATACAGCAGCCCCAGAGGTATATACAGCAGCCCCAGTGGCAGTATACAGCAGCAGCCCCAGTGGTATATACAGTAGCCCCAGAGGTGTATACAGCAGCCCCAGTGGTACTATACAGCAGCCCCAGTGGTACTATACAGCAGCCCCAGTGGTACTATACAGCAGCCCCAGTAGTACTATACAGCAGCCCCAGTAGTACTATACAGCAGCCCCAGTGGTAGTATACAGCAGCCCCAGAGGTAGTATACAGCAGCTCCAGCTGCTGTATACTAACTACTGGGGCTGCTGCTGTATATACCACTGGGGCTGCTGCTGTATACTACCACTGGGGCTGTTTATATCTCTGGGGCTGCTGTATACTACCACTGGGGCTGCATATACCACTGGGGCTGCTGCTGTATACTACCACTGGGGCTGCTGCATATACCTCTGGGGCTGCTGTATACTAACTACTGGGGCTGCTGCTGTATATACCACTGGGGCTGCTGCTGTATACTACCACTGGGGCTGCTACTGTATACTACCACTGGGGCTGTATATACCACTGTGGCTGCTGTATACTACCACTGGGGCTGTATATACCTCTGGGGCTGCTGTATTACTACCACTGGGGCTGCTGTATACTACCACTGGGGCTGTATATACCACTGGGGCTGCTGCTGTATACTACCACTGGGGCTGCTGTATATACCTCTGGGGCTGCTGTATACTACCACTGGGGCTGTATATACCTCTGGGGCTGCTGTATACTACCACTGGGGCTGCTGTATACTACCACTGGGGCTGTATATACCTCTGGGGCTGCTGTATACTACCACTGGGGCTGTATATACCTCTGGGGCTGCTGTATACTACCACTGGGGCTGTATATACCACTGGGGCTGCTGCTGTATACTACCACTGGGGCTGTATATACCACTGGGGCTGCTGTATACTACCACTGGGGCTGTATATACCTCTGGGGCTGCTGTATACTACCACTGGGGCTGCTGTATACTACCACTGGGGCTGTATATACCACTGGGGCTGCTGTATACTAACTACTGGGGCTGCTGCTGTATATACCACTGGGGCTGCTGCTGTATACTACCACTGGGGCTGCTGTATATACCTCTGGGGCTGCTGTATACTACCACTGGGGCTGTATATACCTCTGGGGCTGCTGTATACTACCACTGGGGCTGCTGTATACTACCACTGGGGCTGTATATACCTCTGGGGCTGCTGTATACTACCACTGGGGCTGTATATACCTCTGGGGCTGCTGTATACTACCACTGGGGCTGCTGCTGTATACTACCACTGGGGCTGTATATACCACTGGGGCTGCTGTATACTACCACTGGGGCTGTATATACCTCTGGGGCTGCTGTATACTACCACTGGGGCTGCTGTATACTACCACTGGGGCTGTATATACCACCACTGGGGCTGCTGTATACTAACTACTGGGGCTGCTGCTGTATATACCACTGGGGCTGCTGCTGTATACTACCACTGGGGCTGCTGTATATACCTCTGGGGCTGCTGTATACCACACTGCTGGGGGCAGTATACCTGTGCTGGGGTCCACCCTCGGCTTATACACGAGTAAATAGGTTTTCCCATGTTTTGGGGGCAAAAGTAGGGGGGTCGGCTTATACACAGGTCGGCTTATACACGAGTATATACGGTAGATTATATGGGCAGGTTTCAGGTTACTCTAACAGCTAATCACAGACGCCCATTCTCTGTCATAATTGGCTGTTGGGTCTGTCACGCATATAGTGGTATAAAGATAAATTAATAAATTTAAAAAATGACATGGCACTCTGCTGTATTTTTGATTCTCAGCGCAAATGAAGCAGACAGCTACGGGCTGCCACCACCAGCTTCTTGGCTTTACCTTGGCTGGCAATAAAAATACAGGAAACCCAGTATTTTTTTTAATCATTTAAATAAATATTTAAAAAAAAAAAGTGTGAGCTCCCGCCATATTTTGATAGCCAGCCAGGAAAAAAACAGGCAACTGGAGGCTGGGATTCTCAGCGTCTTAAGGCGCAAGGGTTCTGGGTCCCCCATGCGTAATACTGCAGCCTGCACCCACCCTGAAAATGGTGCATACAATGTAGTGCTCAGGTGCTTTACCCGACTCTTCCAGCGACCCTGGTGGTGGTGGTGGTGGGGGTGGGAGTGTGGCGCGCTGGGTAATACCAGCTTTGTATTTTCTGCTGGTACTAAGCCCGAAATTCATGGTGTCACTCCAAATTAAACATGGCCACCATGAATTTCTAGTAAACATTAAAAACATATTTAAAGACTATCTTTATTAGAAAAAAAACTCAGTCCAACGTAGTTCATAGGTAAAGCAATGTCAGCTCTGCTTCATCGCTCTGAACAGATAGGCAAACAGTACAGAGAGACATGCAGGCTGAGAATGACAGTGACAGTCAGAGTTCAATCGAGTTAATATCCAAGCCATGAACTCGCGTGAACCCATAGAGAACACAGCCAAAAACTGCAGAAAACCTTTGAGTTCTCAGTGGTGCAGATGTAGTTTGATATATTTTACTGAAACTTGGTCCAGGTTGATAGATTATGAAGAGTGGCAAAAATAAAGGTGGAAGGATCATACTGCACATAGACAAATGGTGCAATCAGGGGCATGTGACTTTAAAGGATCTTCAGTGTTGTCTGAATATTGAACTGTTGTCTGTCGGCCTCGGGCCTTACTATCTACCTAAAGAATTCTCCCTGGTAATTGTGTTGTATGTACCACAATCAGCAAACCATTAAGTAACAGAAGTGTCATCAGGGGGTATGGATGCTCTTGTCCACTGGCCCGGCCGCCTTTAGAAAGACTTTATGCATAAGGGCACATGTCAACTAAACGCCCCAACTCCTTAACCATGGGCAGAACACTACTCAGACAACACTGGGTGCGGGAACCAACACTGGTTAGACTTTATTGGATCCCCAACTGTCAAAGGTGTATAATGCATACCAAGCAAAACACATAATGTAACAGCCAACAGAGTCTTACACTTCCACTGGCTCACAAGGGATTAGAATATTTGTGCTGTCGGGGCTTCCAGGACCAACTATCAAAATCCAGCAGCAACCTGTTTTTGGTGAGCACCCACCAAGAAAGGAAATGCGGAAAGCTTAGGCAGCTAAGCACAGCAAAGTCTGCAGCCGGGTGACCGAATTGTCTCAAACTACAAATCTTCCAGCCAAACCATAGGATCCTAGACTGAGGTCATGCAGACTACGAAGAAACAATGTGATCCTGGCAGCTGGAACTGAAATTCTAAGGTCGAAAACATGAAGACGCGATGTGATCATCTAGCCCGGACCAAAGCCCTAGACAGAGGCCATGTAACATATAAACCCATGGTGACTGAAGCAAAGTTTTTGTATATCCCGAGCCTTCACCTCTCGGTACAGTTGTGGCCAAAAGTATTGACACCCCTGCAATTCTGTCAGATTGCAATCATTTTCAGGAAGAAACTGAGTATTATCACAAATTCTTTGGTATTATTATCTTCATTTAATTTGTCTTCAATGGAAAAACACAAAAAGAATTGTCTTAAAGCCAAATTGGATATAAATCCACACCAAACATAAAAAGGGGGTGGACAAAAGTATTGGCACGGTTAGAAAAATCATGTGATGCTTCTCTAATTTGTGTAATTAACAGCACCTGTAACTTACCTGTGGCACCTAACAGGTGTTGGCAATAACTAAATCACACTTGCAGCCAGTTGACATGGATTAAAGTTGACTCAACCTCTGTCCTGTGTCCTTAGGGCAGTGTTTTCCAACTCCAGTCCTCAAGGCACACCAATAGGTCATGTTTTCAGGATTTCCTTAGGATTGCATAGGTGATAATTTAATCACTTGCACAGGGGATAATTCCATCATCTGTCTAATGATAAGGAAATCCTGAAAACATGACCTGTTGGTGTGCCTTGAGGACTGGAGTTGGGAAACACTGCCTTAGGGTATGGGGTAGACATCTGTAACAGTGACCTCATTGAGTTGTCTAAAGTCAAAGAGAACTGAGTTCTCTTGCCCTTTTTGGGCACCAAGACTACTCTGCCAGCCTCTTCTGTGGGACAGGTGCCCTCCCAACTCTCTCATACCAACTCTAAAGGCCCTCATACTTTTTAGCCATACAACAATTCGAAGTGGGTGAACTAGGTAGAGTCTTGCAGCACCTCCCAGTAGGTGAAGAGGAGTTGCTGCAGGTTTTTATCCCAGTCTTCCCCTCAGACTCCACATACCGATCAATGAGCTGTTTAAGGGTTCAATTGAAGCACTCACAAAACCCATGAGTGTCAGGGTGGGTGCGCATGACACAGACTTCATATTTCTCCTAGAGGATCTGAATTGGCTCATTTTGGAACTGGGCCCCCGATCAGTCAATACCTCCTGCAGAAACACTACTCTACTAAAATGTCCCATAGACCTTGAGCCACGTGCTCCTCATCTATGGATGACAAGGCAGTGGCCTCTGGGTAGTGGGTGGAAAAGTCTACCAGGGTGAGGATAGCTAAGGGTTTTATTATATCAATGCCCACTCTCTGGAATGGTTCTCCGATCAATGGCATGAGACTTCCCACATGTGTTGATACACTAGGAAAGAGGCTCTGTATTTCTGCACTTCTTGAGTGACCCTTGGCCAAAAAAAAAAACTATGCAGAAGGCGGGTCTGGGTCTTTTTGGCCCCCATGTGCCCAGCTGCAGGAACGTCATGAGCCATGCACAAGAGTTGGAGTCTGTACTGCTGGGGAACCACAAGCTGATGTCCACGCGTCCAGGGCTTCTCTGGGCAGGATGCGGGCTTTTCCCAATACGAGTCCTTTCTCCCATCTATACACCTACCCCTGATTTCAACCTCCAGGTTGGGCAGCCGTACTGCAGAAACATTTTAAGGTGGGGTCCGTGAGTTGGGCTTCCCTAAACTCCTTATGATCTACAGTGAAGGAAATAATTATTTGATCCCTTGCTGAGTTTGTAAATTTGCCCACTGTAAAAGACACGAAGTCTATACTTTTAAGGCTAGGTTAGTTTTAACTGTGATAGATAGAATGTCAAAAATAAAATCCAGAAAATCACATTATCTAAATTATATAACGTTATTTGCATTTTGCAGAAATAAGTATTTAATCACTCTGGCAAACAAGACTTAATACTTGGTGGCAAAACACTTGCTGGCAAGCACAGCAATCAGACATTTTTTGTAGTTGATGATGAGATTTGCTCACATGTCAGTAGGAATTTTGGTCCACTCCTCTTTGCAGATCATCTCTAAATCATTAAGATTTTGAGGCTGTCGCTTGGCAACTCAGAGCTTCAGCTCCCTTCATACGTTTTCTATGGATTAAAAGTCTGGAGACTGGCTAGGCCACTCTATCACCTTAATGTGCTTCTTTTTGAGCCACTCCTTTCTTGCTTTGGCTGTATGCTTTGTGTCATTGTCGTGCTGGAAGACCCAGCCACCACCCATTTTTAATTTCCAGGAGGATGGAAGGAGGTTGTCATTCAGAATTTTACAGTACATTGCTCCATCTATGGTCCCATTGATGCGATGAAGTACTTCTATGCCCTTAGTAGAGAAACACCCCAAAACATAATATTTCCACCACCATGCTTGACTGTGGGGGCAGATTTCTGAAATTGCTACATGATTCAGATATCCAGTGGCATTGAGGTTTCCATTCAGGAAGAATGGCACCACTATCTTTGTACCCCATATACCACACCACACCATCAATTTTTGTGTTACAACAGTCTTGAAGGGCTCTATCCACTGTGGGTTAGTGTCAGAACAATAGCGGTGGTTTTGTTTGTTAACTTCACCATTCACAAAAATGTTTGCCTCATCACTCATCTGAAGGCAATTATCTATGCTGTGAAGATACGAGATGTGCAGCATCTGAAACAACGGATGCTGGAAGCCTGTGCTGGCATTTCTTCTGCGGTGTTGCTGTCAGTGTGTCAAGAGTGGGAGAAGAGGGTTGGATTGACAATCCAACACAATGGGAAGCACTTTGAACACATTTTATAAGTGTTCAATAGGAGGTAATCCAATTCTATGGTGGCCGCGCTCCCCGTGGTAATGATTTTAAGAACTTATTGTCTACAAAAAATTTTTATTACTCAAAACATGCGAGAATATAAAAAAACGGATAACGCGCTTCGGTAGAGACAACCGCCTTCCTCAGGTATCTAAATAAAAATACATATGACACTTTGCTTTATAGGTAAAGGATGATTACAGCTTGCTAGGTATTCACATGAGGGTGTGGGTATAACCACACCTGTCCAATCAGTTTCATTGTCTGCTTCAGCTATATACTCGATAATAGTCCCTACAACTCTATATACACGTTATGATGGCCTCCACAGCCCCTTATAT
>JARQOC010000001.1:442622542-442690599 GCA_033576535.1 Allobates femoralis
ACCTCCACATTACTACAAAATACCAGTGATTGTCTGCTGTCTCTAACATCATGTTTTCTCTCTACCTTAAATTGAATCTGTCAAAAACTGAACTTCTCGTGTTTCCTCCCTTTCCTAATCTTCCGAAACCTAATATTGCCTGTTCTGTTCGTGGTTCTACCATTACTCCTCAGCAACATGCTGTCTTGGGGTTATATTTGACTTGGATCTCTCCTTCTCTCCCCCACATCTGGTCACTCGCTCGCTCATGTCACCTACACCTCAAAAACATCTCTAGAATTCAACCATTTCTTACTGTTGATTATGCAAAAACTCTAACTGTTGCCCTTATTCATTCTCACCTGGATTACTGCAATTCTCTACTAATTGGTCTCCCTCTTACTAAATTCTCTCCTCTCAGATCCATCCTCAATGCAGCAGCCAGGATCATATTACTCTCCAACCGCTTCACTGATGCCTCTATCCTGTGTCAGAAAAGAAAAAAATGTGTTGCGCCACCTGTGGACTTATCCTGCTATTATAAGGTTGCACTTAGGGATCAACTAACCTTTTATGGTTGTGCCAGTTCTGCACAACCAGAATGTGGGCGTGTGTTAAGGCTCAGGCTGCCAGCCTCGGACCTGTATCTCTTCCGTGTCCTAGATCCTCTCAGCTTCAGATCATGTGCCGATCAAGTGCTCACTCCAAGGCCAGGCCGGACGGCGTCAATCAGGTCCTTTCCCTCTGCAGCTCTGTTAGACCGCTTTCCCCGAAGGGAGATGTATACGAGTAGAAATAGTTTAAGCGGTCCTTCGGTAGAGCGCTGAGATTACACGAACACAATTATCTCCAATCTCTATCTTTATTCTTTAAAAGATGATTCTCCAAACTCCAACCCACAACATGTTTCGACGTGGCAAACACGTCTTCCTCAAGCGGATACGGAGCCATTACAAACAATTCATTATATACTGCTTCCTACCAATCAGCAATCAATGCAGCCCACCTGATGCTGAGGGGTGGGAAAACACAATCTAAAAGCAAAGAAATATATATAATAATAATATGATAAAACTAACACTTATAAAATATATTAAAATTATAAAATAGAATAAGCATAAATGCACATATTATATTCTATGGGATACTATAGATTTTGATTATCTTTGTTAATCACCCTATTGGTTACTATATATTTGAATGTTCATCTGAAATTGTTTCTGATTATTCTCACCACTATTGATCAATACCATGGGTTCTTCCTTTTTCCTTATATCAGCTATTTCTACAATTAGCATATTCATTTAATGTAATGCAAATATTAATTGGGCATAGAGTCAATGCTGTTTTATATTGTTCTATAAAATCTGATGATTATTCTTCAGGGTATTCATATGCCCATTTTTCTACACTTAGAAAAAAAAAAAAAAAAAACTATATTATTCTGTAGATGTTGTTGATTATTTTCAAAACATTTTTTCTTTTTATTGCCATTTTCCAACTTTCACTACTATGAGTACCAAAAATCATTATTATTCTGTAGATTTGGATGATTATTTTTAATGGTTATTTTTTGGTGCTGATTTTTGATTTTTTAGTGCTGATTTTTTGGTGCTGTTTTATTGGTGCTGAATTTTCTATGAATACCGAACATCATTGTTATTATTATTATTATCATTGTTATTGATTTCGATGATTATTATTAATGATTATTTTTTGTATTTTGTTGTACTGATTTTTGATTTTTTAGTGCTGATTTTTTGGTGCTGAATTTTTTGGTGCTGATTTTTCTATAAATACCAAAATAATTCTATAGATTTGGATAATTGTATTTAATGATTATTTTTGGTACTGATTTTTGATTTTCTAGTGCTGATTTTTTTTATTTTTTTGGTGCTGATTTTTTTTTTTTTTTTTTGGGATTGATTTTTCTATACGTACCGAACATCATTATTATTGTTAATGTTATTATTGTTATTGATTTGATGATTATTTTTAATGGTTATTTTTTGGTGCTTATTTTTGATTTTTTGGTGCTGATTTTTTGGTGTTTATTTTTCTATATGTACCGAACATCATTATTATTGTTAATGTTATTATTGTTATTGATGTGATGATCATTTTTAATGATTATTTTTATGCTGATTTGTTGATGCTAATTTTTTTGGTTTGTTGGTGCTGATTTTTTCTCTTTTTTTTTTTTTTTTTTTCCTTTCCCTTTCCTTTTATGCTGATTTTTCAATACTTCTCATGTCCCTATAATTGACCGTTTATTCTTTCACTTAAGGCTCACCCACATACTCTCTATATTTTCCTCTATTCATTGATATTGATATAGAGGATATCCTTATCACGATGTTCTTTCTATGGTTAAATTCAGGCCTTCGGGTGTCAATGTGCCCAATTTATATATCCAGAAGGATTCCCTCTTACACAAGGCTGCCACTTTATTTTGTACCCCTTCCTCTATTTGGTCAATTATTATCAATTTCAGACTGTTGGGGTCTTTGTCATGTACATGTGTATAGTGGCGTGAAACACTATGTGCCATGAAGCCGTTCACAATATTGGCTCTGTGTTTGTTTAGCCTGGCTTGCATACTCTGTATTGTCCTGCCTACATACTGCTCTTTGCAAGGACATTCTATGAGATATATTACGTTTCTTGATCTACAGTTTAATGATTGCTTTATAGTGAATATATCATTTGTGGTGTTGGACTTAAATGTTTTATTGCCTTGGCCCATACTTTTGCAGCATTTGCACTTTGTAGAACCGCATTTAAAACTTCCTAGTTCTCCTGGGACTTCCTGTTTGCTGGTATTATTTTTCATTTCTATATTTCTCAGTTTACTTGGGGCTACTATAGTCTGAAGATTCCTTCCCTTCCTAAAAATTATTCTCGGTCTTTCAGGTATATGCTTTGATAATACCGGGTCCTCTTTTAGGATGAACCAGTATTTTTTTAGTATTGCATATATATTTTCATGTGATTGGCTATAAGTTGTAATAAGGTTATTGCCATATTCTTTCTCATTATTTGCCACAGTTTTTATAGGGCTTTTTTTAGGGCTTTTTTGGTCCTTCAGACGATCTTCCATTCTTTTAATGCAATCTTCTTGTGTGAGTTCTTTACATTTCTCATATGCATTAACCAGTAATCCCTTTGGATAACCCTTTTCTTTAAACCGCTTATTTAGGATAGCTGCTTCTTTTTTATATTCAACATCGTAGGTGCAGTTCTTCCTTATGCGCCAATATTGGCCATATGGAATATTCTTAATCCATTTCGGTAAGTGTCCACTTTTATAGTTAAGATAACTGTTGACATCGACCTCCTTAAAGTAGGTTGATGTGCTGATTTTTCCTTGGTCGTCTAATCTAATCAAAAGATCTAAAAATTGAATTACTGAACTTGAAATGTTAGCTGTAAATTTTAAACCCCAATTATTACTATTCAAGCTTTCTACGAATCTTTGAGCTCCTCCTTCTGTTCCCCTCCATATTATAAACAGATCGTCTATGAATCTTCTATAGAACAATACATGTTTGTTATGTAACGGGGATTCCAATATTGCCATTTTTTCAAATGCCCCCATATAAAGGCCTGCATAACTGGGGGCGAAACGAGCCCCCATGGCACAACCTTTTATCTGTCTGTATAATAATTTTTCAAATGTGAAGATGTTATTCATGAGAACAAATTTTATTCCTTCCAGTAAAAATTCTCGTTGTTTATCTTTCATATCCGGATCTGCATTCAGAAACTGCTCTACCACTGCTAGTCCTAAATCATGGGAAATATTTGAGTATAAGGCACTCACATCTAGTGTCAAAAGCAAGCATCCTGACATATTGGGGATGTTCTTTATTTGTCCTATTAGCTGTGATGAATCTCTCAGGTATGAATCAAGATTTAAATTATATTTCTGTAAAAATAAATCAATGTAGTGAGATAAATTGCTAGTTAGGGAGTTCACTCCTGATATAATGGGACGTCCAGGTGGGTCTATTGCATTTTTATGAATCTTCGGTAAAAAATAAAAATATGCTTTCTCAAATCTCTTAATATTCAAAAATTGATATTCTCTTTTATTTAGGATACCCACTGTTTTGGCGCTTTTAATTATTTTCTCATATTCAGGAAGTACTGTATCCATAGGGTCTATTAATAATTTTTCATAATACTCTTCATCCGCCAACATGCTATTCCCCTTATTACAATACCATTCTCTACTCATGATAACAGTTCCCCCACCTTTATCGGCTCTTTTAATTACTAGGGTCTTATTCTCCTTCAGGCTTTTCATTGCTATTCTTTCTTCTTTTGTGAGGTTGTCCCTTTTATAGTTGTTTCTAAAGGTTCGTATTTTTTTCATGACCAATTGCTGAAAAGTTTCTAGATGTGAGCCCCTATGGTGTAGTGCAGGGGTCTCAAACTCGCGGCCCGAGGGCCGCATGCGGCCCCTGGGGCTTCACTATGCGGCCCGCGGCACCTTGGACAACTTAATCATGCATTGCCCCAGTGCAGGGGGCCGCTGCAGTCCCCGCTGTGTGATGACTTCTGTCCGCAGCACTAACAAGCTCTGCCACTCAGCAAGATCAATGCAAGCTGCCAGCCAATGAGAGGCCCGCAGCTGACGGCAGAATATGACATCACCTGCAGGCCTCTGGCTGGTAGATTGCATTGATCTTGATGAGCAACAGAGCTTGTCTGAGCGGCGGCTGGAGGAAGTCATAGCACAGCGGAGGCCGGAAGTCAGTACAGTGAGGACCGCGGCGGCCCCCTGCACTGGAACGATGCATCATTAAAGTGAGAAAAGTGTGCGTGTGTAAGAGAGGGTGTGTGTGAGGGTGAGTGTGTGAGTGAGGATGTGTGTATAAGAAAGTGTGTGCGAGTTTCAGTGTGTGTATGAGTGTGAGTGTAAGAGTGTGTATGAGGATGTGTGAGAGTGTGTTTGAGAGTATGTGTGTGTGTGGGGGGGGTTTGTGTGTGGGTTTGTGTGTGAGTGTGATAGAGTGTGTATTTGAGTGTGTAAGAAGGTAAAACAGGATGGGGGGCATCACTATAAAAGTAGATCAGGATGGGGGGGCATCTCTATAAAAGTAGATCAGGATGGGGGACATCACTATAAAAGGGGATCAGGATGGGGACACCACTATAAAAGGGGATCAGGACGGGGACATCACTATAAAAGGGGATCAGGATGGGGGACATCACTATAAAAGTAGATCAGAATGGGGGACATAACTATAAAAGGGGATCGGGATGGGACATCATCACTAAAGGGGATCAAGATGGGGGACATCACTACTAAAGGGGAATGGGAAGGGGGACATCACTAGAAAAGGAGATCAGGAAGGGGGTCATCACTAGAAAAGGGGATCAGGATGGGGGACATCACTACAAAAGGAGATCAGTGTGGGGACATCACTACAAAAGGGGACCATGATCGATGGGGGACATCACTAGAAAAAGGAATCAGGATGGTGGACATCACTAGAAAAAGGGATCAGGATAGGGATCATCACTAGAAAAAGGGATCAGGATGGGGGACATCACTAGAAAAGGGGATCAGGATGGGGAACATCACTAGAAAAGAGGATCAGGATGGGGGACATCAGTAGAAAAGGACATTACTACAGGATGGAGACATTACTACAAGAAAGGGATCAGGACTTGTACTTTACTACATTGAGCAAGAAATTCTGGTATTACTAAAAATATCACTTAGTCCCACAAGAGATGCGGCCCCCCACTATAAATGTTTTTCTATGTGCGGCCCACCAACCCAGCCGAGTTTGAGACCCCTGGTGTAGTGGATAAAAGTTGCTAATCATTTTGGGGTTTACATGTTGATAGTCTTTTTCTAGATTTTCTCCTGGATTAGTCGTTTCACCTTCATCCATTCCTTTATTTTTGCCCTGTATCTCTTGCAGTAAAAAGTGCCTCTTAACCGTGAGTTTCCTCATGTATTCATTAAAGTCAATGTAGAATACAAAAGGGTCGGCTCCTGCATTTGGACAAAATGAAAATCCTTTACCTAATAATTTAATCTCATCTGGAGTGAGTTCTATCCCTGAGATATTAAATATGCCATGTTCTATTATCTTATTTTTTCTTTCATTGTTCATCTGCACCTCTTCTTGGAGTAAATTATCATTTTTATTTTTATTTTTTATCGTGTCAAATTCTAATCTATTTTTCTTTTTTTCTTTTGCACTACATCTTCTTTTGGAGAATGATTGACGTTTTTGCCCTCCACTCCCTCTGCATCCTCTATATCTCTTTTTCTTGGATTTTCTTCCCGGTACCACTTGAAAAAATTGTGTGATTTTTTTATTATTATCTTTCAATGTTTTAGGATCATTGTCCATTTCTTTTACTTTTTCTTTATTCCCATTGGTGAATTCCTCTTCCAATCCTTGTGTCACAATCTTTGTTCCCCCATCTTGTGATTTTCGTGATTTTATTAGTGCTGATTCTAATTCTTCTTGTGAATTCATTATTTTAGGTGATTCCGGTAATATTTGATATACAGTTTCATCCAATAAATTTATAAATTGTTCTTGTGACTGTGACTGTTGTGTGATAGTGGTGTTGTGCACTGTGAAAAGTTGAAAAGATGCATTATTATCTAAAACTTCTATATTCTTCTCATTATGTAAATTGTGATCTATATTCTTATCCAATTTCTTTTCACAAGTATCGGGACTGGATGAGTTTTGACTATTATTACTTTTAGGATTATTTTTATTCTTATTCTTCTTCGTTCCTTGATTTTTTTTAACTTTAACGAATCTTCTCTCTGTCTCATTGATATTCTTTTCCCCTTTATCTTTCTTTTTATTTTTTTCACTTTTGCTGTTTTTATCATTTTTTTCTTTATCCGTGTTTCCTTTATTATCTTCTCTTATTATTTGTTCTATATTAATAATCTCCTTATCGTAATTTATACCTTCTCGCTTATTCTCCCTTCTTCCCTTTTTATTTTCTTCAATAACAATAATAACATTAACAATAATAATGATGTTCGGTACATGTAGAAAAATCAACACCAAAAAATCAGCACCAAAAAATAAAAAATCAGCACCAAAAATTAACCATTAAAAATAATCATCAAATCAATAACAATAATAACATTAACAATTATAATGATGTTCGGTACGCATAGAAAAATCAATCCCCAAAAAAAAAAAAAAAATCAGCACCAAAAAATCAGCACTAGAAAATCAAAAATCAGTACCAAAAATAATCATTAAATACAATTATCCAAATCTATAGAATTATTTTGGTATTTATAGAAAAATCAGCACCAAAAAATTCAGCACTAAAAAATCAGCACTAAAAAATCAAAAATCAGTACAAAAAAATACAAAAAATAATCATTAATAATAATCATCGAAATCAATAACAATGATAATAATAATAATAACAATGATGTTCGGTATTCATAGAAAATTCAGCACCAATAAAACAGCACCAAAAAATCAGCACTAAAAAATCAAAAATCAGCACCAAAAAATAACCATTAAAAATAATCATCCAAATCTACAGAATAATAATGATTTTTGGTACTCATAGTAGTGAAAGTTGGAAAATGGCAATAAAAAGAAAAAATGTTTTGAAAATAATCAACAACATCTACAGAATAATATAGTTTTTTTTTTTTTTTTTTCTAAGTGTAGAAAAATGGGCATATGAATACCCTGAAGAATAATCATCAGATTTTATAGAACAATATAAAACAGCATTGACTCTATGCCCAATTAATATTTGCATTACATTAAATGAATATGCTAATTGTAGAAATAGCTGATATAAGGAAAAAGGAAGAACCCATGGTATTGATCAATAGTGGTGAGAATAATCAGAAACAATTTCAGATGAACATTCAAATATATAGTAACCAATAGGGTGATTAACAAAGATAATCATCAAAATCTATAGTATCCCATAGAATATATGTGCATTTATGCTTATTCTATTTTATAATTTTAATATATTTTATAAGTGTTAGTTTTATCATATTATTATTATATATATTTCTTTGTTTTTAGATTGTGTTTTCCCACCCCTCAGCATCAGGTGGGCTGCATTGATTGCTGATTGGTAGGAAGCAGTATATAATGAATTGTTTGTAATGGCTCCGTATCCGCTTGAGGAAGACGTGTTTGCCACGTCGAAACATGTTGTGGGTTGGAGTTTGGAGCATCATCTTTTAAAGAATAAAGATAGAGATTGGAGATAATTGTGTTCGTGTAATCTCAGCGCTCTACCGAAGGACCGCTTAAACTATTTCTATCCTGTGTCAGTCATTGCACTGGTTGCCAACCTGCTATAGAGTACAATATAAAATTATCACTCTCACCCACAAAGCCCTCCACTGTTCTGCACTGCCCTACATTTCCTTCCTCATCTCTGTCTATTGCCCTACACGTGCCCTCCGTTCTGCAAGTACCCTTAGACTGACATTTGTTACAATCTGAACCTCCCATTCAAATCTCCAAGACTTCTCACAACTTGCACCCAGGGCCGCACCGTCCATGAGCCACTGTGAGTACAAGGTTTCAAGCGGCAAGATGAGTCAGAAGACAGGGGGCGGCACTGTGACCTGCACTCAGTCAGATAATGTGCTGACTGCCGACATGCCCTGCTCCTGCAATACAGTGTTTGCGGTTAGTCACTCACTGTTTGCATGCTCTGGAGATAAGAACAAAAGCTGTGTGTGATCGGGATGAGAGGGGTTTAGGGAGGGGGGCTGGTTGTAAATGAATGTAGCAGAGCTGTGTATGTATGAGGTATATGGAGTGGAGCCGAGTGTACGAGGTGTACAGAGTGGAGATGCGTGTGTACGAGGTGTATGGAGTGGAGCTGTGTATGTATGAGTTGTGCGGAGCGTAGCCGTGTGTGTACAAGGTGTACAGAGCGGAGCCAAGTGTGTACAAGGTGTACAGAGCGGAGCCGTGTGTGTACAAGGTGTACAGAGCGGAGCCGTGTGTGTACAAGGTGTACAGAGCGGAGCCATGTGTGTACAAGGTGTACAGAGCGGAGCCGTGTGTGTACAAGGTGTACAGAGCGGAGCCGTGTGTGTACAAGGTGTACAGAGCGGAGCCATGTGTGTACAAGGTGTACAGAGCGGAGCCGTGTGTGTACAAGGTGTACAGAGCAGAGCCGTGTGTGTACAAGGTGTACAGAGCAGAGCCGCATGTGTACGAGGTGTACGGAGAGGAGCCGTGTGTTTACGAGGTGTACAGAGCAGAGCTGCATGTGTACGAGGTGTACGGAGCAGAGCCGAGTGTGTACGAGGTGTACGGAGCAGAGCCGAGTGTGTACGAGGTGTACAGAGCAGAGCTGCATGTGTACGAGGTGTATGGAGCGGAGCCGCGTGTGTACAAGGTGTACGGAACAGAGCCGTGTGTGTACGAGGTGTACGGAGCGGAGCCGCGTGTGTACAAGGTGTACGGAGCAGAGCAGAGTGTGTACGAAGTGTACGGAGCAGAGCCGCGTGTGTACGAGGTGTACGGAGCGGAGCCGCGTGTGTACAAGGTGTACAGAGCAGAGCCGCGTGTGTACTAGGTGTACGGAGCAGAGCCGAGTGTGTACGAGGTGTACGGAGCAGAGCCGAGTGTGTACGAGGTGTACGGAGCAGAGCCGAGTGTGTACGAGGTGTACGGAGCGGAGCCGAGTGTGTACGAGGTGTACGGAGCGGAGCCGAGTGTGTACGAGGTGTACGGAGCGGAGCCGAGTGTGTGTGAGGTGTACGGAGCAGAGCCGTGTGTGTACGGAGCAGAGCCGCATGTGTACGAGGTGTACAGAGCGGAGGCGCGTGTGTACGAGGTGTACAGAGCAGAGCCGAGTGTGTGTGAGGTGTACAGAGCGGAGCCGCGTGTGTACGAGGTGTACAGAGCGGAGCCGCGTGTGTACGAGGTGTATGGAGTGAAGCCACGTGTGTACATTGCAGAACTGAGAGTGTACAAGGTGTACGGATCGGAGCTGTGCTTGTACAAGGTGAACGGAGCGGAGCTGAGAGTGTACAAGGTGTACGGAGTGGATCTGCGCTTGTACGAGGTGTACGGAGAGGAGCTGAGAGTGTACGAGGTGTACGGAGAGGAGCAGAGTGTGTATGAGGTGTACAGAGCTGAGCTGCACAAGGTGTAAGGAGTGGAGCTGAGAGTGTACGAGATGTACGAATCGGAGCTGCGCTTGTACAAGGTGTACAGAGCGGAGCTGAGAGTGTACGAGGTGTACGGAGTGGAGCTGCGCTTGTACGAGGTGTACAGAGCAGAGCTGTATGTGTACGAGGTGTACGGAGCGGAGACCAGTGTGCAGTGTGTAAAAGGTGTACGGAGCGGAGCTGTATGTGTATGAGGTGTACGGAGCAGAGCCCAGTGTGTACAAGGTGTACGGAGCGGAACCATGTGTGTACGAGGCGTATGGAGCAGAGCCGTGTGTGCAAGGCGTTCGCAGCGGAGCCCAGTGTGTACGAAGCGGAGCTGCATGTGTACGAAGCAGAGCCACGTATGTACTAGGTGTACAGAGTGGAGCCATATGTGTATGAGGTGTACGGAGCAGAGCCACGTGTGTACGAGGTGTACAGAGCGGAGCCACGTGTGTACAAGGTGTACAGAGCAGAGCCGCTTGTGTACGAGGCGTACGTGGTGTACGGAGCTGAGTGTGTACTAGGTGTACGGAGCGGAGCCATGTGTGTACCTGTGGTGGCCCTGCGAACATGCCGCTCCTATAATCCCGGCCGCCTCTGCCGGCAGCATTCTTCTCCTGAGTCCTGGCCGCCACTGTCCACCCCTCTGCAACTCAGCACGGCGGGGAACAATGATGTCATCACTTAGCGCCGCTGTGCTGAGGAGAAGAGGTATTTACTTTTTATTTTTTTAATAGTTTTTTTTAGTGAGTACATTGATATAACACTATGTAATGTATAATATAATATAATATAATATAATATAGGAGGACAATGGGGGTGCAATATACTATATGGAGAACTATTGTGGCCCATTATATTATATGGAAGACTATGGGGGTGCATTATACTATAAGGAAGGCTATAGGGGATGCATTATACTATATGGAGGACTATGAGGGTGCATTATACTATATGGAGGACTATGGGGGTCCAATATGCTGTATGAAGAGAGCTATGGGGGTGCAGTATGCTATATGGGCTTGCATTATGCTATATGGAGGACTGTGGGTCTTCATTATTCTATATGGTGGACTGTGGAGGTGCAATATGCTATATGAAGGACTGTGGGGTGCATTATACTATTTGGAGGACTGTGGGGGTGCATTAATCTATATGGAGGACTTTGGGGTGATTATTCTATATGGAGGACTGTGGGGATGCATTATTCTATATGGAGGACTGTGGGGTGCATTATACTACATGGAGGAGTGTCGGGGTGCATTATTTTATATCGAGTACTGTGGGGGTGAATTGTTGTCTATGGAGGTCTGTGGCGATGCAATATGCTATTTAGAGGACTACGGGGTGCAATATACTATATAGAGGACTGTGGGGGTGCGGTTTTCTATATTGAGGACTGTGGGGGTGCATTCTATTTTATAGAAGACTATGGGGGTGCATAGTAGGAGGAAAATTACTTTGTAAAGGCTGACATGTTGTGAGAGATGTACCTATGTGACCCAGCCAAATATTGTTTTTGTTGGGGGGTGCCCAATTAGAATGTCTGCTCTGGGGCTACATGTTTTCTATGATGCAGGATGCATTGTCCCTCTGCTGCAGGACTGATTGGCCATAACTTAGGCTGGTTTCAGATTTGCGTTTGTGTCTGCATGCGCAGGGCATGCAAACGCAGGGCAAACGCTGTCATACTGATGTGAACGCAACAGAGATTCTCCGCATGCGTTCACATCAGTATGGTGCCCGGCCAGCCAATCAGCGATCTAGACGGCAGTCGGGAGGTGGAGATCTGTGGCGGAGATCCTCCTCCTCCCGGCCGCCGCCGACGAAATTTCAGTGTGATCCGCAGCGTTCTCCTGCGCCGCCATGCGGAGGACAGTGCGGATCCATTGAGATCCATGCATTGTTTGTGCACTCGCGGGCACTTGCTGATAAAACAAGCACCTGTGAACGCACGAAAAATGCAAGATTTTGCATTTGGAGGGTAGAGGAGGGCGCATAAATTATGCGTATCCAAATGGAACCGCTCCCATGTTAAACATAGGAACGCAATGCGCATGCGTTTGGCTGCGTTCTGTTACGCTTGCGTTCCGAACGCAAATGTGAAACCACCCTTACACACCAGGTCCAGTGCTGCCCCTCGGTACATTCAGGCATCCAGCCTTGTTTCTCCTGAGCAGTGGTTGGTCGGTGGTGCTCTTCCCCCATCCCGCTCCCACATCCTTTGCTCAACCCAATAGGAAGGACCCTGTTATTAATTACTTAAAGACAGCCCCGTGTATGGCGCTTGTGATTGGCTAAACAATTCGGGAGTAAGTGTGGTCTGTTGGATGGAGGAGAAGCGCCATTTTACTAACTTAGTGCAGTGGCAGCTTGTTGATGCTCAGACTGCAGGTCATTACCTGTGGTGTGTGGATGGTGCGGCATGGTGACATGTCTGAATATTCAGTGCCAGGCAGCAGTCCAGAGTTTTGTAGGCGTGTGCCAGAGGATGGCAATCAGTGCTGCCTCCTGAGCTATAAGGATGCAGGACTATGTCTGCCTACAGGACCACCGCTCTGACAGTCATTATGTGTCTACATGCTTGTGCCAAGCTGCCATTGCCATTAATGATCCTTGTTCTGGATTTTTCTGTGTGGTTCTTGTATGTGCATGTGATGGCGCTGACTTCTTTGTGTGGACATCTTTTTTTCTGTTTCTGTAAACTAAAATGTCCACTATTTTGCTCATTTACACAGGATAAATATAAGTCTGTATGAACCAGATTTAGTTTTATCAATTAAAAAATTTACTGGCGGGGTGGGGGGGGGGGGCGCCGTTTTGCAGTTCGCCTCAGGCAGCAGAGAGGCTAGGTTCACCCCTGCTTGCACCAATTCTCTAGAACGGGTTATCAAAAACAATTCAATTAATTCCCAATACCAATAGTTTTAAGCGAGCCTTAAAACGCATCTCTTTAGACTGGCCTATCACCTCACCTCACTTGTCTAACTATCCTCCATTTTCCAAATCTGGCCTCTTGTCTGCACCTGCAGACTGTCTGTCTGTTCCCCATGCATAATATAGCACTTTATCAGTACTTGTACAGATCCCGACCGGTGACTGGTTCATGCAGCGTTACGTGAATCCCCTATTTATTATATTGATGGCTAGACCATATATGATGGCACTTTTTACCATTTACCTTTTGTGCCTCCTCTATTTCCTCATAGATTGTAAGCTTGCAAGCAGGGACCTCACTCCTCATGGTTGTCTCATATTGTTTGTATATGTCCCCTCTGAATTGTAAAGTGCTGCGTAATATTTTGGCACTTTATAAATAAAATTATTATTATTAAAGACCTGACCTGACTGGTGGAAGGCTGCAGTGATAGTTGACTTTGTGGATCTTTCTCCCTTCTCCCTACTGCATCTCTGGAGCGCAGCCACAGTGATCTAGGGGTTCTTCTTTACCTCTCTCACCAAGGCTCTTCTCCCACTATGATTCAGTTTGGCTGGACAGCCAGGTCCAGGAAAACTTCTGGTGGTCTCAAACTTCTTCCATTTAAGGATTATGGAGGCCACTGTTCTCTTAAGAACCTTGAGAAATTCCTTTGTAACCTTGGCCAGATCTGTGCCTTGCCACAATTCTGTCTCTGAGCATCTTGGGCAGTTACTTTGACCTCATGATTCTCATTTGGTCTGACATGCACTGTGAGGTCTTATATAGACAGGTGTGTGTCTTTCCAAATGAATAACGCTAAACTTTATAGTCTGGCTCGACCACCGGTTGGGTGCTCAAGGGAAATTAATAACCATAATAAAAAAAATTTGTTTATCCCTGGCACACACAAAAGGAGAAACTTGAGAAGTGGTATCTTTATCCGTGGTTTTTATTTGCAGTTGTGAAGACACTTCAAATCAACGTTTCGACCCCACATTGGGTCTTCTTCAAAATTGGTCTATTGAAAGGTATTTACAAAAACTCAAAATCAAAACATAAAATAAAGAATTAATTTTCATTCTAGTGGTCTACATGTGTAATGTGTTGTGAGTGACACGCATGTGTTTCCTTGAGGTGTTGGTTTAGTGAAACGAGGGTTCCCTCAAAGTCTGGGTGTGATTGATTACCGTTTTTCTTGTGTTAGGATGGGGTGATAGGAACCTGAGTTGTGAGGTGTCATGGATAAAAAGACGGTAAATTAAGGGAGAAGAAAGTAAAGAGAAAAGAGTGGCTTGGGTGAGATATGAAAACATAGTAGGAACGAGGGGAAAATTTAACTTATAATTGAACAGCTTAGTAGAGGTAGTGGTCTAATCATCTGGGGAAAGGCATATAGATACATGATCAATACCTTCGTATGGTCCTGTGTTTGTTCAGGACTGGGTACATATGTCCCTGGTAGTACACCGTGCAGTCGCCTATCACTGAAAAAGTATGTGGTTTAACAAAAGTCTTTGCTATAATAAATCATATGGTTATAGACAAAACGATACAGTTTAGAGGGTTTTGCCATTTTTCTATATTTTATATAGATTGTGTATAAACATTTGACAAAGGAACCTGGTAGTGCTCAGTGGTTAGTTTACTGTATCTGTTATAGAGCGGTGTAATCCAGTGAATGAAACTGGTCAAAGTGAGATAATAATTTTGAGGTGTTGTGGCTAATTACCTGCTTGGTTTGTCACCAGGGTTATATATGATTGATTGGGGAGGTTTTTATGTAGTCAATAGACTCTAATATATGAGCTATTAGAGAAAAAGAGAGAGAGAGATAATACTGGACCATCAGTATTAATTATGGATGTTATAAAGAGTTAGATAGTGCAGGGTACATACATACTATTGAAGTTTGGTATGTGACTCCTGCCTGTTATGAGGAAAAGAGGAATGAGTAGGAATCAAGAATGATTAAAGTAAAGTAAACATTCAATGGTTACTCTAATTACCTTGTTGCCTCTGTAATATGATCAGGGGTTGAGTATATGAGTAGGAGCAGGTGTCTGCAGTGCTTTGCCGCTATTTATTTGAGTAGGGTGGGCATATCTGGGAGTCGGATGTGCGTCATCCGGCCGGATGCGCGTCATTGCGATGCTCCTGCGCATGCACGGGCGCCATTTTGTTGTTGGATCTCTATCCACTGTCGGCGACACGTTGTCCACACATGGGCGATTTAGATTTATACAGCGTGCATGCGTCGGTCGGGGGCCATCTTATTGGTGGGAGAAATCTACAGAGGGAGACAGTATTAAGGCGCTGGTGTGGCACCCCGCAACGAGTGCGTCACAGGAAGGTATTGCATCCCTGACAGAAGATGTAATATCTTCCGTCTCGGTAATGACATGGTTAATACTCAGAGCTGAAGTGAATAAATCCCTATTCCTTGTTATCTCTAGAATAGCAGTAAAAAATTAAGATTAGAACATATCTTGCACAGAGCATGTAATCGGTATACATTCTTAATAAACCAACATCCAAAGTCACTTCTTATATATATTTCTCATTTACAAGAATCATGAGCCAATCACATTGTCAAGTCAAAATTATTGAGGATCTACATCTACATATCGGTCAGCCCTATGAATTTAAATAATTATGGATTAGTAAAATAACTCAAATTCCCTGTTGAGTCCCAATGGGGAGAGGGTGTTGAGATGACGTATCCAGAAGGACTCTCTTACCTTCAGTTTGCGGATACGATCTCCCCCAACCCCCACCCCCCGCCTTGATATGGGTATGTGATCAATCACCTGGAATCTAAGTTGACTGACATTGTGCTTTTTTTCCATAAAATGGGCTGGGACCGGTAGCAAAATGTTCTGAAACCTGATTATCGATTTATGCTTGCTTATGCGGTCCCGTATATGCTGGGTGGTTTCACCCACATATCCGAGATCGCATGGACACTTCAACAAATAAATTACATACGATGAATCACTAGTGTAAAAGCCATTAATATTGAAATGTTTACCCGACCTAGGATGTGTGAATGTTTCGCCTTTCGTGACATTAGTGCATTGTGCACAGCCCAAGCAAGGGAAGGTACCTCTGTGGGTTGTACTGAGTGTTCTCTGCCTAAGTGTGGGGATTGTGGATCCCACGTCTGCTCGAACCAATAACTGTTTTAGGTTTGGGGCTCTTTTATGACAAATCAGGGGAGGATTCTTGAAATCTTTAATCTCGGGGTACGCTGTCCCGAGTAATGGCCAGTGTTGAGTAATGGCTTTTTTAACAAGCGGAGGAAATGGATGGTATGTGTTAATAAATTTGACCCTATCCGTTATGGGTTTCCTTGGACCCCGATCCTCATGTATGCTGTTAATACAACAATTGTCCGGATAGCCCCTTTCCCTGAATTTTGTCGTCATTTCCTCATGTCTGAGTGTTTTATTATTGTCGTTGCTAACGATACGGTCCACTCTATAGTGTTGTGAATTAGGCAGTGATGTTTTGACATGTTTGGGGTGACAACTCGTCCAATGTAATAAGCTGTTTTGGTCTGTGGGTTTTGTGTATAAGTCACTATTAAGAGAACCTTGCGAGTCCTTGCGAATCAGTGTATCAAGGAAGTTAATCTCCTTCTGGTCGGCATGTAACGTAAAAGTCAGGTTTGGTATTTTCTTGTTGATCTCGTTTACAAAGAGATTTAGTGTCACTATGGTGCCTGTCCAAATGCAAAAGATGTCGTCAATAGACCTCAGCCATACTTTAGCATTAGTTTGAAAAAGGGTATTGCTGTATACATGGTCTGTGTCAAATTTGGCCATATATATATTTGCGTACAGGGGTGCGACATTTGCCCCCATCGCGGTCCCAAGTTTTTGTAGATAAAACTGATCCTCTAAAAGAAAGTTATTGTTAGTTAGTACCAGTTCTAATGTATCTAGGCAGAACGTTTTTTTGGCATGGTTAGTAGGTTCGAGTTTATTGAGGAACCAGTCAACTGCTTCAATGCCCAGATAGTGGTCAATGCTGGTGTATAAGCTGTTGACGTCTGAAGTTACCAATATACTATTAGATGGTATTGGGGATATCCTATTAATATGGCTCAGGAAGTCATTGGTGTCACGTATGAATGAGTCTATCTTAGAAATTAGTGGACTTAAAATTCTTTCTAATGTGATCTACAGTGGAGAAAGTATATAATCAGTGGAGGCGACTATCGGTGTGCCAGGTGGTCGCTCCAGATTTTTGTGTATCTTAGGCAAGATATAAATAACCGGAGTTATAGGATGTTGATTTTGGAGGTATGTAGCTAGTTTTTTATCGATATTGCCTATCGCTACATGTTTAGTTATAAGGTTAGTTATTTTTGACCTTATCTCGTTCAAAGGGTCACTACGTAGTGGGACATACGTGTCGGTGTCAGAAAGTTGACGGTGAATCTCTGTCAGGTAGTCTGTTTTATTGAGGATGACTATGGCACCCCTTTGTCAGCGGGTTTTATGATGATATTTTGTTATTTTTTTAAGCTATTTAGTGCCATTGTTTCCTCCCGGGTGGTGTTGTGTTTAAGGTGAAAGTCACCTTTGTTGATACCTTTACATAATTCACTAACATTGTAATTTACTAAGCCTATATATGTTTCTACTGGGTGTGAATATTTCGGTGGTTGGAAATTAGATGGAGTCCTAAGTCCCAGATCTCTCATGGTGATCATATCAAGTGGTGTTTCCTCATTGGTAGTTGTAGAAGCTGTATTATCTTCTCCGCTGACATTGCTGAAGTGTACTTTCAATCTCAATGATCGATAAAACAGATTTAGTTTTTGTTGGACCAGGAACGTGTTGAAGGAGGGGGTGAGACAAAAAGAGAGTCCCTTCTGGAGCACCCGGGTCTCTGCAGGTGATAGAAGGTAGGAGGAGATATTGAACACGAGGTTGTCCTTACCTGAGAGCGGGTCTGCATTCGGTTCTCTACATATGGATCCTCGTACATTCCCCCTTCCTCGTCTTCGTCGGTGGTTTCTCGTGATGGAGCTGTTGGATGCTTCGATGGTGCTGGTTTCGGTTTGAAAAAAGGTTGGCGTGGTTTTCCACGTCCATGTTTGTCATGTCCTCGTCCCCCTTCTGAGCCAGAAGAGCCGGAGGAACCAAAGCGGTTTCGTGGACGGTCTGGTAAGGTTGTATAGCGCCATCTGTAGACTTGATTCCTCTTATAATCATCCTGGTCCCTCAGGAACTTAGTGCGCTTTCTAGCCTTAAGGTCGTTTGTGAAGACTTGAATGGTTTTATCAGCCCTCGATTTGAGGCTTGTAAAATCAGCCGGGGAAAGGGTGTTTGTCAGCTGGTTTTCTATACTCTGGAATTATCCCTTAACCGTCACCAGTTCATCTTGCATGAATTTAATAGTTAACACCATAAGATCCAAGGAGCATTTATTGAGAATGTTCTCGAATAATTGACAATACTCTTCATTGTCGTGGAACAGTGTCGGTCTTAGTCCCACTCGTAGTCCTCGTGGAATGCGTTTTGCCCGAGTATATTGGGCAAGGGTATAAGCATGGAGTTCTAGAGAGGAGAATTTTTTAAGCTCTTTTTCATAGTCCCTTGACTTAATCTCCTTGTTGGAGATGTTCAAAAAATTATCAGTTTCCCTCACTGATGAGAGAATCTCATTGGTTTGATCCTCGTTATATGAAAACGGGCCAAATGAAACCATGTACCGTTTAGACTGGTGGGAGCTCGACCCAAAAATCGAAACTTATATAGACAGGTGTGTGTCTTTCCAAATGAAGTTCTATCAATTTAATTAAACACAGCTGGACGCCAATGAAAGAGTAGAACCATCTCAAGGAGAATCACAATGAAATGGACAGCATGTGACTTAAATATGAGTGTCTAAGCAAAGGGTCTGAAAAATTATGGCCATGTGATATTTCACTTTTTCTTTTTTAATAAATTTGCACAAATATCTACCATTCAGTTTTTTTTTCAGTCAGGATGGGATGCAGAGTGTACATTAATGAGAAAAAAATGAACTTTTCTGAATTTCCCAAATTGAGAAAAAATTAACTTTTCAGAATTTACCAAATGGCTGCAATGAAACAAAGAGTGAAAAATTTAATGGGGTCTGAATATTTTCCGTACCTACTGTATAATTCCTTGCTTCATTGTCATCTCTCCTTCATCTGTATCTGCTTGAGATTTTGTACCCTGGCATTGACAAATGTTTACTTCTGCTGCTACTAGAGTTGGTGCACATAGATTAGCAGGATCCAGTTCAGTGGCCTAGTTTGTAATCTGTGTCCATTGGACAGGAGCCATGTGAAATGTCTTCTACCTCACAGTATCCTTGGCTCTTTTGATTAATCGGTCTGCTGTGACGTGTCATATCAGTCAGGATTACTCCACTCATGGTGTATTTGCAATAAATGTTAGTTTGCTGTACTATGGAATCAGGACAGTGCTAAACTGTCAGTTTTGTGAGTGACAGCTCAGTCATCCAATCTAGTGCAGGGATGTGGTGAGCTGTTGGTGTGTTGATTGACAGCTCAGCCATCCAATCCGAGACTGAGAGGTGCTGGGTTTATTCAAGTGTTCCATGTTATCTTTGGTTGCCCAGCTACTTAGGTAAGCAATGAGTCCCAGATCTTTCCCTGTTATAGCATATTTCTTATTGGTCCATGTTGGTTTCATTCATCTGTAATCTGTGTTCTGATCTATTGCTGCCAGACCATAGACCTCCTTTGACCATCTGCTTGTTTTGTCCATTTGCTTTGATTCACTATCTTCCTGGTATTCTGACCCCAGACCATGACCCCCAGACCCTGTGCACTTAAAAATGCTCTGTCTCTGCATATTCCACCTTGTTCCATACAAGAGGCCATGATTTAGGCAATTCATATGGATTAAAGAATTCAGGAGAAATGTAATGAACAGGGTCATTCGTCCCAAGGCAGAGTATTTTGAGTAATACACGAAAAAGTTCCCAAAGTATAATTATTGTGGACAGAGCTACATGTACACCTTTTTGGAAAATAAATACACAGTTTTTATTGTTTCTCTTACAGTATTAAATAAATTAGCTTATCTGCTACCAGCAGGTACAGTATAAAATGACTATAGATTACAGTATATACTCGCGTATAAGCCGAGTTTTTCAGCCCAAAATTTGGGCTGAAAAGTCCCCCCTCGGCTTATATGCGAGTATATAAAAAATACCGCAGCAGCCCCGGAGGTATACAGGCCCCCCATCAAGTTCCAGGCCCCCCCCCTTGCGCACCAGCCTGTAAAGGAAAATCATACTTGCCAGTGTCCTGTCGCGCCGTCCGCAGCTGCCGACACGCGATCCCGGGCTTCATTCCGCGTCTTCCGCATTTCCTGTAGTCGCGGGCAATGACGTCATTGCCCGCGACCACAGGAAGTCGGAAGCCGGAAGACGCGGATTGAAGCCCGGGATCGCGTGTCGGCAGCTGCGGACGGCATGACAGGACACTGGCAAGTATGATTTTCCTTTACAGGCTGGCGCGCAAGGGGGGGGGGCCCTGGAACTTGATGGGGGGCCTGTATACCTCCGGGGCTGCGGCTGTATACAGCCCCGGGGCTGCGGCTGTATACAGCCCTGGGGCTGCTGCTGCTGTATACTACCTAAGGGCTGCTGTATATACCTATGGGGCTGCATATGGGGCTGCATATGGGGCTGCATATACCTCTGGGGCTGCATATACCTCTGGGGCTGCTATACCTCTGGGGCTGTATCAGGGCCGGCTCCAGGTTTCTGTGGGCCCCGGGCGAAAGAGTCTCAGCGGGCCCTTTTAACCCATAATGATTTCATATATATATATATATATATATATATATTTATATATATATATATATATACACACAGTATATAGATATATAATGTGAACCGTAATACATATATATATATACACTCCCCACAAACATAGTCCATCTCTGAGCCTGTCTTCCCCTGTGCATTGGGTCTCCATGCCTTGTACCTGTCTCCCCACTGTGCGCTGTCTCTCCCCTGTATGATGTTTCTCCCCCATGTGCGCTGTTTTCCCTCTGTCTCTCTCCCCCATCTCCTTCCTTTCTGTGCACTCGCTAGCTCTCTTTTTCTCTCTATCTCCCTCTCTCCCAGAAACATTAATTTGGTAGCACCAGACACACACTGTGGAGCCTTGACCGGACACACACTGTGGAGTCCTGACTGGACACACAACTGCGGAGCCCCGACCGGACACACACTGTGGAGCCCCGACCGGACACACACTGTGGAGCCCCGACCGGACACACACTGTGGAGCCCCGACAGGACACACACTGTGGAGCCCTGACAGGACACACACTGCGGAGCCCTAACTGGACACACACTGCGGAGCCCCGACCGGACACACACTGCGGAGCCCCGACCGGACACACACTGCGGAGCCCTGACAGGACACACACTGCGGAGCCCTGACAGGACACACACTGCGGAGCCCTGACTGGACACACACTGCGGAGCCCTGACTGGACACACACTGCGGAGCCCTGACTGGACACACACTGCGGAGCCCTGACTGGACACACACTGCGGAGCCCTGACCGGACACACACTGCGGAGCCCTGACCGGACACACACTGCGGAGCCCTGACCGGACACACACTGCGGACACACAGCAGAGCTCTGCTGTCCCCACTGCTGTGGGTCCCTGGGCGCTGTGTATTTGTTCCTGTCCTGAAATGGGGGCCCATCATACATCAGCACATCAGGCAGTATCACACACAAGCTTAGATACAGCAGTCGATAACACACATAGCAGGCTTACATACATTAGCACATCAAGCAGTATCACACATGATTAATTAAGATACAGCAGTTCATCAGTCATTATCATAAATAATAGGCTTAGATACAATAGAACATCAGTCAGTATTATACATAGCAGGCTTAGAAACAGCAGTTCATCAGTCAGTATCATATATATCACGCTTAGGCGGCCGTCACACGCTACAATATCGTGAGCGATATTGTTAGCGATCACGTGCACGCGCGATCGCTAACGATATCGCTCACATCGCTGGTGAGATGTCACACAGACAGACTCACCAGCGATGTGGAGCAGCGAGATCGCTGGTAACTATGGTACACATCGGGTTACTAGGGCCGCGCGGCGCTTAGTAACCTGACGTGTACCATAGTTACCATCTCCCAGCATAGGCTCTGCGCTGTGAGATCGTTCATCGTGGTGTCACACACCACGATGCTGCAGATTGATCAAGTGATTATCGTTTGATATGAGCTCCGGCTCTCATATCTGCGATGTAACGATCAAGCGATTTTACATGGTAAAATCACCTGATTACATGCAGCGATGCACAAACGATATCGCTTAAGCGATCAAAAAGCAGATCACTTAAACGATATCGGGCATTAAATTGAACCGTGTGACGGCCGCCTTAGATACATCAGCACATCAGGCTGCAGTATCACACATAATAGGCTTAGATACATTGGAACATCACTCAATATTATGCATAGCAGGCTTAGCTTAGAGCAGGAATTGCCACACATGGTAGTCTTGGAAACAGGGTTAAGTAGTATCACACATGATAGGCTTAGATACATTAGTACTGTACTTGGATACAGCAGTTCATCACTCCTGTGTGCTGCTGCTGCGGCCCTCCACTCCTGCTCTCCCTGCTACTCTCCCTCCCGTTCTGCCTTCTAACCTGTGTGGGAGAAGGTGATATCCATGATCCATCAGATCGGACAGTCACTATGCCTGAGCCGGGAGCTGAGCTCTATATGATCTCCTGACCTGCACTTCCTGCCAGAGACCATAGAGCTCCCGCTCAGTGCAGATCGGCATAGTGACTGTCAGATATCTGCGCACAGGTCAGGAGAGGGGGTCTGCAGCAGCACACAGGGGGCTCCAGGAGGCCAACTGTCAGGGGCACATATTCATTGCCCAATGGCCCACTGCCACTGGAAAATACAGAACAGGGGACGCTGTTCTGTGGCAGATGGCTTGGGCCCCCCAGGCAGCTCTGGGCCCCCCAGATAATTCTGGGCCCCGGCTCTTGCCCGGGTAAGCCGGGTGCTGACGCCGGCCCTGGGCTGTATATACCTCTGGGGCTGCATATACCTCTGGGGCTGCATATACCTCTGGGGCTGTATATACCTCTGGGGCTGTATATACCTCTGGGCCTGCATATACCTCTGGGCTGCATATACCTCTGGGGCTGATATACCTCTGGGGCTGTATATACCTCTGGGCCTGCTTTATACCTCTGGGCCTGCATATACCTATGGGCCTGCATATACCTATGGGGCTGCATATACCTCTGGGGCTGCATATACCTCTGGGGCTGCATATGGGGCTGCATATACCTCTGGGGCTGCATATGGGGCTGCATATACCTCTGGGGCTGCATATACCTCTGGGGCTGCTGTATACTACCACTGGGGCTGCTGCTGTATACTACCACTGGGGAGGCTGCTGTATACCTCACTGCTGGGGGTTGTATACCTGTGCTGGAGTCCACCCTCGGCTTATACGCGAGTCAATAAGTTTTCCCAGTTTTTGGGGGCAAAAGTAGGGGGGTCGGCTTATACACGGGTCGGCTTATACACGAGTATATACGGTAGTTAGTTGTGACTTGCACAACCAAATCAGGTGAGTTCTTCCACAAAAAGGGGGCACTGAGGTTACTGGTACAAAAGGATATTACTCTATGTGCGTTCCATATCCCTTTCTACTATAAAGTAAGAAGCAAGTGCTGATAAAAAAAGATAAAAAAACAGGTATTTGGTTGACATGTTTTTTGCAAAAAAAATAACGTAAGCTGCTCTACCAAAGCGTCAAGGTAACACGTGTCAGAGCAGTCCCTAACTGAAGTATTTAAAAACCTGATCAAATGTATAGTACCTATAAGACAGTATTCAGACAGGAACATGTCCAACATGGACATGCTGCAGAAAACAGCTTTGTATGTGCTGGGCTCACGGGGAGTGGCAGGAGGCTCCCTTTCTTGCAGACACAAGAAACAAATTAGAAACAAAATAGTGAGCCAAGCACACAGTGAACAAGTCTGTAGGACAGTGTTCACACCACCTAGAAACTGAAACACAGAAAAAGTAGTAAGCCAAACGTAAAAAAAATACTCTGCTGTATTAAATAAAGTAAAAAGCAAGTGCTGATAAAAAAAAGTAAAAAAGCCGGGTATTTAGTTGATATGTTTTTTTGCAAAAAAAGTAACGTAAGCTGCTCTACCAGAGCAGTCCCTAACTGCTAACTTTACGTTTGTTTTACTACTTTTTCTGTGTTTCAGTTGCTAGGTGGTGTGTACATTTGATCATGTTTTTAAATACATCAGTTAGGGACTGCTCTGACACGGGTTACCTTGACACTTTGGTAGAGCAGCTTGCATTACTTTTTTTGCAAAAAACTTATCAACCAAATACCCAGCTTTTTTACTTTTTTTTTATCAGCACTTGCTTCTTACTTTATTTAATACAGCAGAATATTTTTATTCATTTATTTTATTTTTTTTTTACATTTCTTTCACTGATTTTTCTGTGTTTCAGTTTCTAGGTGGTGTGAACACTGTCCTACAGACTTGCTTACTGTGTGCTTGGCTCACTATTTTGTTTCTAATTTGTTTCTTGTGTCTGCAAGAAAGGGAGCCTCCTGCCTCTCCCTGTGAGCCTAGCACATAAAAAGCTGTTTTCTGCAGCGTGCCCAAGTTGGACATGTTCCTGTCTGAATCCTGTCTTATAGGTACTATACATTTGATCAGGTTTCTAAATACATCAGTTGGGGACTGCTCTGACACGGGTTACCTTGACGCTTTGGTAGAGCAGCTTATGTTACGTTTTTTGCAAAAAACATATCAACCAGAAACCTGGCTCTTTTACTTTTTTTTATCATCTTCTTACCCTATTTAATACAGAAAAGTTGTTTTTTTTATGTTTGTTTTACTACTTTTTCTGTTTTTCAGGTATTACAATAAGTTTATCTTGGTTTCATCAGACAACTGGATATGGTTCCAGCAATCAATGTCCTTATTCTGCTTGTCTTCAGGAACTTGTTGGCCGGCTTTCTTGCGCATCATCTTTTGAAAAAGCTTCCTTCTGGGATGACAGCCATGCAGACCAATTTGATGAAGTGTGCGGTGTATGGTCTGAGCACTGACAGGCTGACCCCTCACCCCTTTACCCTCTGCAGTAGTGCTGGCAGCACTCAAACATCTATTTTGAAAAATCAGTCTCTGGATATGACGAGTATTGAGAGTGTGTGAGCTATAATATTTAATATACCTGCTCCCCATTCACACCTATCACGCCCTCAGCCACAGGGCTGGTCTCTGCTAAGCAGAGAGATTGGCGCTCACCATGCTGCTCCTCTTGTTCTGCTCACCCTGGTCATGGTTCCATGCGACCATCTGTCTCCTCTGCTTGAAACCTGCGTCCTCTTGGCAGGTCTCCTGGGAATTTTTTAGGATGCACGCCCTGCATCCTGCACACACTTATAGGAGCAATACACCTATTCCCCATTAGGTCTCTGCTTGAGTGCTGAGCTGCTTTGAGCATAAAAAGCATCCTCCCCATATGGGAAGTGCCTGGGCAACGTGTTCATTCTCTGTGTTCATTGCTGCTGTCCTGGCCTCTCTCTGCTGAGCTCTGCACTAGGAAGACTGTTGCTCTTTGCTCTGCATGATACTAACACCTGTCTCCACAGAATCCTCAGGCTGACCAGGCCTCTCCTGATGTGCACAAAACAATCTGGATTCCTGTCCCGGCTGGAACAGTCTCTCGGAGATTCAACGGAGCTACCAGGTTTCATCTCTCTAGTGTTCCACAGTGTTCTGGCACCCACGCTCTGTACTCCAGAAGAACGAGTTGACAGACAGCTAAACTCTTTCCCATGGATGCATTGAATTATCTTGACATATCTGAAATTCATAGCATCACATTTGTTACAGCACACGGAGAGTAATTGCATAACATGGCAAATACACAATAGCTATAATGGCAGAAATAAGGAGTTCAGCTGCAGCACTCCATTAGGATGTCATCTCATGCCTTTATTATGGTTCCAAGTACAGGGCATGGCTACGTTTCAGGCTCCGTCGCCTTTTGTCAAGCCTGAAACGTAGGCGAGGGAGCCTGAAACGTGGCCGTGCCCTGTACTTGGAGCCACAATAAAGGCTTGAGATGACATCCTAATGGAGTGCTCTTTATTTAGTATGTATATTTAGCTGTGAAGGAAGCCCAGCTGAATCTGCACCCACAGGCATTGCTGCTCAGAAAGCTTTGTGTTTATATAATGGCAGAAAACTAGTAGATGATAAACATGTAGAACAGACTAACTACATTATACAATTTGGTGGGTTCTAGGGGATCATAACTCACCAGCTGTGCTATGTAGAGGGAAACAAATGAGCTGAAATCCTGAGAGAGGGATCAGCATACCAGGATGTCAGCGTCTATGAGGCTATAATAGTTTCTGAAGAAGAAGGTGTGAGGCGAGTGCAAGGGCTGATGGGAAACTACAGGAGCCTTGAGGAGGAAAAATTAGACTGTACTGCAACCAATTTAGTAAAAGAACATTGTCAACAGATGGTGGTTTTGGATAAGGTATCACTGAACAGGAACTGAAACTCAGCTTTATCACAGGTAGTAACTCAATGCTGTCAATACCTAAAATTTAACAAAGTATGGTAAAACAGATTAAATGTGTTTTTCTATAAAAGGCATGACACACAGTCTTTCTATATCTACTATCCAGTCTGTACGGGTCACCCCTCTGGTCCGGGATTCACGGTATTTAGGTCTCCTGGTGTAACGGGTGTATCCCTGTGTAGGGGTTACCTCTGCCGATGCTCCACTACGAGTGTACAGTGTCGCAATACAGAGGGTTCTCCCCTCAGGCACCTTTTCTCTTTTTTTAAGCTTCCTCAATAAATATATAAATATCCTTGGTTTCTCACTCTCCTGCCTCTTGAGTATTGGGCACAGCTACCACTGCACCACCAGTGGTCTTGTGAGTCCAATCTATGTCATCGTGCCCTGGGGATGTAACAATTTGCCCAGGCCATGGACTCCGCTGATACCTAATTCTCAGCCACCGCTATCTTCCTCAGGTGGCGAAACGTGTTGTGGCGTTACAATGAATCTAATAAAAGGTTTGTGCTTTCAAAATTATTTTTTTTCCTGCCTTTCTATTGCTTCAGCGCTTTAAAAAATCCTGCATTCCTTTATTTGCATGCCAATTTCCCCCACTGTGGGTGATTGGAGCTGTTCCAAGTAAGTGGCCCTTACCAAAAGACCTGTGATCACCACACCCCCGTGGTCACATGATTGGGTCCCATGACCAAACCAGGAAACGCTGGACACCGCACAGCGCTCCATCCCGGCTTCCATGCTAACTTCCTGCGGACACATTTTGTACTGCGGTTAAGCAAGGGTGCACAACCCTTAAAGGTGAGACACTACTCAGCTGTATATTTAACCGCCTAGACCACAAGGTTCAGCCTATGGGCGGCCCCTTTCTCTTTTCTTTTTACATATGAACCCACTAACGTGACTCACCTTGCAGGGCTTCATCAGGAACTCAATCGCCAACATGAGATGCAGACCCGTATGTTGGACTACATGACCTCTGTGGGTGATTGGTAAACTGAGGTACAGCTGGTTGCTGCTCCCCCAGTCTTTCAATCTCCGGTGCTGAATCAGATGGTGGTGCCCAAAACGGGAACCGGTCCTCACCTCTGCAAGCCTCCTCATTACGATGGTGACCCCAAGTTGTGCAGAGGATTTCTCAACCAATGCTTGCTGCATTTTCATCCGTTGTCTCAGCATTATCTGACCGACCTGGCCAAGGTGGCTTTCCTAGCCTCTCATCTGGAGGGAAAGGCTTTAGCCTGGTTCAGTCCCCTAATGAAGCGGAATGATCCCATTGTGTCTGATCTGCAAGGATTCATGGACAGGTTCCGCAAGATTTTTGACAACCCCGGCCATGCCACATGTGCCATGGAGTCTCTCTTTAACTTGCAACAGGGCTTCCTCACAGTCAGTTAGTATGCCATCTGTTTCCGCACCCTGGCTTCGGAGCTCCAGTGGACCAATGAGCCTCTTGTCGAAACCTTCTGCAGAGGATTATCTGGAAGAATCAAGGATGAATTGGTGGTCAGGGATCTACCCAAGATTCTGGATGATCTCATATCCATCACCATTTGGATTGACCTGCGTCTCCAATAGCGCTCCAGAGAAAGGATTCTCGAGAAGTGATTTCCCCGTCCAGCATCTTCTTCACTGAAACCTCGCTTTCCGCCTTGTCCCTCTCCAGTCTCTGAGGATGAACCCATGGAGCTCGACCGCGTCAAGGTGAAGAGGAATCAGCAAGAGGAGAGGAGAGACTCGCTAGGAATTCTCAACGATATGATGGATGCTCCGCTTCCAGTCAACACAGTGGTACCGAGAGGCTGGAAAACTCTTCCACCTAGGACAGGAAAGAGAGGCCTCCCTATGTGAGAATGATCCCTCTCCTCCACTAACTATCTCTGTATAAGTGATCTTCAGAAACGTGCAGTTCTCCAAAATGCTCTATCTGGACTCTGGGTCTAGTGGAAACTTCATCCAGCAAGCTGCGACCAGGCGATTCGGGAATTCCAATTGTTTCTCTGCAATGGTTTCGGTGCATTGTCTCCGTGGATGCAAGACTCCTGAAGGATTCCATTCTGGCTATCACTGAAGAGGTGGAGCTTCAAGTCAGATCACTACACAGGGAGAAAATTACCTTCTATGTGTTACCGAATCTTTATTCACTATTTCTTCTAGGATTTCCATGGTTGCGCCTCCATAAACCCATCCTGGATTGGCTATCTGGAGATGTTCTTTGGTGGGGTCAGTCTTGTCACGATCACTGCTTCAAACTAGTATGGCCTGGTTCTACCCGATGGCCTCCTGCAGCCTTACCAGGAAGACCTTCTGCTTACTGGTCCTTCGCAGATGTATTCAACAAGAAAGAAGCTGAGACTCATCATCTTCACAGGCCTTATGATTGTCCCATCGATCTAATTCCTGGATCTTACATCACGGAGAATTTAGCCCAAGGGTTTATCCAGAGGTCCTCCTCAGCTGGAGCTGGGTTCTTACTCATCAAGAAGAAAGATGAGTCTCTTCATCCATGTATCGAATACCGTGGTCTCAATCTAATAACAGTAAAGAACAAATATCCTCTTTCCTTAATTCCAGAGCTTTTTGATCGTCTTCGAGGTTCCAGGATTTTCACCAAGTTGGATCTCCGTGTGGTTTACAACTCCATTAGGATTCGATCTGGGGATGAGTGGAAAACCACCTTCAATGCGCAAGATATTTGCTACGAATATCGGGTGATGCCCTTCGGGTTAAGCAACACACCCGCCATATTCCAGGAGTTTGTCAACAATGTATTCTGTGACCTGCCCTATGTCTGTGTGGTGGTGTATTTGGACGACATCCTGGCATTTTCCCCCAACTTACCAACACACAAGTGGAATGTTCATTTTGTCCTTCAGCAATTAAGGGAGAATCGTCTCTACACTAAGTTTGAGAAATGTCTGTTTGAGCAGAAGTCTTTACACTTTCTTGGCTGTATCATTTCCGATACAGGTCTTGAGATGGATCCAGAGAAATCTCTGCTGTGCTTAAGTGGCCCCAACCTGAGGGAATCAAGGCCATTCAGCAATTCCTGGGATTTGCCCCTATTTCTCCTCTCTGGTAAGACAACTTACCTCCCTGACCTGTAAAGGTTCCAAACCAAACGACTGGACTCCTAAGGCAGAGTCAGCTTTCATCTTACTCAAACAAGCTTTCTCAACCGCTCCAGCCTTTCACAGACCAATGATCAATAAGCAGTTTTTCTTAGAAGTGGATGTTTCTTCATCCGAAGCTGGAGCAGTCCTCACACAAAAGCTGCCTACTGGGTAAGATGGTGACTTGTGGTTTCTTCTCCAAGGTATTCTCTTCCTGCAAACATAACTATTTATTTAGGGATAGAGAGTTACTGGCAATTAAGTTAACTTTGGAGGAATGGCGATATCTGCTTGAATGCACAGTTAATCTGGTCATCATTTACACTGATCATAAGAAAACGTCGTATCTCCAGTCTGCACGAAGACTTAACCCTCACCAGGCTCGTTGGTCCTTATTCTTTGCTCGGTTCAATTTCTCTGTCCATTTCCTTCCTGCAGAGAAAAATATCAAGGCTGACGCACTATCCAAGTCCTTCCTGTCTGATGACCTAGAGGAGGAGCCACCACAGGCGGAACAGAACAGGTGGACGCTCTAGACCACACAACACTGTGGATGCTGAATCCAGAGATCAAGCCGGACACCAAAGGCAAGTTAAGTAAGGTTTATTTGAACACAGGATCATAAGGGACACAGCCCCTAGAGAGAGCCACAGGACTGAAACACTGGTGATCCCCCAAGGGAGCCCAGCAAGAGTGACCCCTATACAGGGATATCACGCAGGGCAGCAATGGAGGGACCAGTGAGCCAGAACCTGCGAACCGACTCTAGGGGTACAGTGCCGGAGACACGGGGTAGTGATGAGGAGAGAAGAAGGCAATCTCCAGGAGACCAGGGAACAACGTGGAAGGGCGAGGACCACTGGAACCGTGATGGATCCCACTGAAACAAGGAGAAACAGACAATGAGAAAACTGGGAGAAACAGGGCACAATATTAAAGCTGCTGGACCTGAGCTGGCAACTCAATACTGGAAGCATAGAAGTTACCCAGGCACTGACTGCAGGCAGTGTGGATCTTTAGTATCCACCTCCTCTCATTGATTGGCTGGGAGAGGAGCAGGAAGGAAATGGTGCACAGGCCCCTTTAAGACTGAGCAGCAGTGCCCTATGCACGCCTCCAGGAGGAGAGGAGGACGTAGGAGCCCGGGACAGCGCCACAAAGAGAGGAGATGGGGTGGGAGCGTGGGCCAGGTGAGCATAGAGACGGGAGTGGGAGCGGAGCTCCCGGAGAGGTCGGCGACCCGCAAGGACCTGTCCCCCCTGCCTCATGACAAGTTGCAGCAGCGAGGTGGTAGGCTGCGAGGTGAGAGCAGGCACAGGCCGGATGAGAGCAGGCACCGGCCGGGCGGTGACACTCAGCACATCATCGAACCATCTAAGATGATCATGGTGGCTCCGGTCAGGCTGTTGCAGCTTCCCCCGGTAAGACTCTTGTAACTGAGAAAGACAAGAAGCAAATCCTATGCTGCAGTCACTCTTCTAAGCCTGCCGGCCACGCCGGTAACAAGAAGACATTTCATTTGGTAACTCAACAATACTGGTCCACCTTTCGCCAAGATGTTATGATCTTCGTTGCAGCCTGTCCCTCTTGTGCCTTCCTTCAATAAAACACCCAAGAAACTGCCAGTTGATCACCTTCTTCTGCTTCTGATTCCGTCTGTCCCCTGGCAGCATATTGCCATTGACTTCATCACAGATCTGCCAGCATCATTCCCCTGTCTGGTGTCCCTTCCGCTCCTAAGCTTGCAGAGGTCTTCATCCAGCATGTACTTCTGCTTTACTGCCTTCCACTCCACATTGTCTCCGACAGAGGGGTTCAATTCATCTCCCGATTCTGGCAGTCCCTGTATAAGCTGTTGGATGTCACTCTGGACTTGTCCTCGGTCTATCATCCACAATCTAACGGCCAAGTGTAGCAAGTGAATCAAATCCTCACTAACTATCTGCGACACACATTAAGTTAGGAACAGAAAATGTCTGGGTGGGGAGGTACCAGGTCTCCTAAGCCGAGACACCCATAGAGACATGTGTTTATTGAAAATGTGAACTTTTGAAAGACTTTTCCCCTTTTTCTTACCCGGAGCATACAGAAAATTGACTGTATAGACTCTTTGAACTGAACTTTCCCTTTGAACTTTTCCCGGATTAAAATTTTAAAGGACTACAGTGTACTGGACTAATGTAGCCACAAACTCTTCAAAAGCCTGCGGTGAATGGGCTAGCACCGTACGGACTTACCTGTTTTTTAATTGTTCCAATATTTTTCAGTGATTTTTGTAAGTTTTTATATTTCAAGATTTTGTAAATATGTTACCTGTTATATTGTTGAACATTGTTATTCCTTTTTGTTTAAACAAAATGCTCAGTCCAGGAGTACTGAAGTTACCTAGGGGGGTATGTGGCGCCCTGCTCACGCAGGTGGCCACAGACTTCTCTAATGCACAGCTGGGTTTCCACAGCATGTACCTACTACATGCAACATCTTCCACCCCGGCACAGTAGGGGGAGCCCAACTTGCTGACCTTAGGCAAGATCCCCTATAAATACTGCTGTTGGGGGAGGAGTTAGTCAGAGTGTGCAGACGCTAGGAGAGCTGCGAAGACGTCCTGGTGGTCGGTGACGCGGATAGGCCCAAACCAGTGACCCGGAGTGGCCTTTCTGACGTCCCGCAAGCCTTAGTGGGGACAGAAGGCAAGGAGCAGACAGCCTAAAGAGAGTAAGGAACTAGTGGGAGTTCGCCTTAAGACGTTCCGGACATCGGGGATCCGCACCTGTGGGATACTCCAGGACCACAGAAAACCCTGTCACACCGTGGATGCTTCAGCCACCCGGTGGGTCAAAGAGTGGGAGCCAGACACAGCAGTGTACCACCGCAGTGATCAGAGAGGGTAACCTGTGGACCGCACAGAAGGAGAGGACAGACATCAGAGTCAGGAAGAGAGAGGAGGCCAGTCTGGCTGCATGCAGGCTGGGCTTCAGTTACCAAAGAGGAACAGAGGAGGCCTTATACCCACTTGCAGTGGGGATCCACTGTGCACCTGGTCACCTGTCAGTGCCCTGGACATCTTTACCTGTGTACCATCAGTAAAAAGGTAAAAGAGACTTCTGCAGTGTGCGTGTGTCATTCCCCTCCATTCCCGGTGACCCTCATAGACTGCTCCAACACTCCCCATCCCATCTACAGCTCTACTACAAGCTGCCCCTTCACACTACGCTGCCCCGGAGGTCCAGCCCTACCTGTAGAGGACTTTGCCAACTAGCCACATTACCATCTACCTCTGGTGGACTGTGGCGGCGCTGGTGACTCCTCACCAGAAACTACAGGTGGCGTCACGACAACTTGCAAATATAATCCCCTGTAAACATACCCTTTTTCAAAGAAGTCCCCCAGGACTCGGGATCAGGCGCGGCCACCACTCCCCATGACACAGATGCGTTAACCCCTTGGAGCCTGATACCTGAGTACCGCAAAGCCTGGGGCTCGACACTTTCAGGCTCTCATATTGGTTGTGTTTCACAACCACACAAGGTGAGCGACTAGCTCCTTTACTATAATTTTATATATAATAGGTACGACCTCACTGCGCTATTTTGTCCACTGCCTCCTGACCAAAAATCATATGGCACTCTTTCTATTCAGAGCCCTGCCTTGCGAATAAACAGTGATTTTCCACCACATGTGGAATATCAGAGTACTGAGGAGAAATTGCACAATACATTTTTGGATCCAATTTCTCCTGCTATCTTTGGGAAAATGAAAATATTTTTTTTGGAGAAAAATTTAATTTTGTTAATTTGCACGTCTCTACGTAGTAAAATTCTGTGACACACCTGTGGGTTCTAGGGGTTCACCACACATCTAGATAATAACCTGAGGGGCTCTAGTTTCCAAAATGGGGTCACTTGAGGGGTAATTCTATTGTTTAGGTACATCAATGGCTAACTAAACATCACATGACACCCACAGACCATTCCATCAAAAACTGGATTCCAAAACGTTGCTCCTTTCCTTCTGCACTCTGCCATGCAGCAAAGAGCGGTTTTCCACCCCGTATGGCGTATCCTCAAACTCAAGAGACATTGCAAAAAAAATGTTGGGTTCATTATCTCTTGTTGCTTTTGTAAAATAAAAAAATTGACACCAAGCAAGATTTTTGTTGAAAAAAAAAGTACTTACTCGTTTTCATGGCTCAATGTTCTAAAATTCTGTAAATCACCTGGTGGTTTAAAGTGCTTACCACACATCTAGATAAAATCCTTGCAAGGGTCTAGTTTTCAAAATGGAGTCAGTTGTGGGTTTTCCACTGTTTAGGCACGTCACAGGCTCTCTAAACACGATATGGAGTCCCCTAACGATTCCAGACAATTTTCTGTTCAAAAACTGAAATGGCGCTCCTTTCCTCCCAAGCACTGCCATGCACCCAAACAGTTGTTTTCCAATACATATCTGGTATAGGCGTACTCAGGAGAAATTGTGAAACAAATTGTATGGTGCAATGTCTCCTGTTACCCTTGTGAAAATTCAATATTTGAGACTAAAGTAACATTTTAGTTGGAAAAAGAAAAATATTCAGTTTTTCCTTCTAAAGAATTCTTGAGTTTCTGTGAAGCACCTGAAGGGATAAAACCTTCTTTAATGTGGTTTTGAGTAGTGATGAGCCAGTGTTATCGTTACCATTCACTATTTGCATTGATGGTACGGTATTCGGGTTACTTTTTATATTGTATTTGTGTACTCAACTCTCGATAATCATATCTCACGCCCAGCAGTTTTGGCTCCTGATTTGCAGCCAATAAACATGCTGGGCTTCTTAACCAATCACAGTAATGCTGCAGTCATCTTGGTTGTAGCATAGGGAGAGATCGAGTACCTGCCAGGGATAGTGTTTAGGCATCTTTATAACACAGAAGACCTTTTCAGGGCTACCTGCAGTGTATACTAGGTCAGTGTAATATAGGGAGGGAGAGAACAGAAAGAGAATTTAAAGAAAAAAGTATGTCACAAGCTCCAAAGTACAGAATACAATAGCTCTTTTCAGAGTTGAAAGCGCAGAACAAGCTCACAGTACAGGGAGGGAGAGATTATGAATTAGGTAGAGAGAGGTTGAACTGTTCTTCCAGTGTCCATCTTAAAACAGCTCTTGTCAGAGGCAAAGTTCTTTTTTTCAGCACACAGAGTAGTAGCATTTTGTGCTGACTTTTGTTTAAAAGCACTGGTCCATTTTCCCCGATGTTTTTGGGGTCAGAGCCTGGCTTGTGCTGTCCACATCAGCCATATTAATATGGTGCTAGTGCCCTAGCCAAATCCAAGGCAGTACTACAAGCATTTAGTACTGCCTGGTACAAAACACGCACCAGTTCATTTTAACCGCTGTTTTTGAGGTCACAGCCTGGTTTGTGCTGTCCACAACAGCCACATAAATACTGTGCTAGTGCTCTAGCCAAATCCACAGCAGTAATACAAGCATTTAGTGCTGTCTGGTACAAAGCAGGCACCAGTCTTTTTTCCCCAATACTTTTGGGGTCACAGCCTTGCTTGTGCTGTCCACATCAGCCACGTTAATATGGTGCTAGTGCCTTAGCCAAATCCACGACAGTACTACAAGCTTGAGAAACAAGAACCCAAGGAGTCAAAAAAGACATAGTGAGCTCATGGGTACGACTCTTAACAATACATTTAAAACATGAGAACAGAATCAAAAATGTACCCTCTAGTAGGCTAGTTAAAATAATGGTAACAGTACCTGTTAGTGCAGTGTTTATTACTGTAACACCATTAATTGTACAATAAAAACTAACCCAGTATTTACAGTGCAGACGAAAGTAATGGCATCAAGACAGTTAGACAGAGACAGCTAACCCTGACATCTAGTAGCATGGGTACAATTTAAGGTATAAAGTATAAAGTGCATGGGATACAGTGCATGGGAACCAGGTTCTATGAAACACATGTCGGGGTCTGACATTGACATGATGTAACTGACTCCTAATTGGCGATGGGTGAGCTGGTCTGGGAACCAGTCTATGGTGCAATTTAGGCACTGAAGGGTCGAATGAGTATATCATTACTGCATATTCATTTGTAACTGTATAATAACTATATACTACTGTCATTTATATACCAGTCCATTTTCCTCAATATTTTGGGGGTCACAACCTGGCTTGTGCTGTCCACATCAGCCACGATAAATACGGTGCTAGTACCCTAGGCAAATCCACAACAATACTACAAGCATTTAGTGGTGCCTGGTACAAAACATGCACCAGTCCATTTTCCCCAATATTTTTGGGGTCACAGTTTGGCTTGTGCTATCCACATCAGCCATGTTAATACGGTGCTAGTGCCCTAGCCAAAATCACAGCAGTATTACAAGCATTTAGTGCTGCCTGGTACAAAGCACACATCAGTCATTTTTCCCCAATAATTTTGGGGTGACATTTAGGTTGGCTTGTACCACCAAAAGCTGACCAATCAATACAGTCCTATAGTAATTGTGAAATCCTAAGCAGCACTCCTATCATTTAATGATGTTTGCCAGAAAGCACAAACTATTCATTCTTTCCCCTGTCAGTTTTGGGAGATGACATTTTGGGGCAACTACCTGGTGAATCAAGGGAGACGGGCTTGAGATCCGGGTTCAACATCGGAAATATGGAAGTACATTGCTTACTTGTGATGATAGGAGGGAGGTCATGGTTACAAAGTTTTGGGGATGGGAGGGATCGTTGGGGAGAGGGGAGGGATTGCAATTGTTGTGGTCAAATTAATGGGTCAACCTTTAATACACTTGTCCGAAAACCTATTTGTTGGTTATTATTGGGGGGAAGAGAGCTACTACTATATTGATCAAGACCATGAGTTGTCATAAGAGAAATGAAAGACGACCTCGCAGCATAGACCTCGACACGGTTTTACAATGGTCAATATTTTGACTTGGAATGTCAAGGGGTTGAGATCCCCTGGCAAGAGATCAATGGTCCTACGCCACCTTAAAAAATTAAAGGGAGACGTGGTGCTATTACAAGAAAACCACCTCCAACAACATGAAATGTTCAGAATGCATCGTATGTAGGTGGGAGCAGTATATGTCTAAGGAGCGAAGGGGAGAAAAGCTGAGGTTATCATTCTGATAAATAAATCCCTACCAATCAAAATTATCGCCAATGACCATGACGATGAGGGCAGGCATGTCAGTTTGCTCGCAAAACTTAACGGTACTATAACCCACATTCATAACATTAACGCACCAAACGCTGACCAAAAACCCTTTTTCGCCTCTTTACATGACAAACTACTCCAATGTGACACACAATCTCTTATCCTGGTGGGAGACTTTAATTCCGTAATGTCCAGAGAAGAGGATAGGAGGAGAGGTGATAAGAGAATCCCTACAAAGACCTGAGAGGGGAGGGAGAAACAAGAAAATACAGACCTACTGTCCCTAGCGGTCTAAACCAGCCTTTATGATGTCTGGAGAGTTAGACATCCAATGAAGAGGGAATTCATGCATTACTCCCACCCTCATGAGGCTTGGTCACGAATCGACATGTTCATGGTGGGAGAGATGATTCTCCAAATAACCAAAGATGTAGAGATAGATGACATGGTGATCTCGGACCATAGCCCAGTCAGGTTGGAGTTGCTAGATAAATACCCCAGGGGTACCGATTGCATATGGAGATTCCCTTCCTATCTGCAAGATGACCTCGACTTTCAAAAATTATTGAACGAATGGTGGTCGGTGTATGCTACTGACAATGCCCAACATGAAGATAACCCTAAACTGTTTTGGGAAACTGCCAAGGCAGTGATGCAGGGTAAAATGCGTGAATATGGGGAATTTATTACAATTAAGATTTCTCCTTTTTCCCTTGAGCAACTGTTGAGAGCAGTTGAGCCAGCCTCTATCCTTTCTTGAAACTTTGCCCTGACCTCTCCTGTGTCTTTCACTTGTATAGTGTCGAGCCCCAGGCCTGGGGGTACTCAGGTATCAGGCTCAGAGGGGTTCACAGGGAAGTCACGGGTGGCGGTGCCTGAGCCCATGGCTAGGTGACACTTCAAAGAGGGGTTATGTACAGGGGATAAGAGTTGTTGTCTCGTGACGCCACCTGTAGTACCTGGTGATGGGTCACCAGCGCCGCCACAGTCCTCCGGAGGGTGATGGTATTGCAGCAAGAATGGCAAAGCTCCCTACAGGTGGAGCTGGACCTCCGGGGTAGAGTAAAGGGGCAGCTTGGAGTAGGACTTGAGACCAGGGTACGAAGCAGTGGGGCAGTCTATCTGGAGGCTGGGAACGGAGAGGAATAACACACACATACTGAAGAAAGTCTCTTTTACCTTTTTACTGATGGTATTCACAGGTAAAGATGTCTAGAGCACTGTGGGGTGACCAGGTGCACAGTGAGTCTCCAGAGCAAGTGGGTATAAGGCCTCCTCAGGTTCCCTGCTGTCGCTGAAGCCCTGTCTGTATACAACACGACTGGCCTCCTCACTTTCTCTGGTCCTCTCTCTCTCTCTCCTCATGCGCAGTCCACTGGTTACCCTCTCTGATCACTGCTATGTTATTCCACACTACGGTGTCTGGCTCCCTTTTGCTGGGTACGCATGGGGACCAGGTGACTAAAGTCTCCATGGTGTGCCGGGGTTCTCTACAGTCCTAGAGTGATCCTGTAGGTGCGGATCCCAGAAGTCCGGTAAGTCTTGGGCAAACTTCCACTAGTTTCTCTGCTCCCTTGGTTAAGCTCTGTGCCTTCTGTCCCCACTCTTAGGCTTGGCTGAACGGCAGAAGGGCCACTCCGGGTCACTGGTTAGGGCCTAACCACGGCACCCAGCACCAGGACGTCTTTGCAGCTCTCCTAGCGTCTGCACACTCTGTCTAACTCCTCCCCCAGCAGCAGTATTTATAGGGAATCTCACCTAAAGTCAGTGAGGCTAGTTCCCCCTACTGTGCTGGGTGGGAAGGTGTTGCATGTAGTGAGTACCTGCTGTGGAAACCCAGCTGTGCAGTAGGGAAGGCTGTGGCTACCAGGGCAGGGCGCCACAATAGCAGGCGATGAGAACCTTATGCTGGGCACCGCTAACTCCTCTGTGGTCGCTAGCTCTGCTGGTGGCTGTGCTACAAGTGCTGCGCAAGGAGACTGAAGTCTCCCTGGCCCTCCAGTCTTTTCTGCTGGGCTAACTGGACCCTTGCAAACTTGGACTCTGGTGTCCGGGTTGCTTCTGTTGCTTCTCTGGGGTGAATTGGTATGGTTCCTCTGGCCCCTTTCCGTCTCGCCTTGCATCTGACCCTCACTCTTGGGTCCCTTACACTGGCTAGGCTTCCCTCTGGTATGGGCCTAGCGTGGCTCCGTTCACCAGGTGTCTTCCTCAGTACTGGCCTGTACTGAACCGCCTAACTCCGCCCCCGGGCCTGAATTTATAGGGGACCTTGCCTGAAGTTGGCAAGTAGAGCTCCCCCTTCAGGTCTGGGGTGAAAGTTGTTGCATGTGTAAGTTTCCTTGATGTGGAAATCCCTTCCTGCACCAGGTGTTCCTGTGGCAACCGAACCGTAGGGGTGCCACATATAAGTCAGGGTCCTCCGATTGTAAAAGGTGAAGAAAAACCACAACACTATGTGTGAACAAACGCTAAAAGCAATATTTTTTGTGTCTCTGTTTATATAGCCCTATATACAAGTGATTATGCAGGAAAAACTGTTTCTTAGCCTTTTTGGCCTGTTAAATTTGATTTAGGTTAGGTTTAGTAGTTGTATTTGTGTAACAGTGGCGTAATCCTGTGACAAAGTTATTCCCAGAAACCATATGTGAGTCAGAAATGCATGCAGCCATATTCTCCAGGGTGTTCCCATTCTGTTTCATCACTTTCCCACCCATTTCAGCCTTTTCCCCATGTCCCCAGACCCCGTGTAGTGTCCAGAAGAAAATGACTCCATTGACTTACATTGTACTCGCTATTTGGAACACGTATGAGAGTGTTCCCCAGTACTGGTTACCAGTGTAGCCATTATGATCACGGCCCGCGCTCATCACTAGTTTTGAGCAGTCAGATGTGCAGTTATTGGAGTGGTGTCACTTTTGGGTATTTTCTGTTATGTACACCCCTATAAGTCATGTGCTCCCTAGAAATGGTTTTGTACATTTTGTTGGAAAAATGAGAAATTGTTTATAAACTTTGAGCCCTTTCTTCTGAACAAAACCTTCTGGGTTGTGAAGGGGTTAATCCACGTTCTCCTTGGCGGCACATTTCCTACATGCTGCCCTGTCCCAGTTCCCTCCTGGCTCTATGACGCCTCTGCAGGTACAGGTGGTGACCGCTCAGGGTGAGGGCAGCCAGAGGCCTCCCCTGTACACACGTCTGTCCGGACACCAGGAGGAGAGCTGCATGTCACACACTGCCCCCTCTCTACAGCTGCAGGTCCTCATTATGCAAATCACTGAGTGCTGTGTGGCCGCGGATTGGAGGACGCTGTTTGTGGGGGTGTGGCTCTGCGGGAGGTGTACGATGTCTGTAGACATTGCCCAGACTGAGAGAAGGCAGGAGAGTGTGATACAGGAGAGCCTGCACATCCAGCACAACCGCCGGGACACTGCACACACTGTCCGTCTGTCCACATCTGGGGAAGACAGAGGTAAGTGCACATCTCCTCTGAACACCAACATCCCGGCATAGACTCAACCTAAACCATAGACTGCACACAGGGCTCCAGAAGAGGGAAGCACTGATGGAGCAAATGGGAACTTGACCACCTCGCAAGACACTGACAGTATGTATGAAAGAAGAGGCTGTAAACATGCCACATGTATGTACATGGCATGTGATATCACTGCAGGTCTCTGCAGGCAAGTGGAATATGGGATTTATAGTGCAAAAACCATGCAGCTTGTGCTTTGTCATGAAGCTGCACTGTGAGTGTATCTGCACTGGTTATGTGTGAGTGTATCTGCATTGGTTATGTGTGAGTGTATCTGCACTGGTTGTGTGTGTGTGTATCTGCACTGGTTGTGTGTGTGTGTGTGTATCTGTACTGGTTGTGTGTGTGTGTATCTGCACTGGTTATGTGTGAGTGTATCTGCACTGGTTATGTGTGAGTGTATCTGCACTGGTTGTGTGTGTGTGTATCTGCACTGGTTATGTGTGAGTGTATCTGCACTGGTTATGTGTGAGTGTATCTGCACTGGTTGTGTGTGTGTGTATCTGCACTGGTTGTGTGTGTGTGTGTGTATCTGTACTGGTTGTGTGTGTGTGTATCTGCACTGGTTGTGTGTGTGTGTGTCTGCACTGGTTGTGTGTATGTGTCTGCACTGGTTGTGTGTGTGTGTATCTGCACTGGTTGTGTGTGTGTGTGTGTGTCTGCACTGGTTGTGTGTATGTGTCTGCACTGGTTGTGTGTATGTGTCTGCACTGGTTGTGTGTGTCTGCACTGGTTGTGTGTGTCTGCACTGGTTGTGTGTGTGTCTGCACTGGTTGTGTGTGTGTCTGCACTGGTTGTCTGTGTCTGCACTGGTTGTGTGTGTGTCTGCACTGGTTGTGTGTGTGTCTGCACTGGTTGTCTGTGTCTGCACTGGTTGTGTGTGTGTCTGCACTGGTTGTGTGTGTGTCTGCACTGGTTGTCTGTGTCTGCACTGGTTGTGTGTGTGTGTGTGTGTGTGTGGTTTGTGCTTTGTTGTGTGTCTGCACTGGTTGTGTGTGTGTGTGTCTGCACTGGTTGTGTGTGTGTGTGTCTGCACTGGTTGTGTGTGTGTGTGTCTGCACTGGTTGTGTGTGTGTGTGTCTGCACTGGTTGTGTGTGTGTGTCTGCACTGGTTGTGTGTGTGTGTCTGCACTGGTTGTGTGTGTGTGTGTCTGCACTGGTTGTGTGTGTGTGTCTGCACTGGTTGTGTGTGTGTGTCTGCACTGGTTGTGTGTATGTGTCTGCACTGGTTGTGTGTGTGTCTGCACTGGTTGTGTGTATGTGTCTGCACTGGTTGTGTGTGTGTGTCTGCACTGGTTGTGTGTCTGCACTGGTTGTGTGTATGTGTCTGCACTGGTTGTGTGTGTGTGTCTGCACTGGTTGTGTGTGTGTGTGTGTCTGCACTGGTTGTGTCTATGTGTCTGCACTGGTTGTGTGTATGTGTCTGCACTGGTTGTGTGTGTGTGTCTGCACTGGTTGTGTGTGTGTGTCTGCACTGGTTGTGTGTGGTTTGTGCTTTGTTGTGTGCTCTTTGTTGTGTGGCTAATAGTGTGTGTGTAATGTCATTTACTTTCTGTGACTCCATTTACCTCATTTTGTTTTCGGAGTTCCAGCCCTCTCTATATTTAGGCGGCGGGGGAGGAGGAGAGCACCATTTATTTGGATTCTTCATTGCTGCTGTGGTGCCTGCAGTCTGCTCATTATTTGCCTTCTCTATTAATTACAGCTGTTACAGATGTGAGGAATCCCATTACCATTAGATTAGCATTTCGGAGCATACGTTACATCAGACTGTGGAGGCTTTTGTCTGTCTTCTGATACTTTGGAGATTGATATTGTCACATGTCAATAGTGTATTGTTACTTTGTACATTTGGTAGATTGTGTTGTGTTCCTTGGTCTGGGTCTATGGGTCTATGTGGCCATCACTGCTCCCATTTGGTGCCCAATAACAAAATGTTCTAGTCTTGTTTTCTTGTCATTGATGCCAGGTCTTGAACATTTTTTCCATGCAGCTTCTGGATAATAACAGTAACAGATGCAGTATTGTCATGTCCATGCTTTGTATGGATGAGCCGGCAACCTAAATACCTTAATACCAATGACTGGATATGTATGTCATACAACAATAATAATAATAACTTGGTATGGGTGGTCCAATTAATTACCTGCAGTGCAAAGTTTACAATAATATTAATCTAACATATGATACTACTGATTATAATGGTCGAGATATTATTCTATGGCAAACATGAGTGCAGTTACTATAGTCTTCCTCTGGATTATCTTTTAGGTATTTAAAGGAAATGTGTCATTGTTGAAATCAGGTCATATCACAATCTGTATTTTAAAAAAAATCTAGCAATTGACACAAATTACACCCATGTGCTTAGTAAGCAAGTGGCAATCAGTGGTGGGGGTGGTGTTACACAGATTAGCCTGACTGCTCTATGGTGAGATGTAGACTAGCAACAATAATCTCCTGCTGATAAAATACTGATTGCATTGCAATTGCAACACAGCCTAATAAGTGACACATCCCTGGAATCAGGGTCCTGTGCCCTATATTATATTACTTTCAGATTAAATAGCAAGAACCTGCTAAGAGATTTGTTTTAAGGCTGTAGTCACACCGGCGAGTGACTAGCACAAGTGCAATGTGAGAAAGTCTCGCGCTTGGCCTAATGTTAGACAATCAGGCAGCTCAGACCTGCAAATGTTTACTCAGCCCTACGAAGACTGAGGGAAAAATCACAGCATGCTGAGATTTTCTACAAGTATTGTATCACTCAGCCTCATACAATTCTATGTGTGTGAGGGAAACATCAGAGCGCACTTGGATGTACTCAGCAGACTTGCCAGTGAAGCTCAATATACGCAGAGGCCAGCAATGGAGGAGATGGGAAAATTTATCTCCCTCTGTTCCACAGCTGTGATCTGATCACTGATCACAGTACAGGAGCGGTCTTATCATTGGTGCAGCCTGTGCAGGTGCACAGGGGGCCCAAGAGGTGAGGGGGGCCCATTAGCACCTCCTAATCAGTACACAGCAAGTGTCATAGACAGTACTGTAAAAGGGCCCATGTACTGTTTTTGCCCAGGAGTCTTTTCTGTCTGTGTCCACCACTGTCACAGTATATTAACACTCGCATCACGCTCACAGCACAGAGCCTGATGGTGGGTTTACACGTCACAATATCGTTCCGATATAGTATACAACGGCGCGGGAGCGCGCATTTTGTGGCCGGTTTTCCTAGAATCGGATCGGCGGTTTACATGTCCCGATATCGGGATACAACGTTCCGACGATGTGTACGCCCCCCGACCCAGGAACGACCATTTAACATGGGAGTTAATGGGTGACGTTGCAGTACACATCGGAGTTGTGCTGTCACACGGGACGATCCGACTCCAACCGGCATCCAATATCGGGCGGTTGAATAGCACGCTCATTCGACCCCCGATATCGGTTTGCCATCGTTCCTGCATCGCGTTGTACGTTCACACCGTACAATGCACGAACGATATCGGCTCCACCGCCCGAACCACGTGACTTTTGGTCGGAGTTGGACGCCGATATCGCAACATGTAAACCCACCATGAGTCCAGGGTCATTAACAAATCACATCAGATGCCTTACACCAGTGTGACCTCAGTCTACGATGCCTAACATTTTTTCTCCATTCTTGATGGGGTAAGTCGATATCAGACGATCTGTGCGGCCCACCAGAAAGTTTACTCCAGTCTGACTGGAATAACGTCAATAGCACCATGTGGGATTTGTATTTAGCAGGTTGAGTTGTAGTTTTGAATGACATCATTGAAACCAAAGTGCTGGATAACTGGAGAAGATGCATTTGTGAAATGGTGAAGACAAAATGCAATTTCACCATTGTTTTTTGTTTTTACATCACTCATTATGCTGTAAAAATGACCTGGAAACTTGATTTTTGAGCTCAGTATGACTATAGCAATACCGAACTTGGAAAGTCTTTTTTCTTTATTTTAGTGGTGTTGTCATTTTTTTTTTAACCCTGTAATGTTTCCATTTCTAATTGATGTAGCGATGTACAAGCTGGCTGTGGTGAACTGACGTTTTCATTGGTAACATTTTGGGTTACATAGACCATGCATTGCCTTGAACAAAAAACACAATACGTTTTATATTTTGTTAGAGTGGACTTTTCCTTATTATTACCATATGTGCTAGTATCTTCATTTCTTTATATTTAAAGAGGAAAAAGGTGGAGACTTGACCTTTTGTTTTTAACACATTTTCTATTCACGAGCTTGAACCTTCATGTGATTAATCGATTGGTTAACACCACAGTATTACAGTATTTAGCTAAAACCATAGTAGCTGGCTGGGATTCACAGGAATAGCGATATGGCAGCTATGTGGCCTTCAGCAGGTCCTTGGTGGCCATGGCATCCATCAGCACCCCATGTCACATGAGGGATTGCATCACACGGATGGAGGGTGATGTATGCATGGAATATAATGCCTCTACCCAGACCGCAAGGATTTAAAGAGGACCTGTCACCAAACCAGGCATGGTGATCTAATTACAGCACTGGATGCAGCATGTCTGCTACATCCAGACAAGGGGTTACCCAGCACTTGAGCCCCCCTGTACCCCGAGATAATACACTTAGAAAACTTACATCCTGCAGCCATAAAGGAGGTGGCTAGAGGCTGGAGCCGAAGGGCAGATTCACACCCCCTACATGTTTAATCTGCCCACCGCTGCCAATCATTGACTCCCTCTTCTGCAGCATAACACTGAGTTGTTTTTTTTTTTTTTTTTTAAATGGCCGCTTAGCCCGCCCCTTGCCGTGATGTCACCGCTTATACCCGCCCTGCTCTATGGTTAACATAGAGCAGGGCGGGTATAAGCGGTGATGTCACTGCAGGAGGCGGGGCGGCAGGCCTCCTGCTCTGACATCACCACCTTTCCCCGCCCTGCTCTATGGTTAACATAGAGCAGGGCGGGTATAAGCGGTGACGTCACCGCAGGGGTCGGGGCTAAGCGGCCATTTGTAAAATAAACTCTGTGTTATGCTGCAGATGAGGGAGACAATTATTGGCAGCGGTGGGCAGATTAAACATGCAGGGGGTGTGAATCTGCCCTTCTGCTCCAGCCTCTAGCCACCTCCTTTATGGCTGCAGGATGTAAGTTTTCTAAGTGTATTATCTCGGGGTACAGGGGGGCTCAAAGGCTGGGGGACACCTTGCCTGGATGTAGCAGACATGCTGCATCCAGTGCTGTAATTAGATCACCATGCCTGGTTTAGTGACAGGTCCTCTTTAAAAAATGTAAAATATGTGATTTGTTGCAAAAAATCTATATAATTCATGTCCGTTTTCCGTGTTCTTTGCTTACTTTTGTAGATAATGTAGATAATGTTCACGTTGTTGGCACAACCCCTTTTATTAGACATTTGTTTGAATGTCAGATTTTCAAGAACATTTAAAGCAAATTTTTATTGCTTAGATTCAGTGTCCCCCAACTCCAGTCCTAAAGACCCACCGACAGGTCATGTTTTCAGGATTCCCTTAGTATTGGCCAGGTGTAGAAATCATCACCAGTGCCGGTGAATACATTATCACCTGTGCAATACTAAAGGAATCCTGAAAACATGACCTGTCAGTGGGTCTTTAGGACTGGAGTTGGGGACCACTGGCTTATATGATTTGTCACTACTCCTAACATTCTGACTTAGTGAATCCTTGTATTCCTCATAAAATAATAATTCTGGAGCATATTTGTGCATTTGCATTGTGTCTTTACTTTGTTGTTCCTCCTATTGTTGAATAATTTGATAACTATGTGATTACATTTACCTTGTGTCCCTACAATGGCCCTACACAGCTCCTGTGGAATACAACCTAATGCTCGGCACAAACAGTCATAGGATGTTAGAGTTGGAACGGACATCCAGGGTCATCATGTCCAACCCCCTGCTCAATGTAGGCAGCGCTTGTCAGATGAAAGCACCATATAATAAACCAGGCAGAGGAGGCAGAAGTCTGATCTGGGCATGCGTGTCTGGACTGCTGTTACTCACCAGTGATCTGCCCTGCTCAGGTGGTCCAACTCCAGTCCCCAGATCGGAAGAATCATAGCTAGAACATCAATAAAGGCCGTAGAGAAATCAACTTACAGGAGCAGGGTACGTAGCAGAAGCATATTACGGAGGTGTTAGGAAGAGTTAGGACAAAAGAAAGGGGGTCACACTAGTGGTTGAAAACCTGTGTAAACATTGTAAGAACCTCATTATTCTGGGTTGCCAACCTTCGAGAAATTATAGGACAGTCTATAAAAATAGGACACATTTTTGCTCTGTCTGGAAACAAAATGCAGGAGGGGAAAAAAAACATAGTTTAAAATCTATGCTGCTGTCAAATACTTTAGGTCCAGAGATGATAAAGAAATAGTGAGTTATTCGACACGTTTCGAAGCGTGTCCCTGCTTCTTCAACATTAATATTCACTGTGGTGGGGATATGCTTCAAAACGCATCAAATAAATCATCATTTCTTTTATCCATCTCCTCTGGAACCAAATTGTTTGGCAGCAGCGTGGCTTTTAGACTCCATTCACACTTTGCGTTTTAGTCTGTTTTTGCTCATCAGTTTTTGTAGTCAAAACCAGAAGTGGGTGATAAATACAGAAGTGGAGGACATGCTTCTATTATACTTATCCTCTAATTCTTCCATCCTGGTTTTGGATGCAAAAACTGATGAACAAAAATAGACCAAAAACACACAGTGTAAATTGAGCCTAACACCACTTTTTTTCTCCAATCCCCCCCCCCCCCCACCCCACTCCACTCTCTCGGCTGGTCTTGGTGCTTGTGGTGTCTGCGGCAGCTGCATATACGCCTTCATGGTATCGTAGGCCCCATCTCTAATAATATAAGCTAAACAGATGATATAAGAATAACACCAGGCATTGGCTGGCATGAAATGGCCGAGAGGCTTTTATTAGGGTTACCTTTAATAAATAATCCATATACGGTATATTAATTACAACTTTTTCCATAAAAAATGTTTTTTCAACTCATTAAACTCCAATTTGTAAAGTCCATTAAAACCATTATAAAGACCGACTTGAAAATAGAACTTTCCCCTCACTATAAAAGCCTGATGACAGGGAAATTGGGGGACAGAAATAAAAAGGGGATGGGTGGTTAGTATGCATTTTTCTTCGTCTCCTCAGAGACATGGACTGAAAATTCCTGAGGGCGGGGCATAACTACTCCACTCTCCCGCTCTTTTTCAAACCAATCAGGTGCAAACTTATCAGACATGCAGGACAGCCAATCACAGCGATCACCTGCTTCTGTTACCTCACAGCAATTGACTTATGGTGGGGTTACACGTCCCGATATCGCGGCGATATCGGAGGCAACGGCGCGGGAGCGTGCATTTTTTCAGCCCTTTTCCCGATATCGCATCGGCGGTTTACACGCTGCGATATCGGGAAACAATGTCCCTCCGATGTCTACGCCCACCAACCCAGTAACGACCATTTAACATGGGAGTTAATGGGTAGCGTCGGCGTACAGATCGGAGTTGGGCTGTCACACGCTGCGATGCTGCTACAACGGCCATGCGATATCGGGGAGTTGAATAGCTCGGCTATTCAACCCCGATATCGTTTTGGCATCGTTCCAGCATCGCGTTGTACGCTCAAACCGTACAACGCGCAAACGATATCGGCTCCAACTCGCAACTCACGTGACTTTCTGTCGGAGTTGGGTCGAAGTTGGACGCCGATATCGCGGCGTGTAAACCCACCATTACCCTTTACATCATGAGAAAACCTGATGAGTATCTTTAATGCAAAGCTATAACAACAAACACATGTTAGGAAGAAACAGATACCTCAATATGTTACCTGACAACTCAATTGGGGGGCCACGAGCCCATGCAGCCCCCACTCTAGGCGATTAGGGGGCTCAAATTCTGCTCGTGTCACAACCCCACAAGGTGGGCAGCTTGACTTGTTACTGTGTGCAGGGTAAGACCCTTTTACACTTTTTTTGTCCACAGTTTATTGCTGTACAAAAAATGTAAGGCGTCTGTGATTTTTATGAAGCTAAAGAAACATATACAGATTATTATTACTGTAAGTACTATCAATTACAGTGAATGCAGATAATGTATTTATATCACTTTTTATCAAAATTATTTATTATGGCTTTCCAGTTTGTCCATAAAAAATCTTGCCTATCTGTGGTTTATGATTAGCTGTTCAGAAAAACATAAAGAGCAATGTTGGCAATGTCGCCTTTATTACGCAACCTAACAGGTTTTGTGACTGATTATTGTGATTACCCTGTAATAATTCTAGGCAAAGATATCTGATATTACCTCATTATTAGAACGAATCTCAATGCCAGTGATATCTGGAATCAGAATTCTTTCAGTTGCAGATGTCGGTGTCTTTTTTTTATCGGCTATTCAAATAATCTCCTATTACCAGGTGTTAACACTAGAACCATAGTGCAGTGCATAAGTGATTAAAGGACATTTATCAATATAATGAAATACTGAAACAAGGCTGCAATGTCCCTCTATGTTGACAGTGGGCTTCATATATAAACACCAGACTAGCAACCATTGCAACTAAATATCAACCCTATTTTTTGTAATAAAGCAGAAGCTGTGGGCCGATCACCTGATTTTGCAGAGAATAACCCCAGCTCACCATGTAGTTGGTGCTCAGAAGTAAAAAATAAACATTTTAAAAAAGCGTAACTTTGCACACGTAACAGATTTACAACTGGATTTTTGTCATCAAGAAAATAATTTATTCAACAGAAATCAGTCTCATATCGCTAGATGTTTCAGCCTATGGGGCCTTCATCAGCAAGACTGCAACTGTACATAACGTAAAACAGAAGAATATCATATTAGTATCCTATCATGTACCGTATATCAGATACAAATTTCACACAAATCTTTACAGCATAGGTGAGCAATATGAAATTTGGTAATTATAGTGCGCAAAATAGCATATCATGCATGCAGATCATAGCTAAACAGTACACCCTAGGAGAGTAGGAAAATAGTATAGTGGAAGAAATAAACATAGAAATATATATTTTATGCTCATATATATCTTAAAAAGAATACCTAGAAGTCTAGGTCCGTGATGACACACGAGTTTGACTGAGAAACAGGTGATGTGACCTAGAGAAGAAAATGTGACGTGCCATTGAGATATGTCATAAAGTATGGGCAACATAATTGTTTAGCAGTGCTGTATGTTATCTGAACATACCTCTACGTAGTGTGTTATACTGTGATAATGTGCACAGTGATGTGGAGAAGAGCTATGGTAAAATAAAAAGAAGTATGAGGTAAAAGGAAGAGAAGGCAAGAAAACAAGAAGGATTAGCAGAGAGGAAGTAACATACCTTATATGGGATTAGATAATGGAAAAAGCAACAATTGTTCCAATACGTTCAGGAGCCCTCATTCAAGGAAGGGGAATTAATATGTAAAAAGGAGGAGGTAATGGATGTTGGGTATCCATAGCTCAGTGGTTGGCACTGCTGTCTTGCAGCACTAAGGTCCTGGGTCCAATTTCCACCAAGGAAACATCTGTAATGTATGTTCTCCCCATCTCTGTGTAGGTTTCCTCCAGGCACTCCGGTTTCCTCCCACACTCCAAAGACATACTGATAGGATGTTTAGATTGTGAGTCCCAATGGGGACATAGATAATAATGTTTTAAAAGTGCTATGGAATCAATAGCGCTATATAAATGAATCAATATTATTATTATCTTATGTCACAATAATGTGGAGTGGCTATGATATTGCATAGAAATTTAGCCACCTATGGGGAAAAGAAAGAGATAAAATATGCATGAAAATATAGCAGTAATAAAGTGAAAAAAACACGTGGTTCAAAAAGCCTGGTATCATACCTGGGATATGAGAACCGCCCGTGTGGTATATCCTATGAATGGGTGATATATGTCTGACATATATATATAGGGAACATGTCAGGTAGTTTGGAACTTCTAACCAACGATTACCTATCCCTGCAGCTTCTTACGATAACCCTAATCATCCCTATCTGATGTAAATCTGTAGTATAAACGTGGAAAAAACACTGTTTATAACTTACATTTTCCCCCATTCTGAGGGCATTCCTAGATATGTGGGCAGTTCACTCCGTGTCCATGTTTCTCCTCGCTCCTTGGTATCGCGCACCAGTGGACGTTATAATGCAATTCAGGCATTTGAAATATGTGGGCAGTTCCTACCTGGTATGATGCGCAGCTGTGCGTCATTTCCGGTCCTTTGCATTATGGGAGATGATCAGGTGTGCTAGCTGGCTTTGGAATGCGCATGCTCCGTAGCCGGCCAGTATAACCAATACACCCCCCACACTGCGCAGGACCGGAAATGATGTGCAGCGGCGCATCATACCAGGTAGGAACTGCCCACATATTTCAAACACCTGAATTACATTATCATGCCCACTGGTGCGTGATACCGTGGAGTGAGGAGAAACATGGACACGGAGAGAACCACCCACACATCTATAATAAAGCTTTATTTATATAGCGCCAACATATCCGCAGCGCTTAGGAACGCCCTTAGAACGGGGGAAAATGTAAGTTATAAATAGAATTTTTTCCACATTTATACTACAGATTTATGTCAGACAGGGATGATTAGGGTTGTAGTAGGAAGCTGCAGGGATAGGTAGTGATAATTTGGAAGGTCCAAGGTACCTGACAGGTTCCCGTTAAAGGCTAAAGGGTGCAATAAAACAATGGATTAATACCTCTATGTGAAGTACACTGCCGGAAATATGTACAAAGAAAGACTATACCTTAATGGCCATGTCCGTGGCTAGGAAAAAGGAAGAACCAGGAGGTTAGAATGAGGTCAGATGCTGAATGGAAAAGGATGAAGTGGTTGCGTGGTATACCGTGTCCTACTGCAGTGCGGCTGATGTGTGCTCGCCAGCACCGCTCTTTAAATGACATGCTCTTAGTGTGGAGTTTCCTGGGTTTGGAACGCAGGAAGCAGAGTGTGAAGCGCATAGTTGTGCATGTGCAGTAGGAGGTGTGGGACTGCGCAAGTGTGAGGATACGGGAATGTCCATATAGAAGGGTGCAGGTGCAGGGTGGTGCTGGCAGTACAGCGAGTGCCTATGTTATCTGTAAAAGAAGAATAGCGCAATTAGATATAAATAATCAAATAAGATTACAATATTTACAATCAATGTATATCGTGTATAATCACAAAAAGGGGGAAAAGACAAGTATTGGGTAGAAATGGCATGGATGAGGAAGTGTAAAACAGAATGGTGAAAAAGTACTAGTGGCAAATCTTACTGGTGATGTCAAAATCCATATATATTTTTTACACAGAATAGTATCATAGTGAAGGCGTAATATAGAGAATGAAAATGTGTCTCAAGTAAATAAATGAATCAGCTAAGACAGACATGTGGCACAACCTAGGGGGAATATAAGGATAAGTTTCAAGAGCATTTAATGATAGACCTCACAATTAAGTCCATTTGGAGATAGAGTCTGGAGCAGAGGTCCCCAACTCAAGGCCTCAAGGGCCGCCAACAGTGCAGGTTTTCAGGAATTCCTTAGTATTGCACAGGGGCTAATGTGATCATCTTCACAGGTAATGATTCCAAGCCCTGTGCAATACTGAGAAGATCCTGAAAACCTGCACTGTTGGCGGCCCTTGAGGCTTGGATTTGGGGACCTCTGGTCTGGAGGGTGTGGATCCAAAATAATTCTTTCTCTTTTAGCCTCTTAATCCTATTCCCTCCTCTCCTACTTTGATGAATGTGTTCGATCACTTGGAATTTAAGTTGTGCTATAGTTTGACCTTGTAAAATAGAATGTTGCAGTATAGGGAGGAGTGTCTGCCACATCTGATAGTGGACTTGTACTTGCTGATCCTGTCCCGGATATGCTGGTCTCCCCATTATCGAGACCACATGCACTTAATGAGATACACCACATAAGTAGAATCACAGGCAAAAAAAGTAATGAATATAGAATGGTTTTCTAGTGTGTGGATGGGTAAAGGTGCTACCATTAGTCATATTGGAACATTGCATCCTAAACAGGCAAAATTGCCTTGGCAAGGTGTGATGCGAAACGTTTATCTGGATTTTTTAGCTGTCTTTGAGATTAAGTGACCTTTTATGGCAGAATAGTGGGGGGTGTGAATTTCTTGTATGTCAGGTTATGCTTGTCCCTGGAGTGGCCAGTGTTTAAGAATGATATTTTTAAAATGAGTATGGAAGGGATGGTAGGTATTTACACAAGCGATGAAAGGACCTTCATTTTGTCTAGGTGTGGAGTCAATGGCTCGTGGCTCAGCCACAGTAGATGACCTGAAATTTTAGACTCATTTCTTCGTGTCGAATGGTAGGTTGTTCCTGTTGTGAAACAATACGGAATATCCATATGTGTTAAGAGTGAGGTAATGAGTTCTTTACATGGTGTGGATGACAACTCTCATAATGGAGAAGGCTGTTCTTGCTAGTGGGTTCAATATAAAGATCCATGAAGATATTCCTTGTGTCGACAGTTTGGATTAGCCTGTCAAGGAAGTTAATTACATGGAGGTCCTGATGTACTGTAAAGGTGAAACCAGTTATTGCTGTGTCTAGGTTATTAAAGGATGTGTTAATTTCAGTCTATGTACCCATTCAAATGATGAAAATGTCGTCTATAAATCTAGAAGGAGGACATGTTGTACATAGAGGGGATGAAAGTAGGCATGAAAATATTAGCATAGGTGGGCGCTATGTTGTACCCCATAGCAGTCCCCCTGTGGTTTATGTAGTATTGGTCCTTGAACAGAAAAAAGTTCTGCTCCAGGATGATATGTAAGAAGTCAAGGCAGAATTCTGTGCCCAAATGTGAAAAGTTGCTGAATTTTCCTAGGAACCAGTGTACATCAATGAGGCCTAATTCATGGTATATACCAGAATATAGACTATTCACAACAAAAGTAGTTTATAGGCAGTCAGGTGGCAATGGTCCTAATTGTCTAATGCAGGTTAGGAAGTTGGAGGTATCCTTTAAATAGGAAGGAGTCTTAGGTATCAAGGGGGATAGGATCCTGTCCAGTGTGATTGCTATAGGTGAGAGTAGTAAATCAGTAGATGCTACTATCGGTCGGCCTGGGGGCTGTTGAAGTTCCTTGTGAATCTTAGGTAGTGTGTAGAAGACTGGTTTGATAGGGTTTGGGTTATTCAGATATGTGACCTAATTAGTATTAATAGTTCCCAGTGTGGAATGATACTGAATTTTATCAGTAATGATCCTTCTGATGTTAGAGGTGGGATTACTGGGTACAGAAGTGTATGTACTGCTATCACTATGTTGCCTTTGGATTTCTGAGATATAATATGATCTATCTAGAACAGGGGTCTCAAACACGCGGCCCCCGGGCCGCAAGCGGCCCGCCAGGCTGATTGCTGCGGCCCGGGGACACACTGGACAGTACTTGCCTGCCCTTTATTAGCGGCCACCGGCCGCACGTTTCCTGCGCTCCCGCCGGCGGCCGCACTTCTCCACTGCCCCCCGCCGGCGGCCGCACTTCTCCACTGCCCCCCGCCGGCGGCCGCACTTCTCCACTGCCCACCCCGCCGCCTCCAGTAACATTCTGCTGCCGGCCCTGCCGCACTTCCGCCCTGTGGACGCCGCCAGGGAGAAGCAATCAAAGGCGGCGTCCAATCAGCAGTCAGGGCAAAGCAATCAAGCCAGCAGCGGGGACGTCAGCTGCGGGCGTACAGCCGAGGGCACAAGAAAGACCATAGGCCAGGTGTGTGTGTGTATATGTGTGTATATGTGTGTGTGTGTATATGTGTGTGTGTGTGTGTCTGATGATTATCATGGCTGTGTATGAGTGTGACATGATGATGGCTGTGTGTGTATGACTGATAATCATGGCTGTGTATGTGTGTGTGTGTGTGTCTGATGATGATAGCTGTGTGTGACTAATGATGGCTGTGTATGTGTGCGTGTGACTGATGATGATCATGGCTGTGTATGTGTGTGTGACTAATGATGGCTGTGTATGTGTGCGTGTGACTGATGATGATCATGGCTGTGTATGTGTGTGTGACATGATGATCATGGCTGTGTATGTGTGTGTGACTAATGATGGCTGTGTATGTGTGCGTGTGACTGATGATGATCATGGCTGTGTATGTGTGTGTGACTAATGATGGCTGTGTATGTGTGCGTGTGACTGATGATGATCATGGCTGTGTATGTGTGTGTGACTAATGATGGCTGTGTATGTGTGCGTGTGACTGATGATGATCATGGCTGTGTATGTGTGTGTGACTAATGATGGCTGTGTATGTGTGCGTGTGACTGATGATGATCATGGCTGTGTATGTGTGTGTGACTAATGATGGCTGTGTATGTGTGTGTGACTAATGATGGCTGTGTATGTGTGCGTGTGACTGATGATGATCATGGTTGTGTATGTGTGTGTGTGACATGATTATGGCTGTGTATGTGTGCGTGTGACTGATGATGATCATGGCTGTGTATGTGTGTGTGTGTGACATGATGATTATGGCTGTGTATGTGTGCGTGTGACTGATGATGATCATGGTTGTGTATGTGTGTGTATGTGACATGATGATTATGGCTGTGTATGTGTGCGTGTGACTGATGATGATCATGGCTGTGTATGTGTGTGTGACATGATGATCATGGCTGTGTATGTGTGTGTGACTAATGATGGCTGTGTATGTGTGCGTGTGACTCATGATGATCATGGCTGTGTATGTGTGTGTGACATGATGATCATGGCTGTGTATGTGTGTGTGACATGATGATTATGGCTGTGTATGTGTGCGTGTGACTGATGATGATCATGGCTGTGTATGTGTGCGTGTGACTGATGATGATCATGGCTGTGTATGTGTGTGTGACATGATCATGGCTGTGTATGTGTGTGTGACTAATGATGGCTGTGTATGTGTGCGTGTGACTGATGATGATCATGGCTGTGTATGTGTGTGTGACATGATGATCATGGCTGTGTATGTGTGTGTGACATGATGATTATGGCTGTGTATGTGTGCGTGTGACTGATGATGATCATGGCTGTGTATGTGTGTGTGTGACTGATGATGATGGTGGTGGCGACTGTGTGTAACATGATGATGGCGACAGTGGTGGCTTTGTATGACTGATGATGAGGATGATGATGATGATGTTGGTGGCTGTGTGTTACTGATGATGATGGTGGTGGTGGCTGTGTGTGATTGATGATAACGGCGGTGGTGACGTGTGTGTGACTGATGATGACGCCGATGGTGGCTGTGTGTGTATGATGATGATGGTGGCTGTGTGTGTTTGTATGATGATGATGATGATGGTGGCGGCAGTGTGTGTATGATGATGATGAAAATGATTTTGATTATGATGGTGACTGGAAGACAGACTTTTCCGCCCACTCACCTCAGCATCTTCCTCCCACCCTCCTCAGCATCTCCCGCCCACCCACCTCAGTCTTCCGGCTGCTACGGGTCGCCTGAGGGGGTCTCAGAATCCCGCCCTGTCACTGCTGTGGAGGGCAAGCGAGGCCCTGAGAGCAGTGAGGAGGAGTTGTCATCAGGGGAAGATCCCACGGCGGAGGACCAGGCAGCTCATCGCTGGTGCCGGTATGGTACTGTAACTTAAGCAGTGATTACCAGGTCCGGCGGGGGCACAGCAGCACAGACAGTGAGGCAGGGTCCAGGCACTGAGGGTGTGCACTGGGCTCTGTGTGCGCTTTGGGCTCTGTGTGCACTGTGGCCTCTGTGGGCTCCGTAGGCTCCGTGTGCACTGTGGGCTCCGTGTGTCCCGTGTGCACTGTGGGCTCCGTGTGCACTGTGGGCTCCGTGTGTCCCGTGTGCACTGTGGGCTCCGTGTGCTCTGTGTCCTCAGTGTGCCCCGTATGCGCTGTGGGCTCTGTGTGCTCCGTGTCCTCAGTGTGCCCCGTGTGCGCTGTGGGCTCCGTGTGCGCTGTGGGCTCCGTGTGCGCTGTGGGCTCCGAGTACACTGGGCTCTGTGTGCGCTGTGGGCTCTGTGTGCACAGTTCCGTGGGCTCTGTGACCAGGATGGGGACATTACTACAAGAAGACCAGGATGGATGACATTAATATAAGATGGGGACATTCCTACAAGAAGGGGACCAGGATGGAGACATTCCTACATAAAGGAGATTAGGGTGTGGACATTCCTACAAGAAGAGGATCAGGATTTGGGCATTACTACATTGAGCAAAAAATTCTGGCATTGCTAAAATGTCACTTAGTCCTACAATGAATGCGGCCCCCGATATCAATTTTTTTTCTATGTGCGGCCCACCAACCCAGCCGAGTTTGAGACCCCTGATCTAGAACAACAACCCCCCCTGTAAGCTGGTTTTATTATGATGCTCTTGTTTGTCCTAGGACTATTAAGGTTGTAGTATGACTAAGATTATCTTTCATATGAAACCCCCCTTGTTGAATTTCTTTTAGGGTTTTGTCTTAAGTCCAACTTTACGAGTGAAATATAAGTTTCAATAGAATGATGAGTTTTCGGAGGGAGAAAACTACTTGGGACTCTTATCTGTATATCTTTGAGTGTAAACGAAGTATCGGAGTTGGAGGGGGCAACTTCCACATTGCTCTTCTGTGGTTGAAAGGGAGCTTTGAGCTGTAAGGATCGGAAAAAGCTATTCATTTCTTGATCCAGGGTGAATGAGTCAAAGCTGGGAGTCAGGTGTGCCGCCCAGCTTAGGGGACCGGGATACCCGGCGCAGGGTCCCTTTCCTTGGGGGAGTCACTGGTGGCTGGACCCAGGCCGTGGCCCCAGGCTGGCACACTCCTAAAAAGGGGGTATTTACAGGGGATTTAGAAGTTTATATAGTTTATAAAGTTTGTAGATGTTATTGTCGTGACGCCACCCAGAATAATGTGGCTATATATGGCCACCGCTGCCTTGTACTGGCCAGGGGATGATGGTGAGAGGCAGCTGAGATGGTATAGCCCTTTTCCGGGTAGGGCTGTAGGGTCCCCTGGACAGGTGATGTTAAAGTTAATGATGGATGAAGATGGAAGTATGGTGAGGAGATGTTAAGGGCACAGACACTTACTTGATTCACAGCAAATCCTCTCAGCGGTGATGGTCCCAATCCTGGATAGATGGTAACTGTTAAATCAGAGGCTGAGGCACAGATGAGGTTTAACTGGTTTACTTTCAACCAAACTATAATACAACAAGTCCCGTCTCCGGAGTCTGCAATAGGGGTTCAGTTGCTCAGGCCCCACCGGGTCCTTTACCTCCTGCTTGCGCTGTCTATGTGGCCCTGCTGCCGTGTGTGAACTCGCTGCTGGCCCAAATCTGTCCTCTCTGGGTCTCACTCAACAGGCAACTTGAGTCCTTTGTCTCTCTCTGCTTACCCCCTCCGGGAGTACTGCTGAACTCTTAGTATGTTGCTGTGTCTGGCCCTGTGAAGCTTGTTGTTACCTCACGTTTTTCCGGTTGCTGTATTGTATATAACTAATGCAGCCACGGATCCGGTATCCGTATCTGCGCTTTTTATCTAGGGTAGATAATGATGCTACCCGATTCTGAAAGTGTTCCTCTTATCAGTTTTCTCCTCCTCAGACCGATGGCTTGGCCCTGGAAATTGTCAGCCAGTCCTCAGGAACTCAATGCAGCTCCTGTCACTCTGAGCTCGTGGCTCCAACTGTCTGAAAATTTTCCTCAGATAGTGTTTTATCTCTAGGGAAGTCTCTGGTGTCTCTGGAGCTCCCCCTACTGGCCAAAGGTGGTAGTGCAGTGGCATGGCTTTCTAAGTGAGTGCAACTATTATGATCTAATACTGTGGCTAATACCCGCAGGGGCGCCACATTCCCCCTTAGTTAAGAACAGTACTCCGGGACTGTGGGACAATAAACATAAGATATAACAGATAATATCTACAGAGTCTTAAAAAAAAAATAAAAAGTTACAAAAACCACTCAAGTTTAAAAAATAGAGTCTTGTAAAAAGTCACTTCAAATAGCGTCCATTAATACAGCTCTGTCCTTGAGGGCTATTTATTTGTTAGGAAAGGCACTGCACTTAGCGTCCATTTTTCCAACAAAGTTTATGAATAAACTTAAGAATGTTCAAAAAACAGTCTTTCCGGAGCTTTAATTTACCGCCTCCGGGCTGATAAATGAAGAAAAGAGTTCAAGAATATGCAAGTAGTTCATACAGAATAGTCTCTGTAGGTACTGAGCTTTTTAACGTTACATCTAATAACTACTGATTAACAACTAAACAAGTTCCTTTCAGATATTTCTGGTTGAAATATCTATTTACATTTGGTAGTCTGCATATCTTGCTGGTAATTGACCCTGAGTACTACGCTGTGATCTGCGTAACGCTTGTGTACTGGGTGTACTCAATGTGATGGTGTGAGTGGACGTATACCTAGTAAGTACTTCTGGTTCTGCTAGGGATAATTCCACATTTGTGGGGTTGGCAATTCCACCGTGTCCAGGACTATTATTACTAGGAATTTGTTCTTCCTGTCTTGGAACTTCTTGTGGTACAGGGTCTGCTTCTAATTCTATTGGTCTTGGGGCTTCTGGTATTACAGGCTCTGGTGTTTGATAGAAGGCCATCATGGGAACTACTACTGCACCATTGTAGGTTGGCCAGGTTTTAGGAAAGTCTCCTAAATAGGTGTGATATACTCCATCTTCTTCTTTTTCGTCAACAGGTTGAACCGGTACTGGTTGAATAACTTCTGGTTCAGGTTGAATGACTTCTTTTTCTTTCAATGTCTCTGGACATAGTTTTAGATTGTCTCTTGACACTAGTACTGATGTTAATCCACCATCTTTGCTTATAAGACACATTTTAGGATTGTTCACTCTCATTGGTAAAACTGTATATGGGGCGGATTCCCACTGATTGTCCAGTTTATTATTGCGACGGTTTCTCTTGAGCACTTGATCACCAGGTTTTAATGGGGTTGCTAGAGCATTCTGGTTGAAGTATTGCTCTTGTCTTTCTCTAGTTTTCTGGAGATTCCTTTCTACGCATTCTTGCACTTGGCGATATTGTTGTTGGCGTAGGGAGTCCCAGTTGGAATCCTGCACTTCTGCGTCAGGTTTTACAATACCCATTTCTAGATCTATTGGTAGCTTGCCAGGTCTTGCACGCATAAGGTAAGCTGGGGTACAGTTTGTGGAGCTTACCGGGACATTGTTATAGAGGTCTACCAAGTCAGGCAATTTCTCTGGCCATAGGTTTCTCTCTGTCTCTGGTAAAGTCTTTAAGAGATCGATTACAATATGGTTCATTTTTTCGCATAAGCCATTTGTTTGCGGATGATAGGCTGTTGTACGGATCTTCTTGCAGCCATACATATTGCAAAATTCTCTGAAGATCTCTGATTCAAATGCTGTGCCTTGGTCTGCGAGTACTTGTTCCGGATATCCATGGGGTCTGCAAAAGTATGTCTGGAACGCCTTAGCTGCTGTCTTTGCAGTGAGATCTTTCACGGGCACTACTACCAGGAAGCGTGAGTAATGGTCCACGATGGTTAAAGCATAGACATAGCCGGACCGGCTTGGTGTCAATTTCACGTGGTCTATTGCTACGAGCTCAAGTGGTTGCTTGGTAACTATAGGCTGGAGTGGTGCTCTTTGGTTTTTTAGATCTTTTCTTCTGAGGTTGCACGGACCACAGTTTCTGCACCATTCTTCAATTGATCTTCTCATTCCAACCCAGTAGAATCTTTCTCTTAAAAGTACTTCTAGCTTTTTCCACCCGAAGTGACCAGCACCATTGTGATAAGCTTCTAGGACCATTTTTACATCTTGTTTAGGCACAATGATCTGCCATACTAGCTCATGCGTCTTTGGATTGGTATATCTTCTGCACAGCTTTCCTTGGTACAAGAACATTTTGCCTCTCTCTTTCCAGAGTTGATGTGTCTCTTTCGGTGCATTTTCATTGGGATACGCACTTTGCTCAGTCAGCAGTTCTTTCACCAACTTCACAGCTGGATTGCTGTCTTGAGTGTCAGCCCATCTGTGGTGTGCTAATGGGTTGAGATTCACCTGTTGATGTTTCTGGTAGGCACTGGATTGATACTGTCCTACCTTGGGACGATGGAAGGCGGGTAGTTCAATTTCTTCAAGTTCTACCGGTTCTTCTTCCACGTCTCTCAAGTGCGGCATCCGGGATAAGGCGTCTGCATTTCCATTCTTTTGGCCTGCTCTATACTTGATCACGAAGTTGTAATTAGACAGCCGGGCTATCCATCGCTGTTCCAGCGCACCTAGCTTGGCTGTATCCAGGTGGGTCAATGGGTTGTTATCAGTATAGACGGTGAATTCTGCAGCTGCCAAGTAGTGTTTGAAACGCTCAGTCACAGCCCAGACTACTGCCAGTAGTTCTAACTTGAAGGAGCTGTAATTTTCAGGATTTCTTTCAGTAGGCCGGAGCTTTCTACTTGCAAAGGCGATGACTTTCTCCTTGCCTCCTTGCTTCTGAGATAGTACTGCTCCCAGTCCCACATTACTGGCATCTGTGTAAAGGATGAAAGGTTGATGGTAATCGGGGTATGCCAGAACTTCTTCTCCGGTCAATGCCTTCTTCAACTTTTCAAAAGAATCTTCCCTCTCATCACTCCACTGGAAAGGAGGATTGCGATTTGAAGGCTTCTTCGACTGCCCTACCAGGATGTCTTGTAGAGGTGCTGCTAGCTTGGTGAACCCTTGGATAAATCTACGATAGTAGCCCACCAGTCCCAGGAATTGCCTCACCTGTTTCACACTGGTAGGTCTTGGCCAATCCCTTATTGCGGTTACTTTCTCGGGATCCGGTGCTACTCCTTCTGAACTTACAACGTGTCCCAGGTATTGTACCTTTGGCTTTAGAAGGTGACATTTTGATGGCTTGATCTTCATACCATACCGGGATAAGGCCTCGAACACTTCTGCTAGGTCTTGTAGATGTTGTTCGTAAGTCTTTGAGTAGACTATTACATCATCTAGGTACAGAAGGACGGCTTCAAAGTTCTTGTGTCCGAGACAGCATTCCATCAATCGCTGAAAGGTACCAGGTGCGTTGCAGAGTCCGAATGGCATACAATTAAATTCACAGAGACCCATCGGGGTGGTAAACGCTGTCTTCTCTTTATCTTCCTCAGCCACAGGGACTTGCCAATACCCACTTGTTAAGTCTAAGGTGGAAAAATAGTTAGCAGATCTTAAAGCAGCTAATGACTCTTCAATTCTAGGTAAGGGGTAGGCGTCTTTATGGGTAATGTGATTAATCTTCCGGTAGTCTACGCACATTCTCATGGTTCCGTCTTTCTTTTTAACTATTACCAGAGGGGCTGCCCAGGGGCTACAACTGTCTCTAATTACCCCGGCCTGTTTCATCTCTCTCAGCATGTCTTTAGCACATTGATAATGAGCGGGCGGTATGGGTCTATATCTCTCTTTTATTGGTGGGTGGTTACCGGTAGGAATTGTATGTTCTACCCCTTTAATCTGTCCGAAGTCTAATGGGTGTTTACTGAAGACCCGTTCATATTCTTCTACTAGTCGGTACACCCCTTGTTTTTGGTGGGTAGGTGTTGAATCTGTACCTATATGCAGCTGCTGACACCAATCTTCTAATTCTCCACTTGAACCATTGTCGTCCGCCTGACATGACGGATTCAAGGGCCCAATGGCTATGATGGCATTGTTGTCAACAGTGTATAGCTTGGCCATTGTAGCGTACCTTGGTAAAGTGACCTCTTCCTCTCCACAATTCAAAAGACGTATGGGCACTCTTCCCTGTGTACCTCGACTATTCCTCTAGCCGTTAATATCGTGGGTCTACTATCAGTGTACACAGGCTCTACCAAGGCTTGGTAATCTCGTCCTTTAATACCAATGGCTGCTCTACACCATACCAGCATTTCAGTTTTTGGAGGTATTACTATAGGAGTTGGGTCACTTACCCTCACACTGCCGATTTCTCCACCTGCAACCTCTACTTGTTGCTTCAGCACCAATGCTTTTATCTCTCTCCGGAGAATTCTCTGCTGGCAGGATTGGGCAGTTTCCGCAAATTGCTGTAAAATAGTAATAACCTCGGAAAAACAATTTTCTAAAACATTCATACCTACCAATACAAAAGGTTCCCGTCGGTTAACATCAACAATTATGATACCCTGATTTTTTAATTCTGCTCTACCAATCTTAATGGTCATCTCTCTAAATCCTACTTGCGGTACCAATTTTCCATTACTAGCATATATACTTAGCTCAACATTAGATGGTCTTTTATCAATGTCTGAATCTGCCCAGTACCTCTTATAAAGGATATGTGGTATAGATGAAATCTGGGAACCAGTGTCCAACAAGGCATTGAGGGGAATACCGTCCAGCACGATGGGGATAATAGGACGTCCTCCGACGTACTTGTCGTGCCAGGGTGTTGGGCCTTGAAAGTTCACTCCTGCGAAGCGGCCCGCATTCCCAGGGGATCCTTGTTTAAATCACAATTGCGGGCGATGTGGCCTGGCTTCCGGCAATGGCGGCAAATAGGCTGTCCATCCGGCTGGTAACGGTCGTTGGGTCGTCCTCTCCACGCTGGGTATCTTTGGGGTCTCATCCAGGGAATATCCTCTCTGCGGTTCGCCAACTCCATCTTGGGTGTAGTCTGTGATTCTCTCATTTCCTGCATGGTTTTAGCCATTGAGGTGACAATGTCTGTTAGAGAGTCAAGCTTTTGCTGGAAAGCATCATTAACACTGGCCTCCAGGGGCTTAACTGATGTCACTGGCACTCTCTGTTGTTGAGGGGTTTCTGTAATGGATTGCTCAGGATCCTGATCCCAAAGTGCCTCTGCCTGCTGGAGACGAATAGCGCTCTCCTTTAACTGGGCAAATGTCACCTCAGGGTCCTTGAAAGTCAGCATACTCGCATGCCCTCGATGAGAAGGGGTTAATAGTCCCTCAATGAATTGATCTTTTAGCAATTTATCAGCGCCAGTGTTAAACATTGGTTCAGCCAGTGTAAGCGCTTTAAGGGCCTCCTGTAAATTCAGGGCAAAGTCTCTCACACTCTCATTTGCCTTTTGTTTGCAATTGAAGAATTTGGTCTTTGCTTTGCTACCAGCAGTAGTTTCAAATACTGCCTTTAATCCAGCTAGAATATGCTCAGCAGTGTCTTTTAGATCAGCGGACCATGCTGTGACTTCTCGCTTGGCATTACCACTTAACTGTGCCATCAGCAAACCGACACGCTGAGCTTCTGCCATTGGAAACATGTTTAAATAGGCCAGCAGTTTTTCTTTAAAATCATCAAAAGTATTAGGCTTACCTTCATACACTGGAAGCCATGGAGCACCTGGGGTATATGGCATCAACATCGGCATAATAGGCGCTGCACCTTGCGCCGCTGTGCTGCCGAGCGCTCTGTTCTGTGATTCAGCTGCATATGTGTCGCCGGGTGTTTCGGCGTCTCCGTGCTGCGACATGTTGCGCCCCCTTAGTTAATCCGGACCCTTCCGGTCCTCTGCCTCCGTCGGGATGGCGTATAATCGTTCCGCTGTGCAGCAGGATTGGTTTTCCCCTTTTGCAGACGTCAGAGCTCTCAGCTTGGTACCGCCCACAAAGACACGCCCCCTGCTGCTTCTGCTCGCCGCGAGCTCAGTAATGGCGGAATCTGAAATTTTTCAGTCAGATCAGAGCTCAGGGCTATGACACAGTTCAAATAGCAGTCTCGTGCTGTGGCAGTTATGAGGTAATTAGTGATGATGCAATTTTACCTCAGAGGCTGGCGGCCATTTTGTTTCAATGTTAGTCAATGGGGAAAAGTCTATTTCAATGGTTTCCAATGGGAAAATCACTTTTTGATAAAAAAGTCAATTTTTTTTGGATTTTCTCACAATTTTCGGCATTAATCACGGCACACAGTACCCGATTTAACCAGGCACGGTAAATCCTGTTCGTGACGCCAAAGAGAGATGTGCCGCCCAGCTTAGGGGACCGGGATACCCGGCGCAGGGTCCCTTTCCTTGGGGGAGTCACTGGTGGCTGGACCCAGGCCGTGGCCCCAGGCTGGCACACTCCTAAAAAGGGGGTATTTACAGGGGATTTAGAAGTTTATATAGTTTATAAAGTTTGTAGATGTTATTGTCGTGACGCCACCCAGAATAATGTGGCTATATATGGCCACCGCTGCCTTGTACTGGCCAGGGGATGATGGTGAGAGGCAGCTGAGATGGTATAGCCCTTTTCCGGGTAGGGCTGTAGGGTCCCCTGGACAGGTGATGTTAAAGTTAATGATGGATGAAGATGGAAGTATGGTGAGGAGATGTTAAGGGCACAGACACTTACTTGATTCACAGCAAATCCTCTCAGCGGTGATGGTCCCAATCCTGGATAGATGGTAACTGTTAAATCAGAGGCTGAGGCACAGATGAGGTTTAACTGGTTTACTTTCAACCAAACTATAATACAACAAGTCCCGTCTCCGGAGTCTGCAATAGGGGTTCAGTTGCTCAGGCCCCACCGGGTCCTTTACCTCCTGCTTGCGCTGTCTATGTGGCCCTGCTGCCGTGTGTGAACTCGCTGCTGGCCCAAATCTGTCCTCTCTGGGTCTCACTCAACAGGCAACTTGAGTCCTTTGTCTCTCTCTGCTTACCCCCTCCGGGAGTACTGCTGAACTCTTAGTATGTTGCTGTGTCTGGCCCTGTGAAGCTTGTTGTTACCTCACGTTTTTCCGGTTGCTGTATTGTATATAACTAATGCAGCCACGGATCCGGTATCCGTATCTGCGCTTTTTATCTAGGGTAGATAATGATGCTACCCGATTCTGAAAGTGTTCCTCTTATCAGTTTTCTCCTCCTCAGACCGATGGCTTGGCCCTGGAAATTGTCAGCCAGTCCTCAGGAACTCAATGCAGCTCCTGTCACTCTGAGCTCGTGGCTCCCACTGTCTAAAAATTTTCCTCAGATAGTGTTTTATCTCTAGGGAAGTCTCTGGTGTCTCTGGAGCTCCCCCTACTGGCCAAAGGTGGTAGTGCAGTGGCATGGCTTTCTAAGTGAGTGCAACTATTATGATCTAATACTGTGGCTAATACCCGCAGGGGCGCCACACAGGCAAAATGTCAGGGCTTTCAGTAAAACTCGTAACTCTATCGGTGCAAAGGTTTTTGTCTGTGGAAATATTGTACATGTGGTCTGTCTTACCTGAGATCGACATCTCTTCCTGTACAGCATTGGATAATCGTCTTTTCCCCCTGCATCCTCTCTGTATGTGCGTTGTCGTTGTCCTAAAAAAGGAGCCGGGCCGCATTATCCATACTCGCTGGCTGAACTGGGAAAGAAGGATAGTTCCAATAACGTGATAGCGTGGTCTTGGAAGAAATTCACCACAGCGCCATCTGTATACTTCACAGCACCATCTGTATATATGACCCTGCTTGTAGTCCTGCTCATCCCTCGCAAACATACTCTTCTTTTGGCTTTGTATATTATTTTTAAACTCACTTAGGGTGGAAGTGACTTTTGTTTTTTGTTTTAAGGGCACTAAATCCTGCTGTAGAATGTTTATGTTGCCCGTGCTTTATGACATATCCTAATGGCACTTCATATTTACTTCTTTAGGTCATATCAGCTATTTCTTGTGAAACTTGTGTGTCATCACAGACCTAGACTTCTATGTATTCTTTTAAGGTACGGTATATATGAGCATACATTTTATACTGTATTTTTTTTTTTCGTTCAATTTAAGTTTATTGAGTTTATAAATTGAGGTATAACATAACATCAATTATATAACAGGTAGTACGCCAAACATTATAGGACCTATAGCATTCAAATATAGAGAGTTACTTCGAACTCTGGAAGTCCGTACCATGGTATCTACATGAGCAGTATCTGTTCATCTGTCATAGGCGTTTAAAAAGAGGAACAGCAGAAGATAAAACAGCAAAAGACATAATATATAGCACTATACATTACATTGCCCCTACCCAACCACATATGAATCGCCAATTCAGTTGTTCTAATTGTGTTGTGTAGGTGGGGGTATACCATCTCGCGCTTTACATATGTAAGCCTGAGTTGTGCTAACCTGTCCTTTAAGGTCTTTAAACGAGATATCTAAACATACATCCAATTTATATTGTGACGCATTTCTCAAATTTCTCATTACTTTGCATCTAATGCAAGAGAAAGGGAAAGAAAAGAAGAGTGAGGAAAGAGAGAGGAAGTAAGGGAAAAGGGAAGGGTCATATGGGTCCATGGGGGGTTTATTAGTAGCCGTATTTCCGTGCGAGACAGTCACCACAGTACATCCTCCACTTATAAGCCGTTCCATGGCTTCCTGCCCCCTCTGCCATGTCTCAGTCTGGTGTGGATATCAAACCCCGAATGTCAGGAGACTCACGGAAAATTATCCACTGGCTCCAGGTACGCCGGAATTTGTCTCCCGTATGGGTGACCTCGGCCGTAAGTTCCTCCATTCTACATAGCCTATTCATCTCAATCATCCACTCAGACAGGCGAGGCTGAATAGGCGTCTTCCAATGTCTGGGTAGAATATTCCTGGCCGCAGTAAGGCAAAATCGTAAGAGGTCAGTTTTTTGGGATTTCATAGGTCCCGGCAGAATGGAGAGAAGTGCAACCTGCGGAGTCCTCTCCACCACCTGGCTCGTGACCTTCTGGCATAAGTCAAATACCTGTGTCCAGTAAGGCCGTATGTTATCACATTCCCACCACATGTGCAATAGAGTCCCCTTTTCCTTTTGGCATCTCCAACACACGTCCGGGACAGTGGGAAAGATACGGTGAATATTTGCCGGGCATTGGTACCAACGGGAGATTATTTTGTAATTTCTTTCCTGTGCTGTACAGGCCATGGAGAGACCATGTGAATACACACAGGCCTTCTTCCAGTCTTTCTCAGAGATGTCTAGGTTTAAATCTAGCTCCCATTTTCTGAAAAATGAGAGGCTTTTCAAGGGTCCCGGAGGATTGAGAATATGATATATAATGGAGATAGTTCGAATAGGTGGGTGATCTAGCATAAACAAGCCTTCAAACGCAGTCAAGGCCGAGTTATAGTGGGCTGTAGTCCGATCAGAAGTCAGAAATGATTTTAACTGTGCGTATTCAAACCAAGACAGGTTTGGTCTGTTGGCGCTGAGGACTCGGAGGATACTGTATTTTTTTCACTGTATTTTTCGAACTATAAGATGCACCTGACCATAATACACCCAGATTTTAGAAGAGGAAAATAGAGGAAAGAAATTAAGCAAAAATTGTGGTTATAATGTTATACTGTTATGGGGGGAAGATCTGCTGCTGACACTTACAGAGGTAATGTCCCCATCCTGGGCCCTTTCCAGGTAATATATGATCAAACTAAATGTGTGGCTCAGGTGAAGATAAGCTTATTTATGAATCTGATATCAAGCACCAAACTTTACTTTCTGGGACTTATGGCATAACAGCCGCTGAATATGCTGGA
>JARQOC010000001.1:442690699-442702793 GCA_033576535.1 Allobates femoralis
GTTGGACTGGTATTGCCCATACAAGCACAATCAGTTTTTTATGAGCATGTGAAACTAGCCTTATATATATGTATGATGGATACTGGTTATATTATCGTATTGTAATAGGCAGTGGCAAGCTACAGTGCCATGCAAACGTTTGGGCCTCCTTGGTCAAAATTACTGTTATTTTAAACAGTTCAGCGAGTTGAAGATGAAATTAACTCTAAAACACATAAATTTAAGGATGACACATTTCCTTTTGTATTTTAAGCAACAAAAAATTATTTTCATCATAATCATTTTAAAAATTACAAAAAGGAAGATGGGCCGATGCAAATTTTTGGGCACCCTTGGAGCTTTGTGTGCTCAATAACTTTGACCAAAGTTTCACCTTAATTAGCCCATTAGGGTTATGGCTTGTTCACTATTGTCATTAGAAAAGGCCAGATGATGCAAATTTCGCAGCTTTATAAAAACCCAGCCTCCTCTAACCTTGTGCTAAAAAACAGTAGCCATATCTTTTTCTAAGGAGCAGCCTAGCACTCTGAAAATGGTCGAAGCACACAAAGCAGCAGGAAAATTCTGGACGAAGACAGCAAATCATTTTCAAATTGCCCTTCCCTCAGATCAAAATATAATTAAAAAAAGGCAGTCAAAGGCAGGGCTGTGGAGTCGGAGCTGGAGACTATTTTGGTGGAGTTGGACTTGGTATAAAATGGACCGACTCTCGACTTCTAAAATATAAAATGAATTGAGTAAAGTAGTAAAATGCAATATATGCTGAATATTATTATTATTATTATTATTATTATTACTCCTTCACCACCCAGCCTGTTTTGACCTTCCTGACCTGGCCAATTCTGACCAGTGTCCCTTTATGAGGTAATAACTCTGGAACACTTCAATGGATGCCGGAGATTCTGAGATTGTTTTCTCGTGACATATTGGACGTAATGATAGTTGTTAATTTTAGCATTTCTTTTTGGAAAAAAAAAAACTAAATTTGACAAAACTTTTAAAAATTTCACAATGATCAAACTTTTCATTTTTATTCTGTTACACCAGAGAGTTACATCACACAAAAGAGTTAATAAATAACATTTCCCACATATCTACTTTACATCAGCACAATTTTTCAAACACAATTTTATTTGTTATGAAGTTAGAAGGGTTCAAAGTTCATCAGCAATTTCTCATTTTGCCAACATAATTTACAAAGCCACTTTGTTTAGGGACCACTTCACATTTGAAGTCCCTTTGAGGGGCTTATATGACAGAAAACACCCAAAAGTGACTCCATTCCAAAAACTGCACCCCTCAAGCTACTCAAAACTCCATTCAAGAAGATTATTAACCCTTCAGGTGCTTCATAGGAACTAAAGCAATGTGGAAGGAAAAATTAACAGTTTACTTTTTCCAGCAAAAATATTACTTTAGCCTCAAATATTGCATTTTCACAAGGGTTACAGGAGAAAATGGACTCTAAAATTTGTTGATCTATTTCTCCCGATTACGCTGATACCCCATATATGGTCGAAATTCACTGTTTGGGCGCACAGTACAGCTCGGAAGGGATGGAGCGCCATTTGACTTTTTGAATGGAAAATTATCTGGAATCATTAGCTGAAATCACGTCAAGTTTGCAGAGCCCCTGATGTGCTTAAACAGTGGAAATCCCCCCCAAGTGACCCCATTTTGGTAACTAGACTCCCCTAAGGAATTTATCTAGATGTGTGGTGAGCACTTTGAACCTCCAGGTGCATCACACAATTTTATAATGTTGAGCTGTGAAAATGAGAAAATACTTTTCTTCCACAAAAATGTTCTTTTAGCCTCAATTGTTTTCATTTTCACAGGGGCAACAAGATAAAATGGATCCTAAAATTTGTTGAGCAATGTCTCCCGAGTACACTGATACCTCATGTGTGGCGTAAGGGTATGTGCCCACAGGAAGGTTTTGCTGCGTTTGAGATCAGGTTTTGCCTTGGTTTTATGTAAATCTATGCTAATCTAATCCTGAGTTTTTGGTTTCCATCAAAGTGATCAGGGAAAAGCTTTCACACACACTGTTTTTTTTTTTTCTCTACAGAAAATGCAAATACCACAGGTGTTTCCACTTTAGCAAAAGTTCAGTAAAGAATTGACATGCTCATTCTTTCTAAAACACAGCAAAACCTGAGGTGTTTCCACTTTCTTCACCAAACAAAAACCAATGTGTTGGGACAGATAACCTTAGAATCATAGGTTTTGCTGGAAAACAAAAATGCAGCAAATCCTGTGGTGTTTACACTGTCTCCAGAGAGCAAAAACCAATGTGTGTGAAAGCTTTTCCCTAATAACATTGGTTTTGATGGAAACCAAAAACTCAGGATTAGATTAGCATAGATTTACATAAAACCAAGGCAAAACCTGATCTTAAACACAGCAAAACCTTCCTGTGGGCACATATCCTTAAACTTCTGTTTGGGTGCACAGCAGGGCTGAGAAAGGATGGAGCGACATTTGACGTTTCAAGCGGAAAATTAGCTGCAATCATTAGTGGACCCCTGTGTGTCTAAACAGTGTAGTTCTACCACAAGTGACCCCATTTTGGAAACTAGACCCCCCAAGGAACTTATCTGGATGCATGGTGAGCACTTTGAATGCCAGGCTCAATATACATTGAGCTATGAAAATGAAAAAGTACTTTTTTTTTCTACAAAAATGATCTTTTAGCCTCAATTATTTTCATTTTCACAAGGGCAACAGGATAAAGTGGATCCTAAAATGTGTAGATCAATTTCTCCTGAATACTCCGATACCTCATATGTGGTGGAAAACCACTGTTTGGACACACGGCAGGGCTCTGAAGGGAGGGAGTGAAATTTTGAAAAAAAGATTTTAATGGCATGGTCTGTGGGTGTCATGTCCTGTTTGGAGAGTCCCTGATATGCCTTAACAGCAGTAACCCCCCCAAGTGAAAACATTTTGAGTTCTATGCCATGGGGAGCCCTGGTGACTAAGCGAATGACATCACCACTCCCCTGTGGCAGTCTCTGATTGCCATGGGTGGCGTCACTCACTGAGTCCCAGCGGTCCGTGTGATTGCAGACTCTGCAGGGAGATGACACTTGTTCTCTCCCTTCAGACTCTGGATGAAGAATCGTGGATCATTATGTGGGAGTCATAAAGATGGAGTTGAGATATGTTTGTTTTTGTTCTAATAAAATTATTTTTCTTTGAGTGTTGTGTATTATTTACTATTTACTAGAATTTCCTAATAGCCAGATCTGACATATGGCCTTCATGAAAGAGTCATCCGAAGAAAACCTCTGCTGTGTCCTCACCGTAAGATTCAGCATCAGACGTATTCAAAAGAACATCTAAACAAGCCTGATACAGTATGAAAACATGTCCTCGGGAATCGATGAGGTTAAAATAGAGCTGGTCACAATCATCAAAAGTATGTGTGAATAAAAAAGGGCACAGAATTTCAGGAAAAAAGAACATTTTGACAACCATTAAGCATGGGGGGGATCAATCATGCTTTGGAGTTGTGTTGCAGCCAATGGCATGGGAAACATTTAATAGGTTGAAGAAAGAATGGATTTAATTAAATTTCAACAAATTCTTCATGCAAATATGACACTATCTGTAAAAAAGCTGAAGTTGAAAAGAAGATGACTTCTACAAATGGGTAATCATTCTAAACATATATCACAATCCACAACAGACTACCTCAAAAGGTGAAGCTGAAGGTTTTACAATGGCCTTCACAGTCCCTTGATTAATTCATTTAAAATCTGTTGCTAGACCTCAAAAGAGCAGTGTATGCAAGAATAACCCAAGAATCTCACAGATCTGGGAGACTTTACCAAGGAAGAATGGATGAAACTCCCTCAAAGAAGAATTGAAAGACTCTTGGCTGGCTACGAAGTGTTTATAAGCTGTGGTACTTGCAAAAGGGGGTGCTACTAGCTACTAACCATGCAGGGTGGACAAAATTTTGCATTGGCCCATTTTTCTTTTTGTAATTTTTAAAGTGTAAAAGATGAAAATATATTTTTTGTTTCCTAAAATACAATGGGAACTTATCATGTTTAACGTTATGCCTTTCAGAGATCATTTCATATTCAACCTGCTAAACTGTTCACAATAGCAGTAATTTTGACCAGTGGTGCAAAAATGTGTTTGCCCCTTCCTAATTTCTTATTCTTTTGCATGATTGCCACACATAGTGCCACACATATACATTTCAGATCATTAAATAATTAGATAAATATTAGACAAAGATAACACAAGTAAACACAAAATGCAGTTTTTAAATAAAAGTCTTTATAATTAAGTGAAAAAGAAATCCAAACCTACAGGGCCCTGTGTGAAAAAGTGTTTGCATTAAAACCTAAATTAACTGTGCTTTATCACATCTAGCCACACTCAGGCCTGATAACTGCCACACCTATTCTCAATTAAGAAATCCCTTAAAGGGAATCTGGCAAGTCAAAAATCAATAAGTAACTGATAGTATTTACTACCGTATATACTCGTGTATAAGCCGACCCCCCTACTTTTGCCCCCAATAACTGGGAAAACTTATTGACTCGCGTATAAGCCGAGGGTGGACTCCAGCACAGGTATACAACCCCCAGCAGTGAGGTATACAGCCCCCAGCAGTGTGGTATACAGGCCTTCCCAGTGGTATACAGGCCCCAGTAGTATCGTATACAGCAGGCCCCCAGTGGTATACAGCAGGCCCCCAGGGGTATACAGCAGGCCCCCAGGGGTATTCAGCAGGCCCCCGGGGGTTTATTCAGCAGGCCCCCGGGGGTTTATACAGCAGGCCCCCAGGGGTATATACAGCAGGCCCCCGGAGGTACATACAGCAGGCCCCCAGGGGTACATACAGCAGGCCCTTGGGGGTACCCAGCAGCCCCCAGGGGGTACCCAGCAGCCCCCTGGGGGTATCCAGCAGCCCCAGGGGGTACCCAGCAGCCCCCTGGGGGTACCCAGCAGCCCCCTGGGGGTATCCAGCAGCCCCCAGGGGGTACCCAGCAGCCCCCTGGGGGTATCCAGCAGCCCCCAGGGTTACCCAGCAGCCCCCAGGGCGTACCCAGCAGCCCCCAAATGCTGGCACTTGCCCCCCTTGTAAGGGCCCCCCCCCGCTGCTTATATTACCATCCCGGTCCTCTGCTCAGCGCTGCTCCTCGATGCTCCATCCTCGCTGCTCCCGTCCTGCTACATCCGGGATCCCCGGCTGTCGCGCGATGACGTCATATGCCTGCGACGGTCGGAGATCCCGGATGTAGCAGGACGGGAGCAGCGAGGACGGAGCACCAAGGAGCAGCGCTGAGCAGAAGACCGGGATGGTAATATAAGCAGCGGGGGGGAGGGGGCCCTTACAAGGGGAGAGAGTGCCAGCATTTGGGGGCATATATGCACTGCTTCCCCCTGCCACTGATGGACAGGGGGAAGCAGTGCATATATAATGAGCGGCCCCAGCCTCCACAGCCCCCACCACGCAGCCTACCGTATAGACCCGTGTATAAGCCGAGGGGGAGACTTTTCAGCCCAAATTTTGGGCTGAAAAACTCGGCTTATACACGAGTATATACGGTAATTCCTCTGTTGAAGCTCTTTCTATTCATGTATTTCTTTTATTTATACTCACCCCATCCTCTGTAAACTGCTAAGTAAAAGATTAATTTCATCTGTTAATCACAGTGAGTGATCACTTAATTCTCTGCAGCCCACTACCCAGGAAACTTTATTCATGTAGTGACATCACTGCCTGCTCTAAAAATAACAACCAAAGCAGTGGAAATCACTCATATGTGTGAGGTCGGTTCTCCAGGTGCAGGCACTCACTGCAGAGGAGAAAGGAAGGGGGAGCAGGTGTGTGCTCTTAGAAGCTGTACCTCTGGCATCTTTTTTGTGTGTATCTGAGGCATATGTGTAGTGTGTGCTATCTGAGATATTATTTGTGTTTATATGAACAGTAGCTGTAGACACCGGGTGTAATGCTCATATATGGTAATATCGCCCATATATGCTAATGTATGTATGTATCATAACTCCACCCCTCCCATTAGTGTCGCCCCTTCATAGCTCCACCCCTATATATAACCCCACTCTTCCCAGTAGCCCCACCCCTTTCACAGAGCCACCCCCTCATATAGCCTATTCCCTTCATAGCGCCACCCCTCCACATAGTCCTGGGGCGGTACTATGTAGAGGAGAAAGGGATATGCAGGCTGTGAAGTGGGTGTGGCTAAGTGGAATGGGCATGGCTATGTAGAGTGGGCATGGCTATGTACAGTGGGTGGGGATATGCCACATACATACACTCATATTTGTGGAGTGGGCATGGCCATGTAGAGTGGGTGGGTGTGTGGTTATGTTGAGTGAGTGTGGCCATATGGAGTGGGTGTGGCTATGTGGAGTGGGTGAAGCTACATATACATACACTCAGCTTTACATATTAGATTTGATCATTTGCTCAGCAGATACACATAGTACATGTATGCAGGAAGACGACGTTCATATAAACAGATAGAAATCTCTTGCAGACAGCACACTATAGTGATCTTACTACAAGAGTTGAAGCACAAACCAGCTCCCCCCTCTCCTTTCTATCCCACCCCCTCCCCATCCAAACCAGCCTGTAAAAGCGTGATATTGATTGAGAAGGACAGAATAACAGTTTGGATAGGAGTGGTTATTTAAATAACATTTACATACTGTGGACTACTCTGGAGTAAAAGTAATGGACTGGAAGGAATACTAGAAGGTTGGCTGCCTGAGGAGTGTGAAGATGCTTACAGCAAGAAAACTACAAAGGATACAATAATGATTTTTACAGGTTTTAAAAGGTCTCACCTGACACTTCAAGTTTACTATTGGTATTATACTGAAAAATGACCTAACAGAGTCCCTTTAAATAGGACCTTGCCTGACAAAGTGAAGTAGACCAAAAGATCCTCAAAAGCAAGACATCATGCAGAAATTCATGAACACTGAGAAACAAAGTAATTGAGATCCATCAGTCTGGAAAAGGTTATAGTGCCATATCTTAAGCTTTGAGATTCCACCAAACCACAGTGACAGCCATTTTCCACAAATGGCGAAAAACATGAAACAGTGTTGAACCTTCACAGGATTGGCCGGCCAAACAAAATTATTTCCTGAAAGTTATAGTATCCAAATAATTAAAAAAAAAATAGACATCCTATACACATGAAATAAATTATATATGAAATTGATGTAATCCCTATGATCAAGGTGCAATTGTTTTGCTGTTTTTTATGTAATGTTTTGTTTTTTTTGCAATCTGTATTTAGAATGCTAAATTAATTGATGTCTAAAAGTGTCAAGGAATCCTGTTGTATCCATGTTACTTTCTCCTAAACTAAAGACCTGCAGGCCTACAACTGAACTAATATTTAGATAATTCGTATAGTAAGTGAGGCTAAATTAGGAATTGCATACTGAAAGTAATTCATTAAACAAGTGGGATCTCCTTGTTTGACATATAGCTGAACAAACACTGGCCATGAGCAGACCCTTCCCATAAGTGAAAAAGCCGATAATATGTACTAGGTGCTCCAGGCTTCTTATGTTTGTAAAGTAATAAAACATAATGTCTCCTATATGCAGAATAACTAATCCAAACTGAAGCCTAAAAGAAACTGGAGTGTACTATACCCTATTAGGCTGGCTTCACACTTGCGTTTGCGAGCGCAGCGTACCGAACGCAACCAAACGCTTGACCACTGCGTTCCTATTTTTAACATGGGAATGTATGTCCTGCATTTAGCTGCGTTCAGTTGCGCTTGCATTCGGATGCGCACAAATTGTGCACCCTACGAGCGCACTCCGAATGCAGCATGTTGCATTTTTTGTGTGGTTGCGGGCGCTTGTTTTATCTGCAAGCGCCCGCAAGCACCCAAACTATGCATTGAAATCAATGGATCCACAGTGTCCTCCGCATGACAGCGCAGGAGAACGCTGAGGATCTCATTGATCTCACTCCAGACGGCCACCGGGAGATCAGCTAGAGCCGCCACTGATCTCCCGCCAGTGTCAGCGCGGTAGATTTGAAGAAACAGCTGATCTAGCAGCTGTTTAAATTTGAAACAGCGATCAGCTGTTTCTTATCTTCTGCACCGATATCTCCCTATTCGGTGTCGGTGCGGAAAATTTAAACAGCTGTCAGATCAGCTGTTTCTTCAAATCTCCCGCGCTGACACCGGCGGGAAATCAGCTGTGGCCAGGAGGAGGAGATCTCTGCCGCTGATCTCCTCCGGCCCCCCCGAGAAAGCTGATTGGCTGGCGGGCTGCATGCTAATGTAAACGCATGCGGAGATTCTCCGCTGCGTTCACATCAGTATGGGCTGCGTTTGCATCTGCATTTGTGTCTGCATGCCATAAGCATGCGGACACATATGCAAATGTGAACCCAGCCTTAGAAGTTATTTTATACAGAACTCCGTAGTGAACATTAATGGGAATAACTTGTTCCAAATCTCCATTTTATTCACAGGTTTCTCTTTAAGTGGATAATCATTTGTATGAACGTGCACAGAAGCTGCCCTTCAGGCTCCATGCCAGTGTGCATGACAACAGTAAACTCCATATTAGATGAAAATCACATTGTTAATATAAAAAAAGATTGTCTGGAAACGGACTCCTAATATTGCCCGGTCTCCATCTTGAATCCATGTGTGCATATTTCATTGCTAGACACAGACTATTCAAATTCCGTTATTCAGTTTGTTACAATGGGAGATACTTTCCACACCTCCTACATTGAGATCCATATCTATGGTTGTTTTATTCTGCAAATATTAGGCAGTCGTCAACACAGATGTTATGATCTGTGAGTTTATTTAAAGGGATCCTGTCACCCCCAAAACGCCTCCTAAGCTATCCAAACATGTCCCTGCAGCATCCCATCACTAATTCTACACTTCTTTTTGCTCAGAAAAGCATCCTGTAAAAGTGTAGAAAAACGTTTTATAACTTTACTCATTAGTGATGATAATGAGCTGGGGCTATATTCTTTAGTCCCTAAGGCGGGCCATCCTCGTCCTAATATCACGCCTTAATATGCATGCTCTTCAATGCATATTGTAATCAGCGCCTCCCAGCTCTCCTGGGTGCTGCCTGGGCTGTAATGGGGCTGTAATGACGCAAATCGCATCGGGTGACATCGGTACACCTGCGCGCTCTGCAGGCTTCAAGTTCCGCACTGCGCATGTGTCTCCCTCAGAGGTCATGGGTCTTCCAGTAGGACAATGACCCAAAACACACTTCAAAAAGCAATAGAAAATAGTTTGAGAGAAAACACTGGAGACTTCTAAGGTGGCCAGCAATGAGTCCAGACCTGAATCCCATAGAACACCTGTGGAGAGATCTAAAAATGGCAGTTTGGAGAAGACACCCTTCAAATATCAGGGACCTGGAGCAGTTTGCCAAAGAAGAATGGTCTAAAATTCCAGTAGAGCATTGTAAGAGACTCATTGATGGTTACCGGAAGCGGTTGATCGCAGTTATTTTGGGTAAAGGTTGTGCAACCAAGTAACCAGTCATGTGACCCGATCAGCTGATCGGGATGTGACGTCACGACAGGTCCTGTAGTCACACCGCAGCTTGCTGGAACCATCGGTGGATCCCGGACAGGTGAGTACAGAGATTTTTTTATTCTTAATAATTTCTTTTACTTAATTACATACATTGCGGAAGTGAAATTAGATGGTTAGTAACAGTTTTAGTGTACTGAGCATGCTCAGCACACTAAAATCAGGTCCGAGAAACAATCCTGTCATTTCTCGGACCCGTGCTCCATTGGCCCCCATGTTAAAAGCCGAGATCGGAATTGGCCTAATTGCCATCCGATTTCGTCAGATCCGATTTGTGTCTGATTTTTTCTGTGCCTAAAATCAGAGCAGTGTCTGATTTTGGGTACAGCAAAAAAATCGGACACAAGTCGGGATCCCACAAAATCGGATGGCAATTAGGCCAAATCCAATCCAATCCAATCCCCATAGGATAACATGGGGGCCAAATCAGATCCGTGGCTGTCCGCTGTAAAACGGACAGCCACGGAAGCTCCAAAATCGCAATGTGAAACCAGCCTAACGGAAGCATACAGTCTAGATCATGTGAAGTCATAATCGTCCTCTACTCCTCTGTGATCAGGCCTGATATGGAATACTGTGTCCAGTTCTGGGCACCATATTTTAAAAAAGACATCAATAAATTGGAGCAAGTTCAGAGAACAGTGACCAGAATGGTGGGTGACTCAACTAAAATCATGTCCTATGAGGAATGGTTACAGGATTTGGGAATGTTTTAGCTTGCAAAAAAGAAGACTGAGATGAGACTTAATATCTATCTAACAAATATCTCAAGGGCTGTCACAATGTAGAGGGGATCAGCTTTATTCTCATTTGCACAAGGAAAGACTAGAAACAATGGGATGAAATGAAAGCAAGGAGACACAGCTTAGATATTAGAAAAACATTTTGAGAGTGAAGGTGATAAAGTGGAACAGGCGGACACGAGAGGTGGTGAGTTCTCAATGGAAGTTGTCAAACAGAGGCTCAACATTACTGTCTGCAATGGTTACTTACTGGATGGTCAGCATTGGTTTGTTCAGTAAAGAATAGACAATGAATGTTACATTTTTAATACATATCTCCAGCTGTTTTTCTATTTATTTATTATTTACATGATAACGGCTCAGGCTACTTTCACATAACGATTTTTGTAAAATCCGATGCTGTCCGATATAAATCGGACAGCATCGGATTTTCTGATGCCTGGAATCGGATGCCAAATAGGCATCCATTCCGACATTTTATCTGATGCCCGCCCTCCTGTCACCTCGCTCCCTGAGCTGTCACTGTCTCTCCCCCGGTTACTCCGCTTCTCCCCTCTACTGCCCGGTCCTCCCCTCTTCTCCCCTGTGTGTCTTCTCTGCTCCCCCCGTCCTCCCCTCTTCTTCCCCGGTCCTCCAATGTGTCCTCCCCCTGTCCTTCAATGTGGTCCCCCATGTGTCCTCCCCCGGTCCTCCCTTGTGTCCTCCGAGTCCCCCAGTCTCTCATGTGTCCTCCGGTCCCCCAGTCCTCCCATGTGTCCTCTGGTCCCCCGGTCCTTCCATGTGTCCTCCGGTCCCCCGGTCCTTCCATGTGTCCTCCGGTCCATTGGTCCACCCATGTGTCCTCCGGTCCCCAGGTCCCCCCATGTGTCCTCCGGTCCCGGTCCCCAGGTCCCCCCATGTGTCCTCCGGTCCCCCTATGTGTCCTCGGTCCCCCCATGTGTCTCTCCTCCTCTCCTCCAATCATTTCTCACCTGTCCACGACTCCTGCACGGTCCCGCGCGTCTCCAGCGTCTCGGTGTCTTGCTGTTCTGTGCTGCCAGGACCTCGCGTGACGTCACAGTCACATGACTGCCGGTTATTGGTTACTGGGGTCATGTGATTGTGACATTACGGCAGGTCCTGTCAGCACAGAACAGCAAGACACCGGAAGACACTGGAAGACACCGGAGACGCCGGGGCCTCGTGGACAGGTGAGTATAGATTTTTTTAACCCCTTACTTCACCTTTAGGAGCTATTTTCGTGTACTGAGGATACTCAGTACAGTAAAATTCGGTCCGAGGAGACATCAGATGTTTCCTCGGACCTTCTCCATAGGGCCCCATGTTAAATTGATCAGGTCGGATCGGATGTGCACTAAATGCATCCGATTTGGTCCGATCCGATTCTGTCAGATTTTATTTTCGGTGCAAAAATTGGAGCATGCTGGGCCGGCTCCACAAATCAGATCACATGCACCCAATCAAGTCTATGGAAGTGTAAAAATCATTGGACTAAACTGAGATGACGATTTATGTGGACACAACCCGGTCCTCCCTTGTGTCCTCAGTCCCAGTTCTCTCATGTGTCTCCGGTCCCCCAGTCCTCCCATGTGTCTCTGGTCCGCGGTGGTCCTTACATGTGTTCCGGTCCGCCGGTCTTTCAGGTGTCCTCCGGGTCATTGGTACCCATGTGTCCTCGGTCCCCAGGTCCCCCCATGTGTCTCCGGTCCCCAGGTTCCCCCCATCGTGTCTCAGGTTCCCCCTATGTGTCCT